>CP092866.1:108255725-108396199 GCA_030710605.1 Cordylochernes scorpioides | reverse complement strand
TACTGTCCTTACTGCAATGTAAAAATTAATGGGAGGGCCTGGCTCATCAGCGGTGAACCCTCCCAGCGGTTTCGTAAGTTTAATCTACCATACCGCTGTTATATTGCATTTTTCGAACTTCCTTTTATAGTGATACTGATGCTAGACTCTTTGAATGGGTATTTTAAATGAACTATGGACATAAGCTTTAAGGACAGCAGAATTACATATATTTTAATAATGCATCATAATATTTTGTTTGTTTACAGAAAAACAATGTAAACTGTGAAGCACTTTGCAAATCCACTGATATTCAAGTTCCTAACCAACGTAAGTATGAACTACCACAAAAATAAATGTATTTATATAATTAAATCTTCATATTCAAAATTTAGATTGCAAATAAATTATGAATGAATAAAAATACATTTATTTTTTTTTTATTTAAATACAATAAAAAATAAAAAAATAAAATATTGTATCTTCTGTCATTAAGCAATTAGATGTATCTGAGTGAAAATAAAAGCGGCGGGGGACGGTAATCATGAATTTCGAACCTGATGTGATTTAATATGTAGCAAATAATTATCAATTTTTATAAGTGTTTACTATATTTTCACCTCCTCTCTAAAATGATCATCCCCCACCACTTTTATTTTCATTCAGATACATCTAATTGCTCAATGACAGAAGATACAATATTCTCTTTTTTTCTTTTTAGTAAATTTAAATAAAAGCTTTTTTTAAATGTATTTTTTATATATTAATTATTTAGTTATTTTTTTAGTGATGAATTTACAAAACTTAGAATCAAAAGATCACTGGGAATTAGGGCTTAAATAGATGGATGCCTGCTCGCGGCGGATTGATCAATTCTTTGTAAGAGGCGTAACATAAAACTTAAAAAGAAATATCGAAATTTGTTCATTCCTGGCCATTCCGACCACCCAGAAGTCAGATAATTTGTACACTTGCATTGTTCATTGGAATAAGCGAGTGTTAAAAGTTTCATACTTCTATGTGATCTGGAAACATATTAAAATTAAATTTAAAATTTTGAAAGGCAATTTGGAAATATGTCCGTTCATGGTCATTCTGACAACCCCGAAGTCTAAAAATTTGTCAACTTGCATTGTCAACAGGTTCTAATATATTTACAAAATTTGATATTTCTACGTGCTCTAGAAGTATACTAAAAATCTATTACAAGATTTGTGGACAGCTAGACAGACGGACAGACAGGGAGGCAAGTTAAACAAAAACTTTTTAAAAGTCTTACCAGTACGTGTCATAACTCTATCAGAAGACGCAATTATCTAAACATTTAATTTTGGCTTGTTATATTTTGAGCTTCCTTCTTGAATTTCCGGAAGTTTTGATCCTATAGGAATCTATAGAAATACTCGGAATATCAATGGAGATAGCATCATCATTTCCCCACGAAATCTCTAAAATATGATTATTGTTATTTGACAGAATTCATGTTGAAGTCCTTGATATTTGATATCCTTACCTTTGCAAAAAGCCTGATATACTCTTAGAGAATAGATAGTTTCCAGGAAAATGTAAATTTTATTATGAATATATTTGAAAAAAAGGATAATTGTACATCATATCCTAAATGAATTTTCGTTAAATTCATTTAGAAATAAAAATTGTTTCTAACAATTTTCAGAAAATCTGTGTGAGAAAAGATTATTAAGATAGAAATCGTCGATTTATCTTCTTTTGAACAAACAGTGGATAATTCAAACGTCTTTAATTCAAATATTTATCTTGTTCCCTAGAATTCTTTATAAATAGAAGTTTCGTTTTTAATTCGAAATTTTAGATAAATCCATTTTTTTTCTGGTACCTTGGGCTTCGAATTATCCGAATTCGACTGCATTAAAATAAGATAATCGATTCCTGTCATATTACAGAAATATATTTTTCTAAACCTAGTAAGAATGATAATTTTTGGCTATTAATAAGTCGGTGGTCATATATCTTTTATTTATCTAACACTATTCAAGATGGTTACTCTTGCTTCTCAATATTAAAGCTGTCTTTCTTTTCCCTAAGAGACGAGTTTGTGTTGTGGGTCGGTGTTACAAATAGAACAGCCAAATAAGTGATTTTTATAAATAAACCATTATTATTAGATATAAGGATACATATGTTGACAAAAGAATAACAACCGCACACAGCAGTAGAACAAAGGCAGTCTTTAGGTATATACAAGGAAGAAGACTGACGGTTGAGGTGGGCCGTTCCCATTGGTCAGTTATCTTCATGCAGCGCCTCCAAGCGGCGCCCGTGTCCACGCTTCTCTCATCAGTTTGACCCAGTGTTTAGTTTTTGGCTGGCGGAGGTACCTCCCGACTAGGTCCAGCCACTTTCCAGCTTGGTGACTCCAAGGAAGAGGTTCTAATGTAATAAAAGACGACTATCACTTATCCAAAACTCTTTTTATTAAATAACACACGTCAATTTATACATTCCAAGAAATTTACATACTTGTTCTTTTTTTACAAAATTAATTACATAAACAAAGTTGAATACTCCAGTAGTCGTAACAAACACCAATAATTTGACAGTTATAGACAAAATCTACGATGGATCTCTGTAGATAAGTTGTCGTTAATATCTTAATTTTTGTAGTTGCAGAAATCCCTCTGGTGAAGTTGTTCTCCGTTAGCACTAACATCGTAGATAAGCAAGTAGTATTACCTGACTGCACTACTTGCATCAAGGTAGTGGATGACTACCTAACGTACATCTCTAGAGAGGACATTGTAGAAGAGATCCTGGACTACTATGTCTACAATTTATATGACCCCTGCAAATATTCTCCAAAGGATATCAAAGAAAAAGTAAGTAAATACCTAAAACTTGAACAATTATTTAGAGAAAGTTATTCCCAATCACAAAAACACAATGAATTTGAATATGTTGATTTGACATCTGAATATACAATCTTTCATATTAAGTAAGGTGAGAATGTCCGATAACACAGCTTTGAAAAAATCGCAAAATAAACAAATAAAACTTAAATATTGTGAAATTCGAGATGGGCTCTCTCTCTCGCGTTGAAAGCTACCCCAATGAAGACTTTGTATATATTCTATATATATATGCATATTATCATTTTTTTATTTTTTATTTATATAATCTTATATGAACATTGTGTTATAAGGTAGTTTCAATATCAATATTTCTCTCTTCTCTGGCTATGACTGTAGCTCAAAGCTAAGGTCTTCATTTAGGTTTTCTCAATTTACCAAACCTACGGTGGTATGGCATCCTCATCAACCCGAATCTAAATGGCTAAAGAGATAAAATGTTAATTGACCCATTGTTTAATGTCTGTTTTCTTCTACGCGAGATGCCTTTACTTTATAAGTTGTACTTTCCATTAAGCAATTATTTTATTTCCTCATCATTCTCCTCCTTCAATGCCTTCCTCTACTGAGGGTGGGCCACATGGTCTTTCCATACTTCCCTTCTTCAATGCCTTCCTCTACTGAAGGTGGGCCACATGGTCTTTCCATACCTCCCTTCTTCAATGCCTTCCTCTACTGAGGGAGGGCCACATGGTCTCTCCATATCTCCCTCCTTCAATGCCTTCCTCTACTGAGGGTGGGCCACACGGTCTCTCCATACTTCCTCCGCCATCCTTTTCATCTCCTCGTAGGTGTGTCGTCCAGTCCATTTTCAAATACCATGTGTTACTCTGGGGCTGATACTGTGTTCCAAGAACCTGCCACAGTCTTTGGTCCACTCCGGGTATTTCCCCGGTAATATCCATTTCTGGGAGGTATTCCCCTATCTGCCACCTGGGGAGGTACCAGATGGGGGAAATAGCAAACTCTACACGGGAATTATTTTACTTAAATACAGACAATTCATGTGAATCAGATTTGGAGATCGATTTATATCTAAACATTTCTTAATTGCATATAAATTCTCACATGCCTATATTCTGGTAATTTCTATTTTATACAGAAAAACTGAACCGTGAAATATAGATTCATTCTAAAAGGTTCAATCATTGCTATATATCACACAAAACTATGAAAAATAATGAAAGTAAAACAAGAGCCTCTAAACTAAATGACACCTTGGAAACGAAAGCGTCTTAAAATGAACACAATTTGGATTATAGATTATTAACACAAGGTAATACCAAGTCCAACACACTATTTATTTATTTGTATTTGGTCTTATTACCTTGTGTTTATAATCTACAATCCAAATTGGGCTTTATCAGCGTTTTAAAATGGTCTTGGACTGGACAAACTAAGTTGAGCCTCTGTCAATCTAAAGTGATTTCACCTCACACTGTCTATTTTACAATCACTTTCTCCACAAACCGGCAGTGTTGTTGCCAATGTCAGATGGTGCCATCCATCCAACTAACGTCGTGTGTTTCTGCAGTGCCAAGAGATGGTTTTTCCCTCTACTGAAAACTCTCGTCAAGAAACTGGATGCCCACAAGATCTGCCATTTGGCGATGTTATGTAAATAAAAATTCCAAGAATTGGCATTTGTAATATATTTTTATTGAAGAAATATATATCTCTATAAAATACTTATTTTATTTATTTAATTAACAAAGAGCAACATACCTAATATTATAAATCTTCTAGACTTATTTTACATATTTATCTAAAACAATAATAACATTGTTCAATGGTCAAATCTATTTAAAGCATTTATATTATATTATAGCATCCTCTGTTCAAAATGCATTTTGATTTTTCCCAGTCAATACATATTGTCACACATATTATATATTCTCATTGAATAAAAATAATATTAATTTAAATCTTTCAAATATCGAAATAATCTATTAATATTTCTACTTGAATATCAATATATCGTTCGATAAAACAATCCCTTGAATTAATATCAAATAAGAACATTAGGTCTCCAGGGAAAAGTTTCTTTTGAAAATATTTTTATTTAAAAATCTCTCAAGCTTTCGGGCAAGAAAGTCCTTCTACGGGAAGAAGGGCTTTCCTGGAGGCTTAATGTTCTTATTTTAATATCAATATATAGTGTTTATCTATATCTTTTTCATTAGTCAAAAGTAGTATGCCAACAATTATTATCATTACCAATAATTTTAATCATAAAATATCAAATTTCTACAACCACTGATACCAATGATGAATTGGGATGACTTGCTTGAGCTCTACTGAAACCTTCCAGTGATTTTCAGTCAGTGTAATCTATCAAACAATTGCTAATATTATATTTAAATGTAATTCTACTGTCTTAAAAGCTTATGTCCATAGTTTGCTTAAATACCATTTCTAAGATTCCACCCTTCAGTGTACCATATAAACTCAGAACGTTCCAATACAGTATTAGAGCTCTATAGAAGCGGTCTGGTGGATTAAATCGGTGAAACCACTGGGAGGGTTCACCACTAATGAGCCAAGCTCTCCCAATATTTTTTCATCGCAGTAAGGGCAGTTACAGTTTGATTTATTTGTGAAAAGAAACATTCGCGTCTTTAATGTCTTCATTCGTTATCATATTGTCTCTTTTAATAAAATTTCTAAAAATAATTATTATTAAATAAAAATAATTTTAAAAAAAGCTTTATTTAAATGTATTAAAAAATAAGAAAAAAATTTCATTTTCTGCCATTGAACAATTAGATATATCCGAGTGAAAATAAAAGTGGCGGGGGACAATCATCATGAATTTCGAACCTAAATTTTTACTTCTTCTTTTATTTTCACTCAGATGCATCTAATTGCTCAATGACAGAAGATGAAATATTTTATTTTTCTTTTTAATGCATTTAAATAAATATTTTTTTTTCATTTATTTAGTTAGTTTTTAGTCATGAATTTACAAAACTTAGAATAAAAATTACGAATAAGGCATCTCCTTATCGTGCAACTGAGAGTTGCTGATGGCTTGCGCCATCTATCGGAATAAACATCAACTATTCTCGTTGATTTTTAATTATTTATGAATTGGATAAATACCCATTCTTGATTAATCAAGAAAAGCTAACCACGGACGCGTTTCGGGCTGTTGGCCCTCATCAGCGTGGTGCAAACTGTACCTAAGCGACCAAAAAACTGGTCATTCAGGCATAAGATTAGAATAAAAAGTTAAAATATATAAGAAATCTCACCAAAATATTTGAATAAGCACATCAATATTAAACTCCCCAGTATTATTATCTACTCATAAAACAATTCACACATTAGAATATATATGCAATTAATCCAGGTTCCCCTTAGGCCTTTAAAATATCTCTCTAACCATTTTGTGTTGTCAGTCAGACTTAAGTTCTTTTTTTTTTGTTTTATTTACAATGATTGTGGAAGTCCAAGATTTTAATAGTGTCAGGCAAATTTATTTCTATGAATATTTCTCATTTTTTCTATGTTTATAATTTATAGGAGAGTGGCCGTTTGATTTCTTTGTTATCAGAAAGCTGAGCAGATGAAGAGGAGATGATTCACTGTTTGGTCTTCATTCTAGCAGTTGGGGTAAATCGATCCTCTTTCAAAATTTCGCGGAGTATACTTGTGCGTAGCCGTGGCCAGTTAGGATGGTTGTTAAAGTGCACTCATGTTAGATTCTTGGAAGCGTGGAGATCAATATTCTTGGCGTAAATTTTCTGAGATTTTGCTGGTTGTATAATCCATTGTATAGGTCTATCGATAGATTATATGTGATCTGAGTTCTTTTATTGTGGGCAACGTTTTATGGAAAGATTTTGAAAGACAATGTATAAGTTGGAAGGTGCAGCGGGCTTAGCTCTTCGGCCTGCTAGTTCATTTCCCAGAATACCGCTATGACCTTTGACACAGCAAAGTTTAATATTGGGTGTATAGTGGGGTGGACTGCATATGACAGAAAGAGTCAATTAGCAGTCTGAGGCAATTCGGGAATTTACACGCGGGAAAATCTGGCTATCTTTGGTCGCCTAAAGAACCAGGGTCTTGGAAGGTTGAATATTTGTTATATCAGCCGCTCATTAAGCTACAGAAACTGCTGCGCCTATTTTCTTCATTTTAAAGGGAATATAAAATTCCATTCTATGACTTATACCTGGCCACCGCAGTCAGCTAAAAGTTTGATATCTATTACTTTGATTGATCAACAACAACAACAACAAAAAGCCTTTATTTAGGGTCACTGACCCTATACAGGATTCACCAGAGGTATGCATAAGAACAAAGCAGTGAGACAAAGGAAACAACAATATAAACAGAAGAGAAAAAAAAAGAGAAAGAGGGAAGCAAGAAAAACAACACAAAAAGAGTAGCAGTAAGAAAGTGAGGAGTGAGTGTCACTTGGCCTTCTTCTGAGATATGGACTTGTGGAAACCATAAAAAGTCGTAGCAATATACTTATTCTGGGTCATATTGTCAATTATTGATGGAAGTGAAGCACAGAGTTGCCCAGTTTTGAGCATGAGGGTTCTTCTTTCTTCTTTCAGAGCAGAGCAATCAAAAATATAGTGGGTGATTTCATTTTTTAGTTTTGAATTACAGAATATACAAATCGGGTCCTCACCGCAGAGCATCTTGGTGTGGTTTTCTCTAAAAAAAAACTTGAAAGTATTCTAACTTGTGCAAGTAGTCTCACAACCGGGAAAGGAAAATCCCCTAAAAGGTATCCCTCCGTCATGAAAGATATGTGAATGTCTTTGTAGTGAGAGTAAGCTTAGATTTATCCATTCTTGTAAGTTCGTTTTGTATAGATTGGTACTTTGATTAATCAAGAATGGGTATTTGCTAAATTCTGGAATAATAAAAAATCAACCATTCATGTGTTTAGTTCTTATGATAATTCTGTAATAATAAAATATTATGCAAATATATTACAGTAGCATACAATCTCTTGTACTACACTACCTAAGATTATTGAATATTAGGTAGAAGAGTACATGACACAACCAATAGTTGATATTTATTCCGAGAGATGGCGGAACATTCGGCAACGTTCAGTTGCACGATAAAGAGATGTCTTAATATATATTCCTAATCCCAGTACAATTTCACTATTGTTCCTTTTTTCACTATTAAACAAGTCAGAACAATGAAAATTATAAATAAAAAGTAAATACCTTTTTAAAAACCTAACGGGACATAAGAAAAACGCTAACTAAATTCAAGAGCTAGTCAAAAAAGTGGTTTCAGGCTTTTATTTATCAAGAAGAATCTTGGCATTCATAGAACTCTATGGAATTAAAACTAGATTTTTATACTGTCATAAGTTAACAGTAAGCACATATGCGATTATATTTTCTAAATTTTTCAGGAAAAATATATTGGTCGATATTTTTTTTTTCTAAAAAAAATTAATACAAATTGTTGAACTTGTAAATGACCAACTTGCGCCCTCTCGCACTCCGAGATTCTATATAACATTTTTGTATAATATAATAATAACATAATACAAGTACAAATACTTGTAGAAATAATTTAGCATAATAATTTCATTCTTGAATTTTCTAATAATTTCCTGATACCATTACAATAATGAGAAAAGCAATGTTTAATACAATATTTAAATATAATAATACTCTGTAAAAACATGTGTTCAGAAATTTTATAAATACCTTTACTGACAACTTCTAAAATCGCCAGATCAGAACACAACCAACTATAATATTAAAGAGAGAGATGGTAGGTTAAACTGGGACGAAATTTTGCCTGAAGGTTTCACCACTGATAACTACTTCATATTTTTCTGGTTGCATAAAGGGCAGTAAAGAATTGGTTTTATTGAAACTTTCGTAGTGTTGGCTTGTCGTAGATGTTAATGAAGATGTACTTAGACCTTATCGAGGGACAAGATGATTGAATGTAAATTTTAAAGTGGAGAGTTCTGGTTATAAAATAACTTCACTAGATACCGCTGAACATCTATTGAAATGTATCAAATCCTCCAAAAAAGACCTCTGGGAAAACCCCAGAACTATAATAGAAAAGCTGAGACAATGGAACCTAATGGAGATCGTTTAAATGACTTGAGAATTAAGCAACAACAACAACTAGGTACCACTCAAAAAGACCAACCTAGCTTATGATATTTACAACAATTAATAATATGTGTGAAGGTTATTCACATATTAAAACAAAGTTCCCAATGCGGGATTAGATCCCGGTTTATAGCTGTCGGGAATTGAGGGTTTTAACCACTCTTCCACCGACTTCTAAAGTGGAGAGTATGTGAAGAAGTTGAGAAGATGTAAAATAAGAGAAATACCGATGCGGCCGTATAACACCCTTTTATAACCCCAATGTTTAAAATTCATCCGTTGAACCGTTTTTATTTCAGGGGGGGGGGGGGGGACGTATTTGTCGCGAATAATTCCTCCTTTCTTTAATAACAATGCATATTTGTGAGTTGGATTAATTGCCTTTAAAATTGTTATACAAGAGGATTCTGTATTAGACGTTGGCAATAGAACATGTTTAGCTGATAATAGATCCGTTTTAATGTAGACTGGTGGGTACGAAAGCCTTATAATTCATTCACATATAATAAAGCGACACAGAATCACTAAAACACAACTCTTAAAGCTTTCTGCTGAAAATTTCTGATTTACTAATATCTCGCCAACCTCCCGAAGACTACTTCCTGTTGGTCAAATTGCTTTTGTCATCCTGGTATCTGTTGTTGACTGAGCTGTATCTAGATTTTTAATAGTATTCTTCTTTCTTATCTCCACTCAATCATATTAGGGTATCAAGCTTGTTTGACAACCATCATGACAGTGTGAAGTAGAATGCGTCTGCCTTTGTCATTAAGAATGGGAGCACTACTCAGTGGCAGGCCGACTTAGCTCCGAAAGAAATGGCCGCCTCTAACATGAGAAACAGACGCCATGTGCAGCGGCTCCTAACATGGAGTACAAACGCTGCTCAACCTGTATCCCTGGATTAGGAGCCCTTACAGGATACTATCAGCCGGGCAAGCTGAGCCCAGGTTTTTCAGTGAGCTTATTATTGCTCCCCTTCCTCCTTTTTCATCCGGGCTTGGGACCGGCAAAGGCGGAGTTTTTTTTAATAGTGAATGTATGAAACAAAAGAGGCACGTCTCACTTTAATTGTACATCAGAACGATTCACTGTACATCACCCTAGTGAACCCCTTTACTAGTGATGATAAATAATGATCCACAATACCAGTTTTGGCAAATTAAGACAAAAGGTGAAGCTGTAAACCATGGTTCAGTGCTCTGGCCCTTATCAGTACAGGAGCAGCTAGGCCATCCAGTACTGATGAGAGCTAAAGCCCGAAATCATGGTATACAGCTTGGCATTTTGTCTGAATTTGCTGAAACTGGTATTGTGGATCATTATTTATCATCACTAGTAAAGTCTTTTAATAGGGTGATGTACCGTGCGTTACATGAATATTATTCTCCCGCAAATTTATGTTATATATAATGTGTAAATAAGTATATAAAATTAATAATTGAATATAGTTATCTCTGAGTAACGTTTGAAAGATACTAATCACTACTAAATACACCACCTGACAATATTTTCGAATTTTTCGTGACAATTTATTTACTTTGTTTTTTCACAAATCACATATCATTTTCACATTGAATATTTTGGTTAAAATATCGATTTAATCTAGAATTTCTACCATCCCAAATCATCAATAATAATCGCTGCTAGATAAACATACTGGTTGGTATGGACCACAGTAACAACCTCCAACTACAGCTTTAAATTGTAAAATGGAGGACAAGCTATATGAGAAGCCAATATTGCAGATTAAAGTTTGGGGAAGATGGGTGGACTCTAGCTGCGGGAGATGGTCATGTGTCAGAGTGACCGGCGCCAAAAACAGCATTCTTTTGTGGGTGAGGACAGAGTTTGGTCACATCTACGGCGAGTTGCCTCCGGGCGTGTGGATGATCCTACAAGACGGTAGCAGAGAAACTTGCCCAACCTGGACGGGAGCCGGCCGTAGACAAGGAGGATCCTTCTGATGGCGGATATTTGAGACAAGTCCATCTACCTAGTTCCCCATTCCATTAACAGATCCTGGCAATAAAGTATATCAGATGTATCCACAACGAACCTACATTGAACCTTGTAAGCAAACAACGACCACTGAAAAGCTCCGAAAGAATACATAATCGCAGACAAGTTAGTTATTTTCGAGATAAAAGTCAAATTTTTATTCATATATTAGGTAATTTTTCTTTATGAAGTACATATCAAAAGGTTTCAATATTTTAATAAAGGTTTGAGATATGGAACTATAGAATTTCTATCGTATTACAGTAATATTCAGTAGCGAAAAAAAATGGTTTCTGTTAAAAGTCGATATCTCACTCAGGATAATACAGATTTTGATAAGTGCAGGTTAGTACCAGCAATTATCTATTTCATTTAGGTGTATGTTTAGTTTTATAATTGACTTATTCTCAATCTTGTGTTTGATCTTAAGAATACCCCAACACGTAATGTATATCCATTTAATAGTATTTTTGTTCACAAAAATTTCAAATCTTAAGGTGAAAAAAATTTAGACTTCTAGGGATAAATTTCAATTTAAAAATGTATAAAAATCTCTAGCTTTCTCAGGCATGAAATCTCTTCTACTTAAACTTATCCCTAGAAGCCTGACGTTTTCTCTTTCTCTCAATTTAATATTGATATACAAATGATCATTTTATTGGATTACAAATCTTACTAAGTCTCAAGCATTGAAATGAACAAAAATCTCCATTGTTTCACTCGGTATCCTAGATTAGTTCGAGGAGCAACAAAGGACGTTATTATAAGTTGAATCTCTTGACTATTGAAACGACCACGACGATGCTCCGCGCAACCTTTCTGCTGCTCTTGTTGAGCCTGGGCGAGACCATGCCCATTCGAAAGTGGCCGGCGACCACTACGGGAGTCCCCCGTGCCCCGAGTCCCCTGGGAGCCCCTCTCGCCTTCCTGGCCCACCGTCCTGAGCTGGTCATCACCATCGTGGAGTCCGCGGTCCTGGCTGGACTCACCCTGGCCGTTTATCTCCAGTTCCGGCGCCGCCGAGGACGTCCCCTGGACCACGTCTGCTGAGGACCCTGCCTCCCAGCCTGCCCTCTACTGAGGATGATCCCCCCCCATTGGAATCGACCCAAAATTCTTTTTTATTTACCTATTTTGTGTTGTAATAAATATTGTGACGTGTTGATGCAAACTTGAGACTCTTTACTTAAAATTTCATAAAATTAGTTAAAATCCGATCTCTTTTCAGTATTATAATAAAGTGTGAGTGCGGTAAACTAAATTGATAATATTGTCACTTAGAAATAAGGAAAGAC
The DNA here is from genome assembly GCA_030710605.1 of Cordylochernes scorpioides. Lineage (NCBI taxonomy): Eukaryota > Metazoa > Arthropoda > Arachnida > Pseudoscorpiones > Chernetidae > Cordylochernes > Cordylochernes scorpioides. The sequence continues at coordinate 108,383,920 of CP092866.1, read as the reverse complement.
AAGGATGACACGGCAATTTATTTCAAGAAAGAACAAATCAAGGAGGCCTACCGTTAGGTCTTTGATAGCTGAGAATGTCACTGGAAGCGATGTATAGGTACTGAAGGAGTCTAGGAATCTTATAATGTGTTGCGTATCGATCTTTGATTGATAGTTCTAGTGAGACGTCTGACCATACCTCCATGCGGACCCCCCTGGACCTTTGGAATATTCGACCAAATTCTGGTCCAAGGTGACTAACGTGGCAACGGCACCCATTTAGATTTTTAAAAACCTGGTTCTTGGAGCCATGTACAGAAGTCACCAACTACTAGGGCTGTCCTTTTGACCTAAATTTTCTTGGTTTTATTTACAATGCCAGTAGAAGTCCAATTCATTAGGTTGCGCCAATCAGATTTATTTCTTGGGAGATTTTCTAGGAATTCTGCAATTAGGTTGGTGTTCCCAAGTTGGTGATCGTCAGGAATCTTTAGTATTGAAAGGTTGGGTAGAGAGAGAGAGAGAGGTGAATAGGAGGTGGTCCACGGCTTGGTCTTCATCTTGGCAATGGGGGTAAGTTGAGTCTTCTTTCAATACCTTTGCAAAGTCTGCCTGAATCTTACCATGAATTGCTGTTGAGGTGAATTCATGTTTGATGTTTCGAAGCATTAAGAGCAGGAGTTTCGGGGTTACAGAAAATCTTCGCATATTTATGGTGGAGTCATTTTGAGTGTAGAGGTCTGTCCACATTTTATAGGCCATCTTTTTTACCGCGTTCATCACTCTTTGGGAGGGTGGTAAAAGATAGTGGCCGGTTAGAATGTGCTGCGGTTTTGCCGTCTGGTCCACCAATTCATTTCCTGCAATACCGCTGTGGCCTTTGACCCAGCAGAATTAACGCACACACTCTATATCTCTCTTGAGGTAATCCGGGTTCCTGGAGCCACCACGTACACCAACTATCCGGGTTGAGACTTCATGTCTAATGATGGACATCCAGTTTATCAGATGTACTGTACTTGGTTCTGTACAGGGGTAAATATACGTACAAGGGTGGCTATTTGGAACCTATGAAGTTGGTAGGTGGGACATCTGTGGTGGTCGACAGTTTGGTCTTCCTCGTGGCAGTGTGGGCAGGTAGGGTCGTCTTTAGATATTTTTTCAGCATCGGCTTTGACAAAGCCGTGACCTGTGAGGATTGTAGAGGCGGTGCCACAAAATTTATTTTGTATAGAATCGCAATGAGACTGTTTGGGGATGCAGCTATTCTCCTACGGTTTCTTGTGGAGTGGTTTTTGGCATAAAGTTCCTTCTGGAGTTGGAGTGAGTACTGCTTGCTACGAGCTCGAACAAATTTTTTGGATAGAGTGGAGTAGGATAGAGGCAGCTTGGAATGAGCTGCTACCTTGGCATATTGATCCGCTTACCTTCTATGCCGCTGTGGTCTCTAACCCGGCAGAGCTGTACATTTGAATAGTTTAGATGAAATAACACAATAACAATTAAAAATAAAAAAGGCGTATCCTGACCAGGAGCACATGTGCTTTTCAGAAGGCAGAGCGTCATATATATATATATATTAAGAAAAAGGCATCTCCTTATCGTGCAACTGAAAGTTGCTGATGGCTGGCGCCATCTATCGGAATAAATATCAACTATTCTCGTTGATTTTTAATTATTTATATAAGGAGATGCCTTTTTCTTAATTTACGCACCTTATCCCAGTACAATGTTACATTTGTACTCTTTTTTTTTTCATATATATATATATATATATATATATATTTTAATATTTTTTCACACATATATATATATGAAAAAATAGTACAAATGTAATATTGTACTGGGATAAGGTGCATAAATTAAGAAAAATGCATCTACTTATCGTGCAACTGAAAGTTGCTGATGGCTTGCGCCATCTATCGGAATAAATATCAACTATTCTCGTTGATTTTTAATTATTCCAGAATTGGCCAAATACCCATTCTTGATTAATCAAGAAAAGCTAACCACGGACGCGTTTCGGGCTGTTGGCCCTCATCAGCGTGGTGCAAGCTGTACCTCAACGGCCAAAAAATTGGTTATTAAGGCCTCCTGAAAATCATGAAACGGGTAGTTAAGGCCAGAATTGCGTGAGAACGCATATATATAGACGAACGTCGACATCAAAGACTTTCCACTTCCATAATTTGTATCTATGAGTGTCTATATAAAGGTTAATATATTTAAAAGTATTTTTCCCATAGATTTTTCGTTCCCTTTCAGAATGCTGAAGTATCCATTTCGATACAATTCACCAATTGTCTATGTAAATAGTTCTCTGAATTTAGTGTTGTTGCTTAACGCATTGTGGAGATATCGCGTCTGATTTAATGATAATAAATAAATATTCCTCCTTCCAATTCGATGCAAATTTAATATAAACTTTACTTATCTAAAGAAACAAGGGTCGCCTCTTCCGTCAAAATAGACGTCTAAAACCAGACGCCATCTATTGACCGTCGCCACAACTAGCGGCCTCGGGTCGGTGACAAAGCTACAACACTAACTTTGGCAAACTAAAAAGCGTCCACCTAGAGACCATGGTTTCGGGCTAAACCCGGTTTAGTTTGCAAAAGCTGGTGTTGTGGTTTTGTAACCGGCCCGAGGCCGCTAGTTGTGGCGACGGTCAATAGATGGCGTCTAGTTTCAGACGTCTATTTTGACGGGAAAGGCGACCCATGTCTCTTTAGATCAATTTCCTCTCGGAAAAATTTCCATCTATACTTTACTTTTCGATTATAATTCCGATAATTTGAATTTCCAATCTTTAGTTAAGGTTTCTCAATAGAATCCGAAAGCTACCACAATACTGTATTTATCAGTTCGAACCAACCAACCAGGCAGAGAGTTATCAAAAGTCGGGTAACACACACAACCTCCACAAATTCTAATGTCTTCCACGCTAATTGAAGAACTATCTAAAGACGACGTTAAAAGCACCCAGTTAGTGTGGATCAATGAATTCCTCACATACTTGAATGGAAAATTCAACACCGCACCATTGTGACTTTCTTGTCAGCCTAATTGGTAAATAACGAGCTATAAATGGACATTGATTCACTTTAGAATACCAATAAAATGGTGACATGTTAGAGGATTAATTGTAGTGACCTCTCTGTAAATATTGACATTTTACAAGGTTGTATATATTATAATAACAATAAGATTTAATTCAATTCCACCAACGGATGTAAATAATCAAATGGGGCTCTGGAACATTTGTAAGTGTAAAAGTCGAACTGCTTTTCATATGTATAGACATGTAAATTCTTATCCTAGATTATATTACTGGGTTCGAAGAGAAGTTTAATAAAAAAAATAGTTTAAAAAAGAAAAGCCTATTGTTGAAACTGTGAAAAGGTTATCGATAGAGCGATATTAACAATGGGACAAAGGGTTGTCATGATGCTGTATAGAGTAGTTATTTGCTGAGAAACTGAAGAAGGCCATCAAGAGAGCAATAGAGAAATGTCTATTCATGATTCAACATAAAACTCTCAAGAGGCCTTGGTCAGAATCAAAAATCGTCGTCGTTGATGAAGCGGACAAGCTAGCACGGCGTGAGGTGGCCCTCTAACAGGGTGGTGTTCAAGGAAGCGGACAAGCGAGCACGGCGGGAGGTGGCCCTCCTACGGGGCGGTCTTCGAGGAAGCGGACAAGTGATCGAGGAAGCGGAAAAGTGATCTAGGAAGCGGACAAGTGATGGAGGAAGCGGAAAAGTGATGGAGGAAGCGGAAAAGTAATCAAGTAAGCAGACAAGTGATGGAGAGAGCGGACATGTGATGAAGAAATCGGACAAGTAATCGAGGAAGCGGACAAGCGAGGACGGCGGGAGGTGACCCTCTTACGAGGCGGTCTTCGAGGAAGCGGGCAAGTAATCGAGGAAGCGGAAAAGTGATCTAAGAAGCGGACAAGTGACGAAGAAAGAGGACAAGTGATGGAGAAAGCGGTCAAGTGATCGAGGAAGAGGACAAGTGATAGAGAACGCGGACAAGTGATCTAGGAAGCGGACAATTGATGGAGAAAGCGGACAAGTGATCTAGGAAGAGAACAAGTGATCGAAGAAGCGGACAAGCGAGCACTGCGGGAGGTGGCCCTCCTACGGGCGGTCTTCTAGGAAGCGAACAAGTGATCGAGGAAGCGGACAAGCGAGCATGGCGGGAGGTGACCCTCCTACGGGCGGTCTTCTAGGAAGCGGATAAGTGATCGAGAAAGCGATAAAGTGATCGAGGAAGCGGACAAGTTATCGAGGAAACGGACAAGTGATCGAGGAAGCGGACAAGCAAGCACGGCGGGAGGTGACCCTCCTACTGGGCTTCTTCGAGGAAGCGGACAAGTGATCGGAGAAGCGGACAAGCGAGCACGGCGGGAGGTGGCCCTCCTACGGGGCGGTCTTCGAGGAAGCGGACAAGTGATCGAGGAAGCGGAAAAGTGATCTAGGAAGCGGACAAGTGATGGAGGAAGCGGAAAAGTGATGGAGGAAGCGGAAAAGTAATCAAGGAAGCAGACAAGTGATGGAGAGAGCGGACATGTGATGAAGAAATCGGACAAGTAATCGAGGAAGCGGACAAGCGAGGACGGCGGGAGGTGACCCTCTTACGAGGCGGTCTTCGAGGAAGCGGGCAAGTAATCGAGGAAGCGGAAAAGTGATCTAAGAAGCGGACAAGTGACGAAGAAAGAGGACAAGTGATGGAGAAAGCGGTCAAGTGATCGAGGAAGAGGACAAGTGATAGAGAACGCGGACAAGTGATCTAGGAAGCGGACAATTGATGGAGAAAGCGGACAAGTGATCTAGGAAGAGAACAAGTGATCGAAGAAGCGGACAAGCGAGCACTGCGGGAGGTGGCCCTCCTACGGGCGGTCTTCTAGGAAGCGAACAAGTGATCGAGGAAGCGGACAAGCGAGCATGGCGGGAGGTGACCCTCCTACGGGCGGTCTTCTAGGAAGCGGATAAGTGATCGAGAAAGCGATAAAGTGATCGAGGAAGCGGACAAGTTATCGAGGAAACGGACAAGTGATCGAGGAAGCGGACAAGCAAGCACGACGGGTGGTGACACTCGTACGAGGCGGTCTTCGAGGAAGCGGACAAGTGATCGAGGAAGCGGACAAGTGATCGAGGGAGCGGACAAGTGATCAGGGAAGCGGACAAATGATTTAGAAGGCGGAAATGTGATCTAGTAGGCGGACAATTGATCAAGGAAGCGGACAAGCGAGCACGGCGGGAGGTAGCTCTCCTACAGTGCGGTCTTTGGAGAAGCGGAGAAGTGATGTAGAAAACTGACAAGTGATCGAGGAAGCGGACAAGTAATCGTGGAAGCGGACAAGTAATCGAGGAAGCGGAAAAGTGATCGAGGAAGCGGAGAAGTTATCTAGGAAGCGGACAGGTGATGGAGAAGGCGGACAAGATTTCTAGGAAGTGGACAAGCGAGCACGGCGGGAGGTGGCTCTCCTACGGGGCGTTCTTTGGGGAGGCGGAAAAGTGATGGAGAAAGCAAACAAGTGATCGAGGAAGCGAACAAATGATCGAGGAAGCGGACGGGCGAGCACGGCGGGAGGTGGCTCTCCTACGGGGCGGTCTTCGAGGAAGCGGACAAGTGATCGAGGAAGAGGAAAAGAGATCTAGGAAGCGGACAAGTATGGAGAAAGCGGACAAGTGTTGGAGAAAGCAGACAAGTGATCGAGGAACGGGACAAGTGATGGAGAAAGCGGACAAGTGATCAAGGAAGAGGACAAATGATGGAGAAAGCGGACAAGTGATCTAGGAAGCGGACAAATGATGGAGAAAGCGGACAAGTGATCTAGGAAGCGGACAAGTGATCGAAGAAGCGGACAAGCGAGCACGGCGGGAGGTGGCCCTCCTACGGGGCGGTCTTCGAGGAAGCGGACAAGTGATCGAGGAACCGGACAAGTGATCGAGGAAGCGGACAAGTGATCGAAGACGCGGAAAAGTGATCGAGGAAGCGGAAAAGTGATCGAGGAAGCGGAAAAGTGATCTAGGAAGCGGATAATTGATCGAAGAAGCGGACAAGCGAGTAGGGCGGGAGCTAGCTCTACTACAGTGAGGTATTTGAAGAAGCGGACAAGTGATGTAGGAAACTGGCAAGTGATCGAGGAAGCGGACAAGTAATCGAGGAAGCGGACAAGTGATCTAGGAAGCGGAAAAGTGATGGAGAAAGCGGACGGGCGAGCACGGCGGGAGGTGGCTCTCCTACGGGGCGGTCTTTGAGCAAGCGGACAAGTGATGGAGAAAACGGAGAAGTTATCGAGGAAGCGGACAAGTGATCGAGGAAGTAAACAAGTGATCGAGGAAGCGGACAAGCGAGCACGGCAGGAGATGGCTCTCCTACGGGGCGGTTTTCGAGGAAGCAGGCAAGTGATCGAGAAAGAGGAAAAATGATCTAGGAAGCGGACAAGTAATGGAGAAAGCGGACAAGTGATCGAGGAAGAGGAAGAGTGATCTAGGAAGCGGACAAGTGATCTAGGAAGCGGACAAGTGATCTAGGAAGCGGACAAGTGATCTAGGAAGCGGACAAGTGATCTAGGAAGCGAACAAGTGATCTAGAATGCGGACAAGTGATGGAGAATGCGGACAAGTGATCTATGAAGCGGACAAGTGATGGACAAAGTGGACAAGTGATCGAGGAAACGGACAAGTGATCGAAGAAGCGGACAAGTGATCTAGGAAGCGGACAAGTGATAGAGAAAGCGGACAAGTGATCTAGGAAGCGGACAAGCGAGCACGGCGGGAGGTGGCCCTCCTACGGGGCGGTTTTAGAGGAAGCGGACAAGTAATCGAGGAAGCGGACAAGCGAGTAGGGCGGGAGGTAGCTTTCCTACAGTGCGGTCTTTGAAGAAGCGGACAAGTTATGTAGAAAACTGACAAGTGAACGAGGAAGCGGACAAGTAATCGAGGAAGCGGACAAGTAATCGAGGAAGCGGACATGTTATCGAGGAAGCGGACAGGTGATCTAGGAAGCGGACAAGTCATGGAGAAAGCGGACAAGTGATCTAGGAAGCGGACAAGCGAGCACGGCGGGAGGTGGGTCTCCTACGGGGCGGTCTTTGAGGAAGCGGACAAGTGATCGAGGAAGCGGACAAGCGAGCACGGCAGGAGATGGCTCTCCTACGGGTCGGTCTTCGAGGAAGCGGGCAAGTGATCGAGGAAGAGGAAGGGTGATCTAGGAAGCGGACAAGTGATCTAGAAAGCGGACAAGTGATCTAGGAAGTGGACAAGTGATCTAGGAAGCGGACAAGTGATGGAGAAATCGGACAAGTTATCTAGGAAGCGGACAAGCGAGCACGGCGGGAGGTGGCTCTCCTAAGGGGCGGTCTTTGAGGAAGCGGACAAGTGATGGAGAAAGCGGACAAGTGATCGAGGAAGTGGACAAGTGATGGAGAAAGCGGACAAGTGATCGAGGAAGCGAACAAGTGATCGAGGAAGCGGAAGGGCGAGCATGGCGGGAGGTGGCTCTCCTACGGGGCGTCTTCGAGGAAGCGGACAAGTGATCGAGGAAGCGAACAAGTGATCGAGGAAGCGGAAGGGCGAGCACGGCGGGAGGAGGCCCTCCTACGGGGCGTCTTCAAGGAAGCGGACAAGTGATCGAGAAAGCGAACAAGTGATGGAGAAAGCTGACAAGTGATCGAGGAAGCGAACAAGTGATCGAGGAAGCGGACGGGCGAGCACGGCGAGAGGTGACTCTCCTACGGGGTGGTCTTCGAGGAAGCTATGAAGCAATAAAATAATGCCAAATTCAGCCCCTCTTTAGGCAGTCTTCGAAATCAATTATCAAAAATAAATACATAAGTAGTTTCAAAACATAAAGCCGCGCAATATGAAGCACTATATAATCACACACATAAAGAATAACATATTTTGATATGTTTATATTAAAATATCTGTGTCTTTAATTCGGATATTGTCCATGCCAATCTAACTGTTGTTATAAAGAGATTTGAAAATTTCTGTAGAATATGAATTCCCTTGAGAGCAAGAAACATATTGTTACGACGCTTCTCAGCCGTCGATGTTTGCGTTCAAGGTTTCTAAGAGAATAATTTGGATTCTTTGTGGATACAGCTTAGTACGGTATATTTATTCCCAGAGATCTAAAAAGTGGATTAATAGCTATATACAGTAGATGCACTTGCCTTCATTGTCCGCCACTAGAGGGATCCTCCTCGTCCCCGTCTTCTCCTTGCCGCATATCTCATCCGACTCTCCTTGCCGCAGATCTCGATGTCACTAGACTGACGTTCCTTCACCGACTGTGATGTCCTCTCGACACACAAACTCCCTTCAGGCCGACCGCTATATCGGCCCTTCCTTCACTACGGCATCAGCTGGACTGTTTTCTCCCGCCCCCTCCTCTGTAATCTGTCAATAAACACTTCCTTTTGGAGGGGGGCCCTGGATACCTTCTTTTATTAGAAAATCTTTATTATATAATATTAAAATAAAATTCATGATTTTGAGTATCGAAATAATCTATCAATATTTATACTTTAATATCAATATTATAGTGTATATCTATATCTTTTTTATTATTCAAAAGTAGTATACCAACATTTATTATCATTACCAATCATTTTAATCATATAATAGCAATTTTCTATAACTACTGAAACCAAAGATGAATTGGGATGACTTGCTTGAGCTCTGCTGAAACCTTCCAGCGATGTTTAGTCAGTGTAATCTATCAAACAATTGCAACTATTATATTTAAATGTAATTCTACTGTCCCAAAAGTTTATGTCCATAGTTTGCTTAAATACCATTTCTAAGATTCCACCCTTCAGTGTAACATATAAACTCAGAATGATCCAATACAGTATTGGAACTCTAAGAAGCGGTCTGGTAGATTAAATTGGCGAAACCAATGTGAGAGTTCACCACTAATGAGCCAAGCTCTCCCAATATTTTTTCATGGCAGTAAGGACAGTAGCAGTTTGATTTATTTGTGAAAAGAAACATTCGCGTCTTTAATGTCTTCATTCGTTATCATATTGTCTCTTTTAATAATATTTCTATGAATAATTATTATTAAATAAAAATACTTTTTAAAAAAAGCTTTGTTTAAATGCACTAAAAAGGAAAAAATAAATATTTGATCTTCTGTCATTGAGCAATTAGATGTATATGAAGGAAAATAAAAGCGGCGGGGGACGATCATCATGAATTTCAAACCTAAATTTTTACCTCTTCTCTTTTATTTTCACTCAGATACTTCTAGTTGTTCAATGACAGAAGATGAAATGTTTTATTTTACTTTTTAGTGCATTCAAATAAAAGCTTTTACTCAAAAGGTTTTTTATTTTTCATTTATTTAGTTAGTCTTTGTCATGAATTTACAAAACTTAGAATAAAAATTATGAATAAGGCATCTCCTTATCGTACAACTGAGAGTTGCTGATGGCTTGCGCCATCTATCGGAATAAATATCAACTATTCTCGTTGATTTTTAATTATTCCAGAATTGGCTAAATACCCAATCTTGATTAATCAAGAAAAGCTAACCACGGACGCGTTTCGGGCTGTTGGCCCTCATCAGTGTGGTGCAAGCTGTACCTCAATGACCAAAAAACTGGTCATTCAGTCATAAGATTAGAATAAAATGTTAAAATATATACGAGATCTCACCAAATATTTAAATAAGCACATCAATATCAACCCCCCCCCCCCCCCCCAGTTTTATTATCCACTCATAAAACCATTCACACACTATGATATTAGAATGTATATTTAATTAATCCAGGCTCCCCTAAGGCCTTCAAAAGATCTCCCTAGCCATTTTGTGTTGTCAGTCAGACTTAAGTTTTTTTTTGGTTTTATTTACTATTATTGTGGAAGTCAAAGATATCAATAGTGTCAGGCAAATTTATTTCTAAGTATATTTTTCTTTTTTTTTCTGTTTATAATTAATAGGAGGGTGGCCGTTTGATTTCATTGTTATCAGAAAGCTGAGCAGATGAAGAAGAGATGATCCACTATTTGGCCTCATTCTAGCAGTTGGGGTAAATCGATCCTCTTTCAAAATTTCGAGGAATATATTTGTGCGTGGCCATGGCCAGTTAGGATGGTTTTTGAAGTACATTTATGTTAGATTCTTGGAAGCATGAAGATCAAAATTCTTGGCGTAAATATTCTGAGATTTTCTGGTCGTATAATCCATTGTATAGGTCTATCGATAGATTATGTGTGATCTAGGTTCTTTTATTGTGGGCAACGCTTTAAGTAAAGATTTTGAAAGACAGTGTATAAGTTAGAAGGTGCAGCGGGCTTGGCTCTTTGGGCTGCCCGTTCATTTTCCAGAATATCGCTGTAACCTTTGACACAGCAGAGTTGAAGATTGGGTGTATAGTGGGGTGGACTGCATATGATAAAAATAGTCAATTAACAGTCTGATCCAATTCGGAAGTTTACAGGCGGGAAAATCTGGCTATCTTTAGTCGCCTAAAGAACCAGGGTTTCTTCATGGAAGGTCGACCATCTGTGATATCAGCCGCCCATTACGCTACAGAAACTGCTGCGCCTAGTTTCTTCATTTTAAAAGAAGGGTAAAAATTCTATTCTATGTCTTATACCTGGTCACCACAGTCAGATAAAAGTTTGATATTTATTACATTTTATTATTCAAGAATGGGTATTTGGTAAATTCTGGAATAATTATAAATAAACCATTTCATATTTTTAATTCTTATGATAATTCTGTAATAGTAAAATAGTATACAAATATATAACTTTTCAGTAGCATACAATCTCTTTCAATAGAAACTACACTACCTAGGTTTATTGTATATTAGGTAGAAGAGTATATAACACAACCAATAGTTGATATTTATTCCGAGAGATGGCGGAACATTCGGCAACGTTCAGTTGCACGATAAAGAGATGTCTTAATATATATTCCTAATCCCAGTACAATTTCACTATTGTACTATTTTTTCACTATTAAGCAAGTCAGAACGATGAAAATTATAAATAAAAAGTAAATACCTTTTTAAAAACCTAACGGGACATAAGAAAAACGCTAAATTCAAAAGCTAGCCAAATAAAGGTTCCGGTCTTTTATTTATCAAGAAGCATCTTGACATGCTTAGAACTCTATGGAATTAAAACTAGATTTTTATACTGTCCTGGATCAACAGTAGGCACATAAGTGGTTAGATTTTATAATTTTTTCAGGAAAAATATATTGCTCGATATTTTTATTCAAAAAAAAAATTAATACAAATTGTTCAACTTGTAAATGACCAACTTGCGCCCTTTCGCACTCCGAGATTCTATATAACATTTCTGTATAGCATAATAATAACATAATAGAAGTACAAATACTTGTAAAAATAATTTAGCATAATAATTTCATTCTTGAATTTTCTAATAATTTCCTGATACCCTTACAATAATGAGAAAAGCAATGTTTAATACAATATTTAAATATAATAATACTTTGTAAAAAACGTGTTCAGAAATTTTATAAATACCTTTACTGACAACTTCTAAAATCGCCAGATCAGAACACAACCAACTATAATATTAAAGAGAGAGATGTTAGGTTAAACTGTGACGAAATTTTGCCTGAAGGTTTCACCACTGATAACTACTTCATATTTTTCTGGTTGCATAAAGGGCAGTAAAGAATTGGTTTTATTGAAACTTTCGTAGTGTTGGCTTGTCGTAGATGTTAATGAAGATGTACTTAGACCTTATCGAGGGACAAGATGATTGAATGTAAATTTTAAAGTGGAGAGTTCTGGTTATAAAATAACTTCACTAGATACCGCTGAACATCTATTGAAATGTATCAAATCCTCCAAAAAATACCTCTGGGAAAACCCCCAAGACTATAATACAATGGAGAAAATGGAACCTAATGGAGATCGTTTAAACGACTTGAAGAATAAGCAACAACAACAACTAGGTACCGCTCAAAAAGACCAACCTAGCTTATGATATTTACAACAATGAATACTATATGTGAAGGTTATTCACATATTAAAACAAAGTTCCCAAAGCGGGATTCGATCCTGGTTTATAGCTGTCGGGAATTGAGAGTTTTAACCACTCGTCCACCGACTTCTAAAGTGGAGAGGGTGTGAAGAAGTTGAGAAGATGTAAAATAAGAAATTACTGATGCGGACGAATGACACCCTTTTATAACCCCGATGTTTAAAAATCCATCGCCCATAATAATAATAATAATAATAAATGGATTCATTAACAGCGATGAGCCGTTTTTGTTTCGGGGGGGGGGGGGGGGGACATATTTGTCGCGAATAATTCCTCCTTTCTTTGATAACAATGCATATTTGTGAGTTGGATTTATTGCCTTTAAAATTGTTGTACAAGAGGATTTTGTATTAGAAGATGACAATAGAACATGTTTAGCTGAACATAGATCAGTTTTAATGTAGAGTGGTTGGTACCAAAGTCCTTATAATTCATTTACAAATAATAAAGCGACACGGAATCACTAAAACACAACTCTTAAAGCTTTGTGCTGAAAACTTCTGATTTTCTAATATATCGCCAACCTCCCGAGGACTACTTCCTATTGGTTTACTTGTTGCTGTCATCCTGGTATCTGCTATTTGACTGAGCTGCATCTGAATTTTTAATAGTCTTCTTCTTCTTCTTTCTAATCCTCAATTAATCATATTAAGATATCAATCTTGTTTGACAACCACCATGACTGTGTGAAATAGAATGCGTCTGCCTTTGTCATTAAGACTGGGAGCACTACTCAGTGGCAAGCCGACTTTGCTCCAAAATAAATGGCCGCCTCTGACATGAGGAACAGACGCCATGTGCAGCTGTTCCTAACATGGAGTACAAACGCTGCTCATCCTGTATCCCTGGATTAGGAGCCCTTACAGGGTACTATCAGCCGGGCCAGCTGAACCCAGGTTTTTTAGTGAGCTTGTTACTGCTCCCTCTCCTCCTTTTTCATCCGGGCTTGAGACCGACAAAGGCGGAGTTTTTTTAATAGTGAATGTATGTACCAAAAAAGGCACGTCTCACTTTAATTGTGCATCAGAACGATTCACTGTACATCACCCTAGTGAACCCCTTTGCTAGTGATGATAAATAATTATCCACAACACCAGTTTTGGCAAATTAAGACAAAAGGTCAATCTGTAAACCATGGATTAGTGCTCTGGCCCTTATCAGTACAGGAGCAGCTAGGCCATCTCTGTACTGATTAGAGCTAAAGCCCGAAACCATGGTATACAGCTTGGCATTTTGTCTGTATTTTCTGAAACTGGTATTGTGGATCATTATTTATCAACACTAGTAACTAGGGCGATGTGCCGTACAGCGTTCTGATAAACAACTAAAGTGAGAGTTGCGTTTTAGTACATGAATATTATTCTCCCTCAGATTTATGTTATATATACTGTGTATATAAGTATATAAAATTAAAAATTGAATATAGTTATCTCTGGGTAACGTTTGAAAGATACTATTCACTACTAAATACACCATCTGACAAGATTTTGACTTTTTTTCGTGACAATTTATTTACTTTGTTTTTTCACAAATCACATATCATATTCACATTGAATATTTTGGTTAAAATATCGATTTAACCTAGAATTTCTACCATCCCAAATCATCAATAATAATCGCTGCTAGATAAACATACTGGTTGGTATGGACCACAGTAACAACCTCCAACTACAAGTTTATATTGTAAAATGGAGGACAAGTTATACGAGAAGCCAAGATTGCAGATTGAAGTTGTGGGAAGATGGGTGGACTCCAGCTGCGGGAGATGGCCATGTGACAGAGTGACAGAGTCTGTGGGGGAGGACAGAGTCTGGTCACATCTGCGGCGAGATGCCTCCGGGCGTGTGGATGATTCTACAAGACGGTACCAGAGAAGCTTGCCCGACCTGGCCGGGAGCCGGCCGTTGATGAAGAGGATCCTTCTGATGGCGGATATTTGAAACAAGTCCATCTAAGAAGTTCGCCATTCCAATAACAGCACCTGGAAATAAAGTATTTCGAAAAAAGATGTATTACAATGAATTTAAACATGTTGATTTGATATCTGAATATACAATATTTCATATTAAGTAAGGTGAAAATGTCCGATAACACATCTTTGAAAATACCGTAAAGTTGGAAGCTACCCCAATGAAGACCTTGTATATATTTTATATATATATGTATATTTATCAATTATTATTTTACATTTATTTATCTATATATATATATGACAATATTAAAGGTGGGGAAAGAGAAATAAGGACACCACATGTTAGAAGAGGAACCCAGGCAGCCAGAGAGAGAGAGGGGGGGGGGGGGGGAGAGCCGGGCGACCGTCCGTCTCGCACACAATGACCAACTGTCCTAATAGTGCTGAGGTTCCAAGTAACAGGCCCCTTGGAATGGTGGTTCCCATTTGTCCGCGGTCTCTCACTTGCTGGGCCACATGGTCTCTCCATATCTCCCTCCTTTAATGCCTTCCTCTACTGAGGGTGGGCCATATGGTCTCTCCATATCTCCCACCTTCAATGCCTTCCTCTACTGAGGGTGGACCACATGGTCTCTCCATATCTCCCTCCTTCAATGCCTTCCTCTACTGAGGGTAGACCACATGGTCTCTCCATATCTCGCTCCGCCATCCACTTCATCTACTCGTGTCGTCCAGTCCATTGTCAAAGACCATGTGTAACTTTGGGGCTGATACTGTGACAGTGTCCCAAGAATATGCCATAGAGTTTGGTCCACCCCGGGTATTTCCCCGGTACCACCCATTTCAGGGAGACATTCCCCTATACATCACCTGGGGATTTATTTATTTATGCTTATGAGGTGATACAGCAGCGTATTTACAATTAGAGAGGAGACAAAATGAATTAAATCTAGAAAAAAGAAGTGAGGACATATCGGTCAATGTAGCTGCTGTATTGTCCGTGAGGTCAAGAGATGGGGAGAACTAGCTGATCCTACATGGGAATGTTTAATTTAAATACAGACAATTATGTGAATCAGATTTGGATCGATTTATATCTAAACATTTCTTATTTGCGTTTAAAGTATCACATGCCTATTCTGGTAATTTCTAATTTATACAGAAAACTGAACCGAAAAATATAGGTTTATTCTAAAAGGTTCAATTATTTGTATATATCACACAAAACTAGAAAAAAATAATTATAGTAAAACAAGAGCCTCTAAATTAACACAAGGTAATAAGACTAAATCCAAATTGTGCCTTATCAGCGTCTTAAAATAGTTAGACTGGACAAACTAAGTTAAGCCTCTGTCAATCTAAAGTGATTTCACACATAACCATGTCTATTTTACAATCACCTTCACAACAAACCAACAGTATTGTCTCCAATGTCAGATGGTGCCATCCATCCAACTAACGCCATGTGTTTCTGCAGTGCCAAGAGATGGTTTTCCCTCTACTGAAAACTCTCGTCAAGAAACTGGATGCCCACAAGATCTGCCATCTGGCGATGTTATGTAAATAAATATTCCAAGAATTGGCATCTGTAATATATTTTAATTGAAGAAAGATATATATATCTCTATAAAAGACTTATTTTATTTATTCAAATAACAAAGTGCAACATACCTAATATTATAAATCTTCTAGATCTATTTTACACATTTATCTAAAACAATAATAACATTGGTCAATGGTCAAATATATTTAAAGCATTTATATTATATTATAGCATCCTCTGTTCAAAATGCATTTTGAATTTTCCCAGTGAATACATCTTGTCCCACATTTATATATTATCATTGAATAAAAAAATAATTTAAATCTTTTAAATATCGAAATAATCTATCAATATTTCTACTTGAATATCAATATATAGTTCGATAAAATAATCCCTTGAATCAATATTAAAATAAAAACATTAGGCCTCCAGGGAAATATTTATTTTAAAAATATTTTTCATTTAAAAATCTCTCAAGCTTTCGGGCAAGAAGGCTCTTCTACGGGAAGAAGGGCTTCCCTGGAGGCTTAACGTTCTTATTTTAATATCAATATATAGTGTTTATCTATATCTTTTTCATCAGTCAAAGTTAGTTTTATTTGCATAGTTTGATAGTTTTTACAGTCATAATTTTATAAACTAGTTCAATTTTTAATTTATATTTGAAACTATGGCTTCGTATGTATATAATGGCTCAAATGTGTATAAACCTTGTTATAGTATATCCATGCTATCCATGCCCGTTAAAGAACCGGAAGGTTCGAAAGCTCGCAATAAATCTAAAAAAAAGCTCCTAATGTAATATTTAATCATTATATATTTAAACCAAATTCTACTGAGTTCATGTAGCCGAAATTTATTATGATTACCAATCATTTTAATCTTATAATATCAAATTTCTACAACCACTGATACCAATGATGAATTGGGATGACTTGCTTGAGCTCTACTGAAACCTTCCAGTGATGATCAGTCAATGTAATCTATCAAACAATTGCAACTATTATGTTTAAATGTAATTCTACCATCCCAAAAGCTTATGTCCATAGTTTGCTTAAATACCATTTCTAAGATTCCATCCTTCAGTGTAACATATAAACTCAGAATGATCCAATACAGTATTAGAGCTCTATAGAAGCGGTCTGGTAGGTTAAATTGGCGAAACCACTGGGAGGGTTCACCACTAATGAGCCAAGCCCTCCCAATATTTTTTCATCGCAGTAAGGGCAGTAGTAGTTTGATTTATTTGTGAAAAGAAACATTCGCGTCTTTAATGTCTTCATTCGTTATCATATTGTCTCTTTTAATAATATTTCTATAAATAATTATTATTAAATAAAAATACTTTTTTTAAGATTTATTTAAATGCACTAAAAAGGAAAAAATAAATATTTCATCTTCTGTCATTGAGCACTTAGATGTATATGAAGTAAAATAAAAGCGGCGGGGGGACAATCATCATGAATTTCGAACCTAAATTTTTACCTCTTCTCTTAATATGATCGTCCCCCGCCGCATTTATTTCCGCTCAGATACATCTAATTGCTCAATGGCAGAAGATGAGATATTTTTTTCCTTTTAAGGGTATTTAAATAAAAGCTTTTACTCAAAAGGTTTTTTATTTTTCATCTATTTAGTTAGTTTTCAGTCATGAATTTACAAAACTTAGAATAAAAATTATGAATAAGGCATCTCCTTATCGTGCAACTGAGAGTTGCTGATGGCTTGCACCATCTATCGGAATAAATATCAACTATTCTCGTTGATTTTTAATTATTCCAGAATTGGCTAAATCCCCATTCTTGATTAATCAAGAAAAGATAACCATGGACGCGTTTCAGGCTGTTGGCCCTCATCAGCGTGTTGCAAGCTGTACCTCAATGACCAAAAAAACTGGTCATTCAGGCATAAGATTAGAATAAAAAGTTAAAATATATACGAAATCTCATCAAAATATTTAAATAAATACATCAATATTAAACCCTCCAGTATTATTATCCACTCATAAAACCATTCACACACTATGATATTAGAATATATATTTAATTAATCCAGGCTCCCCTAAGGCCTCCAAAAGTTCTCCCTAGCCATTTTGTGTTGTCAGTCAGACTTAAGGTTTTTTTTTTGGTTTTATTTACAATGATTGTGGAAGTCAAAGATGTTAATAGTGTCAGGCAAATTTATTTCTAAGTATATTTTTCTTTTCTTTTTTTCTATGTTTATAAATAATAGGAGAGTGGCCGTTTGATTTCATTGTTATTTAGAAGCTGAGCAGATGAAGAAAAGATAACTCGCTGTTTGGTCTTTATTCTAGCAGTTGGGGTAAATCTGATCCTCTCTCCAAATTTCGTGGAGTATACTTTAGCATGGTCATGGCCAGTTAGAATGGTTGTTGAAGTGAACTCATGTTAGATTCTTGGAAGCATGGAGATCAATATTTTTGGCTTAAATCTTCTGAGATTTCTGGTTGTATAATCCATTGTATAGTTCTATCGATATATTCTGTGTGATCTGACTTCTTTTATTGTGGGCAACGCTTTATGGAAAGATTTTGAAAGACAGCGTATAAGTTAGAAGGTACAACGAGTTTAGTTCTTTGGTCTGCTAGTTCATTTCACAGAATACCGCTGTGACCTTTGACACAGCAAAGTTTAATATTGGGTGTGTAGGATGGTTGTTGTGATGTGCTGGTGTGGCTTGTGGAAAGGCTGCTGATAAAATTAAAATTAAAATTAATTTATTTAAAGCCAGAAATATAGAAATAGAAAAGAAGCAACGGTTGAAATAACGGCCGCCAGCTTAAGCCTTCTTATTTACCGCGTCAGTGTGGCCAGATCGAGTGTGTCGGAAGAAGCCAGCCGCTAGAAAGTTCTGGATGACGCCCGCGCATGCGTAGTGAAGTGTTCGCAAAACACGTGCTTGCCGAGGCAAAGTGGGGCCGCCATCTTTCTGCCCGTATGTGTTTTGAAGCTTTGTCCCACTTCGCTGAAGCAAAGTGCGGTCGCCACAGGTGTATAGTGGGGTGGACTGCATATGATAAAAATAGTCAATTTGCAGTCTGAGACAATTCGGGAATTTACACGCTGGGAAATCTGGCTAGCTTTAGTGGCCTAAAGAACCAGGGCTTTTTGGAAGGTTGAATATTCGTGATATCAGCCGCTCATTACGTTACAGAAACTGCTGCGCCTGTTTCCTTCATTTTAAAGAGAATATAAAAATTATATTCTATGTCTTATACCTGGTCACCACTGTCAGCTAAAAAGTGATATTTATTACTTTGATTATTCAAGAATGGGTATTTGGTAAATTCTGGAATTATTATAAATCAATCATTCATGTTTTTAGTTCTTATGATAATTCTGTAATAATAAAATATTATACAAATATATAACAGTAGCATACAATCTCTTGTACTACACTACCTAAGATTATTGAATATTAGGTAGAAGAGTACATAACACAACCAATAGTTGATATTTATTCCAAGAGATGGCGGAACCTTCAACGACATTCAGTTGCAGATAAAGAGATGTCTTAATATATATTCCTACTCCCAGTACAATTTCACTATTGTACTATTTTTTTCACTATTAAGCAAGTCAGAACGATGAAAATTATAAATAAAAAATAAATACCTTTTTAAAAACCTAACGGGACATAAGAAAAACGCTAAATTCAAGAGCTAGCCAAAAAAGGGCTCCAGGCTTTTATTTATCAAGAATCATCTTGGCATTCTTAGAACTCTATGGAATTAAAACTAGATTTTTATACTGTCATAAGTTAACAGTAAGCACATATATGGTTTGTTTTTCTAATTTTTTTCAGGAAAATATATATGGGTCGATATTTTTATTCTAAAAAAATTTAATACAAATTGTTGAACTTGTAAATGACCAACTTGCGCCCTCTCGCACTCCGTGATTCTATATAACATTTCTGTATAACATAATAATAACATAATACAAATACAGGGTGATCCAAAAGTCCCGCACAACTTTAAAAATTAATAGCTCCGAGAATGTTTGCGCTAGAGCAATGCGGTAAACACCATTGTGATCAGGATGCAATGGGGTTTTTTATGGCAAATAATGAAAAATTCGAAATTGATTTTAGTTACAACTTTATTCGCTAGAGATGGCGCTCTACCAGAATCGGCGATTCAGCGGCCAAATTGTTTGATTAATTGAAAAATATAACTGAACGACACGTATTTTTCCTTTTTGAATACCAGGAAAGAACCCTAATAATACCGAATTATAAATTAATAAAACACCATTTCGCCAAAAGTTAGAAGAAATGGTTAACGATTTTTAAATACAATCTGAGATATGTAAAATAGGTAAATGTCCTAATTTGTACATAACTGGATGCAAACCCGACCCAATATGTATGCAATGTATGTTTTAAAAGATTTAATAAAAACAAGGCTTAACAAAATCTGGGAGAGAAGGCCTACAAGAGGAAACAATCATTAGCAGGGTTTATTATCCCGGAACTCATAAAACTGAGTTCAAGAACCTAGCACTTCCTGGTCAAGTCAGGACAAGTCCAAAATAACAAAGAATTAGCAAAGACCAATCAGAGAGCAGCTCATTAGCCACGAACCTATAGCGAGATTACACGTCACGAACGGTCAGCCAATGAAAAATCAAAAGAGTTTTCTTCTTAAATCGGGAACACAGAATTGTCAGTTGGGAGCTGGATCGCAACAAGTTGGGAGCTGGATCGCAACAAGTTAGGAGCTCGGCACCATCGCAACAAGTTAGCCCCGGGACAGCACCGAGTCAGGACCTTGGAGCCATAGGAATCAGCTTGGAGCAATATCCCATCTCCCCAAATCTCAGATAAGTCAAATTCTCAATTATGGAATAGATAGTAGATAGCTAATTCCTCAAATTCCTTTCTCTCCCTTAATTGCTAGCCTTTTCCAACCCAATCAACCCTGTGTCTTTTCGTTATTTTCCCCTGTTGTGAACACCTTACCACTCAGCATCAACGACTGCGCCAACATCTTCAATCAATTATCAATCACATCAAAAGATTTTGCACCCGTGTTCCCACAGGATTTAGTCGACAGGATTTATGATGGAAAACAAACGAGATCGAGCAGCGAAAGGCAACGGCAAGAATCTAGTGGAGAGAAGAAAAACGACACGACGCACCCTGACGGCCATCATCTGGCAGTTGACGATCGCCCTCCGAGGAGTAAACACGACCCGGCGAGAGAGTACGTATCGGACACCCGACGACGGGACAAACGACGCCCACGCCACCGCCCCAGGCCGAGGGATGGACGGAGGTGCCGCCGACACATGGCCGAACGACCTGATGCGCCACTCCGAGGAATCACCACCTACCATGCCGGATCCCTACCTCAGTATCCAGAAAATCGCAAGTAGGTGGACTGTACCACCCCAACAAGCCGACGTTCGAACACAAGGGCAGTGCAAATGGCCCGAAATCAACCCACGAGACCAAGGGCAGTGCAAATGGCCCAAAATCACCACTCGAGTTCGCGGACAGTGCAAACGGTCCCGATCCAGCACGCCAGGCGTCCCACGCAGCCATCCCAAGCCGGAGACACACCAGCCGGGCCGACTTTTCTGACCCCTGATATACCATGCACCTTTTCAATTGACCCAGACGCGAGTTCGAATATAGTGCCATATCATTTGTACAAAATGTTAAAAATTCACCTTCCTAAGTTAAATTTAAAAGAACAATCTATAGAGCTACAGACTCTCAACGGTCTTGCCACAACCATAGGAAAAATAGCATTCCCACTAACAATAGGTAAAATATCCAGAAAAGAGAAATTCCACGTGGTGGAAGCATCGCTACCATTTGGAATTCTCAACGTAAATACTCTTCATCATTTTAAAATAGTAATAGATTTTAACAACGGCACTATTTTCCAACTTGGCGTCCCATAGTCTAACCCTACCTATCACTTCAACCATGTACCAAATGAATGCACGTACTGGGTATGTCAAAAGATGTCCCAAAGGACTTGCCCTGCACCCAAATCTTCCGCACATGGCAACCATTGCGTGCATCCATTGAACAAAACACAATTACCTACATGCCACCAATCTAATCACGCACCACACAACTTTTTTACTAAGGCCAATTGCCTTTACTATATGCCCTCAATTAACAAGGCCACAACGGCTTCAACTTGCCACAACAATGCACAAGGCGCGTCCATCCCACAGGACAGCTCGAACAACCCCAACATAAAGCTCATAAGTGACCTCACATCGTCACGAAACAATCACGCACGTGTACACCGCAACAAACACGACACTCACAACAACAGTACACAGACAATATCCATCCAACAGGACGGCTTTCACGCTAAACACACACATGTCCCTACGTCGTCACACAACGGTAACACGCACAACAAGCGCAACAAGCACGACACTCGCACCAAAGGACCACCACACCTAGCAAATAACATATGCACAACCACTGCCGAAACAACCACCCCGTCTACACAAAACACAGAAAAAATTCACGTCACCAAACAACCACACAATCGAAAAACATTGCGATCTTTCTTAAGCGCTGTGAACGCTTATAAAAAGTTCATTCCAGACCACGCCCGTTTGCGGACGCCACTTGTCAACCTTCTAAAAAGGGATGTCATGTGGGTCTGGGATGATGAATGCCAGAAAGCGTTCACTAGCCTGAAAGAAAGCCTTACCACACACCCCACATTACACCTTTACCAGGAGGGTCTGCCATGCCAGGTCTACTGTAACGCCTCAACAATCGGCATTGCAGGCGTTCTCAAACAGGTCTACCCTGATGAGAAGACATACACAGTCCAGAATTTCAGCCGCTCTCTGCGTGCACACGAGCGAAGTTATTCAAACTCGGAACTACAATGCCTAGCCATTGTGGAAAGTGTGGATAATTTCCGCGCCTGTCTAATGGGCAGAAAGTTTACAATATTTTCTGACCATCCCGCATTGCAGTGGTTGAAAGGGATCAAAGCCCCATCAGGCAGATTGTTTCGGTGGAGATTAAGGCTGTCAAGATACGAATATGAGGTCCGTAGCATAAATGGAGTACAACAATATGAAACGGGCGTTGTAACTCGTATCCCATTTTATGGCTTTTTAGACGCCTCACTCATTAAGAGCCACTAGCCTTCCCCATCGGGAAAATCTTGCTTGACTATGGATCACAATGGACTGCATACCGTCTCCCGAAAAGGTGTAACTAAAATTTTAGTTCCAAAATCACTCACAGCCAAACTTCTTAACTCCGTCCACACCCAACACCACCATCCAAACATCTCAAAGATAACGAGACTCATCTCTTCACAATATTATTGGCAGAACATGACACAAGACATTGCAAAACAGGTAAAAACCTGTCCCACCTGCCGATTCGCTAGAAGTATCGATGAATCCAACCCACCTCTCCGAAAAGACAACCAACACTTCTTCAACAGAACCATTGACCACCAAACAGGCGAACCTGACAATCATTTAAATCCTACCATTTTGTCCAAAAAACGATCCACGCCATTCTCCCACGATAACAAGAAGTGCGACATAGAACAGCCACAATTAATAAAAGCCCAAATGGATATCCCAGAGCCACAATTTATAGCACAAATATGGGAGAAGATGTGTCGATACCCCATTTTTCACCTGATCTCTGTCATTTGTCTACTATTTCTACCCTATGGACTCGTCCCATTTTTATTCATCGTTCACATGTTAATTTATACCCTATCTTCTCATAGAATTTTCCAGCTGCAAGAGGCAGTCTTCCATATAGGAAATTCCATTTTTGAATTACTAAACCTGGTATGGAATATACTGGAAGAGAGTCACCCATTTGAAGGGAGAATCCTCAATTCAATTAGAGCACGTATAGAACCATTAGAAAGAAATTCAATTAGAAAGGATAATTAGGCGTGCACAAAATCAATTAGGAGGCAGGAAGTGAGATGGGGAACACTTCCCCGCACGACAATAAAACGTCCGCCATTTGAAAATAGAGGGTGGATAGATTTAGAAAAGGATCGCTTCCCCGCACGACAAAGACGTCCGCAATTACTCAAATTACATGTCACCAAACTACTTGCAAATAGAGGGTGGGTAGATTTAGACTGGACCTTGTTTTCTCCACACATCCCCCTGCTTCCGGTCTCGAATTACCGTGGGGCCCCTCTCGTCCAACAGCTAAATTGAGGTCAGCGCTGTGGACGATCTAGTGTCGCCCAGTTTGGATTCCAGTTCGAGCTACATATCGACTTTTACAAAAAACACAATTCAATTACATTCTCACAAAAGACTTAAGACGTTACCGACACTTCCAAATGAGTTCACATTTCTATTCTTTTATTCTTTAAAGACTTCCAAAAAACGTTACATTCAACTCACCTTACACACAGACGGTAGATTTTAAAAACACGCAGATCTCAAGGTCAATTATGAACAAAAACACGCACATTTGCCACTTAAAATGATAGGAAAAATTTAGGTAACTAAGCTTTCGAGCTTGCGTTTTCTTCCGAAGGGATTAAACAACCTTTTAGAAGGATCGAGGACTCTCCTCGGATCCTGTATTCAAAGTTCTGATTTAGGTACCGACACCCGATTTAATAAAGTGGATATTGGGCGAGCACATCTTAAGTGCCCTAGGGAATTGCATAAAAATCCCTAGAACGCATTAAGGCTCGAGACACATTAACATAAGACATTCGACATTGAGATCTCATTATACAACACAACACAAGACAAAAGGCACACGAAAGGTTAATTAGATTCCCATGTCTCCTGTATACATAATATTAATTCGCACAATTGGGACAGATCACGTTTCTACCCAAGTGTCGCACAGGAAAGACAAAAAATATACGGGGTATAATTAATTGATTGCGAGAACTAGATTGTGGCATGTAATTACAAAGCGAGTTAACGAACCTCGCTATACACATTTTTTATACATCATTCATTTACATTATTTTCTTATTTTTAAATCAAAATACTTAATCCAATTTATCATTTTTCTAATTCAATTTCTTATCACTTATTTTAGCAATTATTTACCATTTTATTTACCACCTCTTTTATTTTGTCATAGCTCCATTTTTATCAACGAAAACTCGTTGGTTTTCGGTTAACATTAGACATTATGTTATATTTTAATTTACAAAAACCTTTTTCATATTTTTTACCATGCAACCAAGCATTTTTCTTTGATTTCGTTCAACTTTTATTTTATTTTTATTTCTCAAAAGCCCTAATAGATTTCCCTCGATTTCCTTCCCAATCTCGAGCAAAATATGATTAGGCATTTTTTCTTTTTTTTCACCAATGCAACAAAGCATTTTGTTTTTTTAACCAATGCAACAAAGCATTTTCTTTTTTTTTCCACCATGCAACAAGGCATTTTTCTTTTTTTTTCTATGCAACCAAGCCTTCACTTTGATTTCGTTCAACTTTTATTTTTATTTTTATTTTATTTTGATTTCTCAAAAGCCCTAATGAAAATCCCTCGATTTCCTTCCCAATCTCGAGCAAAATATGATTAGGCATTTTTCTTTTTTCCACCAATGCAACAAAGCATTTTCTTTTTTTTTTTTCACCATGCAACAAGGCATTTTTCTTTTTTTTTCTATGCAACCAAGCCTTCACTTTGATTTCGTTCAACTTTTATTTTTATTTTTATTTTATTTTGATTTCTCAAAAGCCCTAATGAAAACCCCTCGATTTCCTTCCCAATCTCGAGCAGAATGTAATTAGGCAATTCTTTTTTTTCCACTAGTCAACAAAGCATTTTCTTTTTTTTTTTTTCTCACCACGCAACAAGGCATTTTTCTTTTTTTTGCAACCAAGCCTTCACTTTGATTCCGTTCAACTTTTATTTTTATTTTTATTTTGATTTCTCAAAAGACCTAATGAAACCCCCTTGATTTCCATTCCCAATCTCGAGTAGAATAGTAATTAGGCAATTCCTTTTTTTTTCACCATGCAACAAGGCATTTTTCTTTTTTTTTTTTTTGCAACCAAGCCTTCACTTTGATTCCGTTCAACTTTTATTTTTATTTTTATTTTAATTTCTCAAAAGACCTAATGAAACCTCCTCGATTTCCATTCCCAATCTCGAGTAGAATAGTAATTAGGCAATTCCTTTTTTTTTCACCATGCAACAAGGCAATTCCTTTTTCTCGCACCATGCAACAAGGCATTTTTCTTTTTTTTTCCACCATGCAACCAAGCATTCACTTTAATTTTTGTTCAACTCTTATATTATTTTGATTTCTCAAAGACCTAATAAAACTCCCTCGACTTCCATTCCCAATTTCGAGCAGAATATAGTTAGGCATTTCTCTTTTCCCACTATGTACCATAGTATTCATTTTTATGTCTTACCATTATAATTTTTGATTTCTATTAATTATACGCAAGCTATATATCATTAATACCATTATCTTTTATCTTTTATATCGCTACCAATGCTTGTATATAACCTCTCTTTAACCAATTAATTTTCCCACAAAATTATTTTTTTCCCCTTTACAGAACTCACTCAGGTTAACCCCTTCGTGAATTCTTCGCATGTAGGGGGCACATCTGTCATAATTTGTACATAACTGGATGCAAACCCGACCCAATATGTATGCAATGTATGTTTTAAAAGATTCAATAAAAACAAGGTTTAACCAATTCTGGGAGAGAAGGCCTACAAGAGGAAACAATCATTAGCAGGGTTTATTATCCCGGAACTCATAAAGCTGAGTTCAAGAACCTAGCACTTCCTGGTCAAGTCAGGACAAGTCCAAAAGGACAAAGAATTAGCAAAGACCAATCAGAGAGCAGCTCATTAGCCACGAACCTATAGAGAGATTACACGTCACGAACGGTCAGCCAATGAAAAATCAAAAGAGTTTTCTTCTTAAATCGGGAACACAGAATTGTCAGTTGGGAGCTAGATCGCAACAAGTTGGGAGCTGGATCGCAACAAGTTAGGAGCTCGGCACCATCGCAACAAGTTAGCCCCGGGACAGCACCGAGTCAGGACCTTGGAGCCATAGGAATCAGCTTGGAGCAATATCCCATCTCCCCAAATCTCAGATAAGTCAAATTCTCAATTATGGAATAGATAGTCGATAGCTAATTCCTCAAATTCCTTTCTCTCCCTAGATTGCTAGCCTTTTCCAACCCAATCAACCCTGTGTCCTTTTCGTTATTTTCCCCCTGTTGTGAACACCTTACCACTCAGCATCAACGACTGCGCCAACATCTTCAATCAATTATCAATCCCATCAAAAGATTTTGCACCCGTGTTCCCACATATATGCAAATTAAAACATGTAGCAAAAATAAACTGATATTTTTGATGCGGTTTGCTGGAATCCTCACAGCTATTTAAATTTCGAAAATAATAATTTTCTATGTTTTAAATTCAACTCTCTCTCAGTATCGATTATATTTATTTTAATTCACTTGAAAAATATTTATATATCTCTGATGATTTATTTTACTCTGGAATGCCGTTGTTGTTTTTGTCGTGTCCAATAAAGAGCCTCAGATATCTCCATGCATCTCTATCACAGCAGCAGCAGCTCTCTTGGGTGTGTAAAGCAGCTGCTCTGGGTCTATGTCAATTTTCTGCAAGGCTGCGGGCATGAGAATATGTGGGACAGTTGATGCATGTTCTATAGTTTCTTGTGCCATCTGGATGTATTGTCATCCTTTATAATGTTTTGTTCTAAATCTTGTTATAGTTTTGTCATTTTTCTCTCGGATTTTATCTCACATTTTGATCTTTTCTTATTTTTTGTTTAATTATCTTGTATTTTGCAAAAGCATTAGCGTCAAATAATGACATTTGTTCTTTCCTTTGGCTCAACTTTCTGGCTTCCTTTGCAAATTCAACTGCCATTTCATTACCCCCGATCCAAACACTAGCAGGAATCCATTGTAGAATGCAATTATTCTCCAATGATATCAGTTGAGTAAGTAACGAATGTATTTTCTGTTTGATTATAGTATTGCCCTTCTGAATTGCTTCTAGATCGGATATGAAGTCGTTGTACGGTATATTATAATTCCTTCTGCTTGATGCAGGGATGGTTGGTTAAGGCATACATCAAGAGCTTTCCAGATAGCTGTCAGTTCACAAGTGAAGTTTGACGAAATCTTTCTTGCTCTTTCTTTGATTTTGATGTATGTTCCATCTTGCAGTATTATGTTAATTCCAGCCCCTCCATTACTTATGCTAAGGTCTGATGATCCATCTGTATATGCTGTTAAATAATTTATCTGATCGTATAAACCAATTGTGTCAAGTCCTTTTTTTTTAAGTATGTTTTTGTTCTCTTTTTTTATTGCAGGGTTCATTCAGGTTAAGATTGATGATTACATTTTATGGCAATGGGTAGGGAATATTGGTTATTCTCGAATTTGAAATTCATTATGTTTCATATTTATGCTCTTTCTAATATTGTTGTCGTACTGAAGTGTTGAAAATCTTTTGAGCCTTTCTTTTTGTGTCCAGTTTAAATAGGTTCTATGGGATATGTGTTCGGTTTCTTTAGTTTTTAAGCTTTTGGTCAATTTTATTGTTTTTAATTGTCTTCTGGTTTCGAGTAGGTCTAGACCACATTCTCTCTGAATTTTCTAATTGTTGGTATTTGAAACAGAACCAGTGATTAATTTGGCCGTTTTTGCTTGAACACTGCCTAGTCTTCTTTTTAGTGATGAACTTGAGGGAGCCCAAACAGGTGTTGCATATTCCATTATTGGCCTTATTAAGGTGATAAATGTTGTTCTGAGAAATTTGGGTTCTGCTCCCCAATTTGTTCCACATAGCTTTCTCAGAATGTTTATGTTTCTGGTAGCTCTATTTGAGGTGCTAATTATGTCTTCTGTAAATCGCAATTCCTCATCAAGTATCACACCTAGATAATTTGGAGATCTAATTTTATCAATTATATGGTTGTTTATGCTTATTTTGAAGTTAAATTCATGCCTTTTTTCCTGTCATTGAAGGAGACCTATAGGCTTGTGTTTATTGGGTTTATGGTCATTTTGAGTTTCATTGCCCACTTCTCCAGTCCTCTCATTGATGTGTTCAGTATTTTTCTGATATCTCTATACTGCTACTTGTGTGCCATTTGGCTATATAATCTGCATAACAGGCAACTTTTGGGTCTTCAGTGGGGATGGATGTTGTTTAGGTTGTGTCGTAATTAGATGTACAACAAATCAAACTTAACCATGACTCTTTTTTTAGCTCTTATTCTTTTCGTTTGGCCAACAAAAAATGTCCAATTTATATACACATATATTCTTACATAATGAGACTTTAAAGAATGCAAATAATCTTAATCTATTTATATACACAACACATCTCCCCCCTTAATAATACTCCAGTCGGTCTGGGGGTTTCCTGGCTATCTGAGGTCTAGGACTGCGGACGGGCACTTGCACAGCGGCAGGCTCCGGTTTAGGAGTGCAAGAGGGTACGTGCACAGCAGCAGGCCCTGGTCTAGGAGTGCAAGAGGGTACGTGCACAGAAGCAGTCTCTCCTTGTTTCCTGATGCAACCTCTGAACTTCCTCTTCACTTTATTTCTGACTTCCACTACAGGCTTCTCTCCTGATGTTCGAGGAAGTATCAAATTTCTTGTCTCCACTTGTTTCTTTCTCACAGGTCGCAATTGATTGATATGCCTCTTATACACGACGCCCTCGCAACTTATAAGGTAGTGACGGTAGCTCAATAATTTCAAAATGGTGCCTTTTTACCGTTTAGGTCCAGTTGCATAGTTGCGGAAATAAACCTCGCAACCTGTAGGTAACTGCTTCTACCTTCTTACGGCCTCATGAAATACCTCTCGCGAATTTCCCATCTTGGTATTAAATTCGAGAATCTTGATCTTAAACTTCTCTTCATTAGCAATTCCGCGGGGAATTCCTTTATTACAGTTTGGGGGAATGCTCTATGACCAAATAGGAATCTTTGTAGATTCGTCTCTGAATCATCCTTCCCATTATTCTTTCTCAAAAGGTTTTTAAACTCTCTTACATATCTCTCAGCTAAACCATTTGTACTAGGATTATACGGACTGGTCTTAGTGTGCCGTATACCAATCATTTAGGTAAATTGCTCGAATTCACCGGAGACAAACTGTCTTCCGTTATCTGTAACCAAAAATTAGGGCAATCCAAATCTGGCAAAAAATTCTCTAAGATCATTTACAATCGTTTTGCTGGTAATATCTTCGATGATAAAATTTCTATCCACTTTGAGTATGCGTCCACGAGAACCAAAAACATTCTTCCCATGAACGGACCCGCTAGATCAAGATGAAGTCGATGCCACGGTTTTTCGAGCCAAGTCCATTCCGAGATGGTAGCCGGGGGCATGCTTGCCGATTCTTGGCATACTCTACATTCTCTAGTTAACTCCTCGATGTTACTGTCTATGCCTGACCACCAGAAAATACCGTCTGGCAATCATCTTCATTTTAACAATCCCCATGTGTATTTCATGCAAGTCATTTAAAATTAAAGATCTTAATTTTTGGGAAATTACCGCTCTTTCACGCATTGAAGACAACCAAATTCCAAACTTAATTCCTCATTGATCTTATAATGAGGAGCTAGTCGGTTTTCCCTCAGTACCCTTGTGAATTTCCAGTTGCCTTCTCTAACATTCCTTAATACTATAGACAGTATTTTATCTTGGGCGTCTCATATGCCACCTCCATAAAAGAGAACGGTACCTCATTCAACTTCCTGAGAAGAAGTACCTGGTCTTCATCAAGAGACACCCTGACACTCGATTCTAAAGGAAGACGTGACAATGCGTCAATATTGGAATCATCACTAGTTTTTCGAAATTCCACAGTATAATTAAATGCAGCTAATTTTAAGGACCATCTTTTAATTCTGGATGATTCAAATATGGGAATTGGTTTATGAGGTGGAAATATATGAATTAAGGGTCGGTTGTCTGTGACCAATACAAATTTTTCGTCCCATTAAATATTGTCTGAATTTCTCAACGCCAAAAATTATGCTCAACGCTTTCTTTTCTAGTTGAGAGAAACGTTTTTCCGCTTCAGTTAATGTTCTAGAAGCAAAAGTTATAGGGCATTCTTCCTTTCTATCATTTCTATGACTCAGAATTACGCCTAGTCCATAGTCCATTAATAATGATATATATTTTTTAAATAACATTCGATATTCTTTCGTCCAATTCCATCTACAATTTGTATTCAAAAGTTGATAGAATAGCGCTAAAATGTTTGCTATATTCTTTATGAATCTATAATAATAAATTAAGAGTCCTATGAAAGATCTTAATTGCAAAACATTCTTTAGGTTCAGGCGCCTCTATCACTGCTATAATTTTAATTTTCTAAGGGATGCAGTCCATATTTATCCATTTTACACCCTAAATATTCCACCGATTTCTTTTTAAATTTACATTTATATCTGTTTAACTTTAAACCTTTTTCTAGCAACATCTAAACACTAGATCCAACTTTTGTTCATGATCTTTAAAGTCTTTTCCTGCAACCAAAATATCATCTATGTAGCATGCCACACCTGGCAAATCAGCAAATAGACCTTTCATAATCCTCTGAAATTTATTTGGTGCTACCGCTACGTCATATGGTAGTCTTTTATAAGAAAACAACCTCTTTGTTGTGTTTATATCAACAACAGCATTGGCTTCTTCCGCTAACATTACTTGTGAGTAAGCCTGTGATAGGTCGAGAGTCGAAAGTACGGTGCTTGTAGATAATTTTGAAAAGATCTCATCGATCGATGGAATGGGATACCTATCTAATTCTATTGCTTTATTAGCTGTACATCTAAAATAACCACATATCCTTACACTACCATCCTTTTTAATACTGGTACTATTGGAGCGGTCCAATATGCATTAACTATAGGTTATAAAATGCAAGAATTCACTAAACGATCAATTTCATTCTCTACTTTGTTTTTTAGAGAGAAAGGTAAACTTCTGGCCTTACAAAACACAGTAGTCACATCCTTTTTTAATTAAAATTTATTTTAACATCCTTTAGACAGCCCAAATCTTTGTTAAACAAATCTGCATATCTATCAATCAAACTATTTCTATTAGATTAATTATTTAAATTTTCAATGCTAAACAATCTAGAATAATCAAGTTTTAACTGTTTAAGCAATTCTCTTTCTAACAAAATCACCTGGATTTTTCATTTACAACTATTAATCGTAAATATTGGTTGGCTTCTTTTACAAAAACATTTCTTTGACCTATAATCTCTATTGATTTACCACAAAAGGATTTTAATCTTAAATTTGTTGAAAATATTTTTTTATCTTTCCAATAAATCTTATAAATATCTTTAGGTATTAACGTAACTGGACTTCCTGTATCTATTGTAAAGCACAAATAATAATCATCTACTGTTAAATTTATTGTGGCATCAGTTTCGCCCTGTACAGAATATATAGAGTCCTCTTGTACATATTTACATCCCCACATTTTTTACTAGCTTTGCAGACCCTACTTAAATGACCCAGTTTTTTACATTTTAAAACAAGTCTTTGTTCTATGAGGGCAAACAGAGGCCACGTGGTGAATGTCTTTCACCACATCTATAACACATTATTTCTCCCCTTTGCCTGAAAGGCCTATGCTGCACCATACTATTATTGTACTCACCCTTTTTATCTCCGCCAGTTCGAACGAGATCGCCACTGCAAAACTTTATCCAGGGTGACATCGTCGTTTTCTTGTAGTAGCTTCTTTTGCAGGCTTTCCAACTTGATTCCAGCCACAAAACGGTCTCGCATCATTTAAATGATATAAATAATATTAATCTATTTACATAAACAACAGTTAATATATAGCGAGAAGAGTAGAGGACTGAGCACAGATCCCTGAGGTACACCAGCCCATGTTCTTAGGTCTTTGGAAAATGTTCCATTGACCCGAACCTTTATCCTTCTTCCCCTTAAGAAGTCTGCAGTCCAGATCAAGGTTTTTCCTCTTACTCCGATGTTGTGCAGCCTTTCAAATAATTTCTACACTCGATCAAAAGCTGAGGTCATATCCAGGAATACGGCCGTTGTCTTCTTTGGCGGTTTTTCCTAGAAATCTATTATTGATTGACAGAAGTAGAACAGTTTATCAGTTGTAAAGTGTCTGGATCTTTAGGCAGTTTGGTAGAAGTTTATTTTATTATTGTTAGTGAGCCACACTATGAGCCTAGAGTGGATAATTCATTCTGTTATTTTACAAAGTATGCTGGTAAGAGCAATTGGCCGATAGTTCTTGTATTCCTTGGCATCTTTGTTTGGTGTCAGTGTTGGCACTATAATTGATATCTTCCAAATATTTGGTAGTTTACCAGTTTGCCATGAAATCTTCAGTATTCGTAGGAGTTGATTTTTAGCTTCGTCTCCAAAGTGTTTAATCATTTGACCAAAGATTAGAGCATCTCCTGGTGACATCTTGGATTTAACTTTCCTATTGATGAGTTTAGCTCATTCAGTGTGAAGTCTCTCGAGTAAATATCTTGTTGATGGTAATTTCTTGCTTGTGTTTAACTAACCTGTTTACATTATTTTTAGAGTCCTGCCTTTATTCGTATAGCTGAGTCTGGAAGTGCTTGAAAGATATTCAGCAATTATTTCAGCCATCTGTTTGTTCGTTCTCGCTATTCATATCGGTTAGAGTATTGGAGGATTAGTTGATTTTATATTCCAGTGATAGCTTTCCTTTTTTGGATCCATTATTTTCGCAGAATTCTGCCCATTTTTCTCTCTCTCTCTTTGTTTGAATATTCAAATTTCTTGTTCTATTTTGTGACTAATTTCAATGAGTTCCTTTATGATTTCTTCTGTTTTATTTGTTTTAAGAAGTTCATTGATATTGTCTCTCTCAGCAATCATTGCCTCGATATTGTGGTCCTTCCAGCAAAGTATTCACAGGTCTTTACGTCTACCTCTAGGTATCGATACTTTTGCAGCTTTGGATATGTTCGAAGATAAATTTTCCATTTTTTTGTCAATCGTTCTGTGATTTAATTCTTCGTTGCACAGTTCTTCAAGCTTGTCTGTGAATTTTTTTTATAGTGTTATTTTATTCTGTTGGAAATTCTCAATTTTGAATTTTAGGGTTGTTAAAATTGGTCATTGGTCACTGATTGCACTTTTCAGGATTTTCCATTGTGTTGTGGGTGCGATGTTGTAATTTATCGCTGTGATATCTATTGCGGAATCTGTGCCTGTGGACTTGGATAGATAGGTGTTATTTTCGTTATTTAACGGTGAAAGGTCGAGGTTGGCTAGCGTGTCCTCAACCTGCTGACCTTTGTTATCCTGGAAGGTGATCCCCAAGTTGGTCTTTCGGCGTTAAAATCACCAAGTATGATTGCGATATCAGAAGAAGCTTCACTTAATGTCTCTATCAGGCCTGTATTGATGCTGTATTATCGTGGTGATAAATATTTATGATTAGAATTGTTTTATCTGTAAGATAGATTTCTATTGCCTGAGCTTCTGTCGTGATTTTTCAAGGCTTACTCTGATTATAGGCGATTTCCTTAAATTTGATTTCTAGAGTTTTAATCAAAACGGCAAGTCCTCCTCCGAATTTTCCCGGTCTGTCCTTTCGTAGTGTTGTATAATCTTTGATATTGAATCTCAGATTCTAATTCAATTTTGTCTCCTGAGGACAAGTAATATGTACATTGTTGTCACAGAGAAGACAAGTCAGCTCTTTATTTTCCTCTGGGTACCATTTATATTGAGTTGTAGTAGATTGAATTGTGTCCTCGTAGTAGATTTCTCATCATGAGCTCGAGCTGCAGCTCCTGACGCGGCGGTTACCCCGGACGCGGTAGCATTACTGGAGATGTCAGTTTTGCTCTTCATTTGAAAATGGGTGCCGTTGCAACGTTAGTCATCTTGGAAACGAACCAGAATTTGGTCAAATATTCCAAGGGTCCAGGGGGACCGCAAGGAGGTGTGGTCGGACTTCTCCCCTTCCCCCTGGAATGCCGTCACTACAGGATAAAGCACTTTTTGGTGAATTTTTTTAATTGTGATTCAGAATCTGTCACTGAAGCTTTACGAGCGTTTCGTTCCTTTAAAGATATTCGAAGCGGTAAAGGACCAATGAGTTGCTACTTTCTAAAGCGATTGATTAAAAGTTTTGAGGAAACTGGATCTCTGGAAGCAAAACCTCGGAGTGGAAGACCATCGATATGCAAGTCAGTGGCTGTTACGGTTTTGCAGAATGCTGAAGCTATTGAAACGTTATCCACGTATGGAGAAGTAAGTGCTAGACAAGTTTCTCGACAAACGGGGATTTCGTAAGGAACAGTTTAGCGAGAACACACATTTAGAATTTTTCTATAAAAATACCCTAACAAAATTCAAAGTTTTCACGAGTTGAAAGTCAGCGATTTTGAGAAGCGTCAAGAATTTGCTGCATGGGTTTTCCGGCAAATTGATATTGATGAAAACTGGCTGTCAAATGTTCTAAGAACAGATGATACTCACTTTTATCTAGAGGGAGAATTTAACATTCAAAACTGCCTCATTTTTGCAACAGAAAACCCTAGGATTTTTACAGAAATACCACTTCATCAGCCCAGAGTTACAGTTTTGTGTGGGTCACTTCTTCTTTTATTATTGGGCCATTTTTCTTTGAAAAAATAAATGGAAGAACTTTTAAAACCGTTTTTGTAACTGGTGAACGTTATGTTCAACTTTTGAGAGTAAAGGTTATTCCCATATTGCAGGACAGACAAGCACTAAGCGAAATAACATTCATGCAAGATGAGGACCTCCTCATATCTCCCGCGGTGCCAAACAATTGCTGACCGATTACATTCGGTAAAAATCGTTGGATAAGTCGCCACTTTATATACCAGTGGCCTCCAAAATCACTAGACTTGACGCCTTACAATTTCGGTTATGGGGGTACATTAAGTCGCGTTTTTATCGATGCCGGCCTACCACATTGGCCATGTTGAAGGCTTCTATCAGATGGCACGTTTTATAAATTTCAACTATTTAATTGTGACCATTCTGTCATCTATCGTCTGCAGGCGGTGCTTGAAAATGAAGGGCGCCACTTTGAGCAAGGATTGTGACCTAATACAAGAGAGAAGGCAGTTACCTCATGTGTTATATTTTGCAGCTCTTTGTTTTGGGTTATGGGAATAATAAATGCTGTCCTCACATCTTGACTCTTTTTTTTTCTGTGAACAGTAATTTTGTTTGTTTGTCATTTGCCCACATCTTATATTATGTCGTGCAGGCCAAAGTGTTATAACTTCTCGAATAACACTGGTATACACAATTTTACCCCTTATATTTATTTTATCGCTTTTCGCTCATTAGAAGAAATAGCCTAAGGAATATTCTCTGTATCTCCCTCCCAACTTTAGAAATTTAGCGCAAAAAATAATACAAAATGATTTTACTACCACGTTTTTCAACGCAAAAGGCCGATTTAAAAATGATTTTTTTTGAGGGGATACATTTTCAAAATTATGTACAGTTTTAATAAACAATTATAACATTTGACAAACCCATAGGATATTTGGAATAAAGTACGAAAAATATATTTTGTCACTCCCCTCTATATTTCATTTGTTGGATCATCACAAATATCCAGTTAAATAGTCAAGGGTCGCCAATCAGTCAAGAAACTACACATTCCTCATAGCAAGAAATCCTATTAGTAGTGCCATCATAATTTTTGGTACTATATTAACATTTCAAAAATTGTGTATTGATATCAGTAGTTATTTTCAAACATTCAATCTATTTCACAAAACTCCATCTAAAATATATATATATTTTTTTGCTACTTGTTTTAATTTGCATATACCTATTTTACATATCTCAGATTGTATTTTAAAATCGTTAAACATTTATTCGAACTTTTGGCGAAATGGTGTTTTATTAATTTATCATTTGATATTATTAGGGTTCTTTCCTGGTTTTCAAAAAGGAAAAATACGTGTCGTTCAGTTATATTTTTCAATTTATCACACAATTTGGCCGCTGAATCGCTGATTCTGGTAGAGCGCCATCTAGCGAATAAAGTTGTAACTAAAATCAATTTCGAATTTTTCATTATATGCCATAAAAAATCCCATTGAATCCTGAACACAATGGTGTTTACCGCATTGCTCTAGCGCAAATATTCGCGGAGTTATTAATTTTTAAAGTTGTGCGGGACTTTTGGATCACCCTGTACTTGTAAAAATAATTTAGCATAATAATTTCATTCTTCAATTTTCTAATAATTTCCTGATACCCTTACAATAATTAGAAAAGCAATGTTCAATACAATATTTAAATATAATAATACTTTGTAAAAAACGTGTTCAGAAATTTTATAAATACCTTTACTGACAACTTCTAAAATCGCCAGATCAGAACACAACCAACTATAATATTAAAGAGAGAGATGTTAGGTTAAACTGGGACGAAATTTTGCCTGAAGGTTTCACCACTGATAACTACTTCATATTTTTCTGGTTGCATAAAGGGCAGTAAAGAATTGGGTTTATTGAAACTTTCGTAATGTTGGCTTGTCCTAGATGTTAATGAAGATGTACTTAGACCTTATCGAGGGACAAGATGATTGAATGTAAATTTTAAAGTGGAGAGTTCTGGTTATGAAATAACTTTACTAGATACCGCTGAACATCTATTGAAATGTATCAAATCCTCCAAAAAAAGACCTCAGGGAAAACCCCCAAGACTATAATACAATGGAGACAATGGAACCTATGGAGATCGTTTAAACGACTTGAGGAATAAGCAACAACAACAACTAGGTACCGCTCAAAAAGAACAACCTAGCTTATGATATTTACAACAATGAATACTATTTGTGAAGGTTATTCACATATTAAAACAAAGTTCCCAATGCGGGATTAGATCCGGTTTATAGTTGTCGGGAATTGAGGGTTTTAACCACTCGTCCACCGACTTCTAAAGTGGAGAGGGTGTGAAGAAGTTGAGAAGATGTAAAATAAGAGAAATACCGATGCGGCCGTATAACACCCTTTTATAACCCCAATGTTTAAAAATTCATCGCCCATAATAATAATAATAATAATAATAAATGGATTCATTAACAGCGATGAATCGTTTTTGTTTCGGGGGGGGGACATATTTGTCGCGAATAATTCCTCCTTTCTTTAATAACAATGCATATTTGTGAGTTGGATTAATTGCCTTTAAAATTTTTATACAAGAGGATTCTGTATTAGAAGTTGACAATAAAACATGTTTAGCTGAACATAGATCAGTTTTAATGTAGAGTGGTTGGTACCAAAGTCCTTATAATTCATTTACAAATAATAAAGCGACACGGAATCACTAAAACACAACTCTTAAAGCTTTGTGCTGAAAACTTCTGATTTTCTAATATATCGCCAACCTCCCGAGGACTACTTCCTATTGGTTTACTTGTTGCTGTCATCCTGGTATCTGCCATTTGACTGAGCTGCATCTGAATTTTTATCAGTCTTCTTCTTCTTCTTTCTAATCCTCAATTAATCATATTGTAGCGTAGAAATCAATCCTTGAAATATCCTAAGATGTAAAAGTATTTATTGATGACGTCACAGCGACGAGTCGACAATTATTAACAGGTCAGCCCCCAAAAACTATCTACCGCTAGAGAATCTTAAGCAAGCAAGCAAAGAAATATTTTAAAGATGATTTCACAAATACAGATTAATATATATTTTTATAATCTGTTGAATATTTTCATTGAATAATATTAAATTAAATAATAAAATATTTCTTCGTCACATAGCCTCCTCCTATAGAGAGCATCGACCCGATGCTCAACAGGAGACTTACGTCGTCAGTCTTAAGGACTAGTACTATGGCCAGGGATATTTTCAGGTGACTGCGGTGGATGTCTTCTTTCAGTTGAGATATCTTCTTCATGAGGACTTGTAGGTCTATGTTTACGTCAAGGTAGCTTTTTCTAATTTCTACTGTGGTCGGCAAGGGGGGATTTTATAACTTTGCGGCCTCACCTCCAATGTGGTCTATCATCTAATTTTAATGGCGGGGCGTCCAGCTAGATCTTCTAGCAGGTGAGAAATGTTGTCTGTTTCGACCGCGATATGAAGTAGGGCTTCGGTAGCGAGTGAAAGTTTTCCTCGATGATTCGTCATTGGGGTCCTGAGATTCAGCTCGAGAGTTGTAGGATACCATTGCGTCTTGCTTTCTTTGGAAATAGTCATTTCTCCTTTCCTCATTGTGTCTCTTCCTGTCACGGCAATAGCGGACGATGTGACGTGGGCGTCCGCAGTAGAAACAGATTGGCCTTCCCTCAGTTGTACGCAATCATTGGTGTCGCGTCTTCCTCCTTGTTTTGGGTATCGAGGTTCAGGGTGCGATTTTATCGTTTCGGCCTCATATCTAGTATTTGGTTCCGGCCTGGTTGCTTGAGGGGGACCTTATTGTAGGTTTTGATCTAGGTGCCAAGGTCTTTACAATCTCTTCCCTCACTAAATCTTCAATGACAGCGATTTTAGGCTCCTCATGAGGAGAGTCCAATACTTGCTTTATCTCTTCACGAACAATTTTTCGGATCAGCGATGACAGATCTTCTCCGTCATCCTGGTCACAGAGAGAGGCTACATTTGGTAGGCGCTCGTACTTGGTTGGGGTAACTCGCCTACAACGGAGCGCTTCGACACGGCGACATTCTGTAATGAATTGCTCGGTGCTCTGTACATCCCTCGGTAGGAGTGCTTGATAAAGCTCCTCAGCTATCCCCTTCATGAGGTGGGAGATTTTATCTTCCTCGCTCATTTGAAGATCAGCCTCTTTGCACAAGCACAGGACATCCTGGATGTAAAATTCGGAAATTTCGCCTTTTAATTGTGCCCGTATTTAAGTTTCTTCTCCGCTTGCAATTTTGAATTTTCTTTTTTTCCGAACACATTCTCTAATTGAGATGTGAATTCCTTCCAAGTCTGGATGCTTTCTTCGTTGTTCTCAAACCATTTGAGAGCAGTTTTAGACAGATAAAAATAAACTTTAGTAAGACAAAGGGGTTTCGTCCCAATGGTTGTACTTTGCCACACGTGCATACCCTTTTAACCATTTTTAGAGATCTTCACCATCCTCCCCAGAGAAAATAGAAGGGGTTCCTTGGCAGATGTTGAACAACTTAGTTGCTTAACTGGGTACCTGCTTCCGTCTTTACATTCATAGAAGTTTCTTCTGGTTCAAAAGAACCAATTTTTCTTTTATTTCTTAATCGGTATCGGTCCAGCTTCTCCACCAGTTGTAGTGTAGAAATCAAGCCTTGAAATATCTAAGATGTAAAAGTATTTATTGATGACGTCACAGCGACGAGTCGACAATTATTAACAGGTCAGCCCCCCAAAAACTATCTACCGCTAGAGAATCTTAAGCAAGCAAGCAAAGAAATATTTTAAAGATGATTTCACAAATACAGATTAATATATATTTTTATAATCTGTTGAATATTTTCATTGAATAATATTAAATTAAATAATAAAATATTTCTTCGTCACAATATTAAGATATCAATCTTGTTTGACAACCACCATGACTGTGTGAAATAGAATGCGTCTGCCTTTGTCATTAAGACTGGGAGTACTACTCAGTGGCAAGCCGACTTTGCTCCAAAATAAATGGCCGCCTCTGACATGAGGAACAGACGCCATGTGCAGCGGCTCCTAACATGGAATACAAACGCTGCTCATCCTGTATCCCTGGATTAGGAGCCCTTACAGGGTACTATCAGCCGGCCAGCTGAACCCAGGTTTTTTAGTGAGCTTGTTACTGCTCCCTCTCCTCCTTTTTCATCCGGGCTTGGGACCGACAAAGGCGGAGTTTTTTTAATAGTGAATGTATGTACCAAAAAAGGCACGTCTCACTTTAATTGTGCATCAGAACGATTCACTGTACATCACCCTAGTGAACCCCTTTGCTAGTGATGATAAATAATTATCCACAATACCAGTTTTGGCAAATTAAGACAAAAGGTCAATCTGAAACCATGGATTAGTGCTCTGGCCCTTATCAGTACAGGAGCAGCTAGGCCATCTCTGTACTGATGAGAGCTAAAGCCCGAAACCATGGTATACAGCTTGGCATTTTGTCTATATTTGCTAAATCTGGTATTGTGGATCTTTATTTATCAACACTAGTAAACTAGGGCGATGTGCCGTACAGCGTTCTGATAAACAACTAAAGTGAGAGTTGCCTTTTGTTACATGAATATTATTCTCCTTCAGATTTATGTTATATATACTGTGTATATAAGTATATAAAATTAAAAATTGAATATAGTTATCTCTGGGTAACGTTGAAAGATACTACTCACTACTAAATACACCATCTGACAAGATTTTCTACTTTTTTCGTGACAATTTATTTACTTTGTTTTTTCACAAAAATTACATATCATTTTCAAATGAATATTTTGGTTAAAATATCGATTTAATCTATAATTTCTATTATCCCAAATCATCAATAATAATCGCTGCTAGATAAACATACTGGTTGCTATGGACCACAGTAGCAACCTCCAACTACAAGTTTATATTGTAAAATGGAGGACAAGCTATACAAAAAGCCAAGATTGCAGATTGAAGTTGTGGGAAGATGGGTGGACTACAGCTGCGGGAGATGGCCATGTGACAGAGTGACAGAGTCTGTGGGGGAGGACAGAGTCTAGTCACATCTGCGGCGAGATGCCTCCGGGCGTGTGGATGATTCTACAAGACGGTACCAGAGAAGCTTGCCCGACCTGGACGGGAGCCGGCCGTTGATGAAGAGGATCCTTCTGATGGCGGATATTTGAAACAAGTCCATCTAAGAAGTTCGCTATTCCATTAACAGCTCCTGGCAATAAAGTATTTCGAAAAAAGATGTATTACAATGAATTTAAACATGTTGATTTGATATCTGAATATACAATTTTTCATATTAAGTAAGGTGAAAATGTCCGATAACACATCTTTGAAAATACTGTAAAGTTGGAAGCTACCCCAATGAAGACCTGGTATATATTATATATATATATTAAGAAAAAAATATATATATGTATATTTATCAATTATTATTTTACATTTATTTATCTCTCTCTCTCTATATATATATATATATATATATGACAATATTAAAGGTGGGGAAAGAGAAATAAGGACATCACAAGTTGGAAGAGGAACCCAGGCAGCCAGAGAGAGAGAGAGAGGGGGGGGGAGAGCCGGGCGACCGTCCGTCTTGCACACAATGACCAACTGCCCTAATAGTGCTGAGGTTCCAAGTAACAGGCCTCTTGGAATGTCGCTGATATCTCAAGTGACCGGGCCTTACATCCTGTCTTAATAATCCCGAGAACTCCAGGCCCCTCTGGTCGCCCCTTGGAATGTCGCTGTGTCTCAAATGACCGTACTTTAGCTGCCCATCTCTCTCTGGGTTGACTGTAGGTTTGCTTTATTATTCCAGGAAGAGTATATATTATGATATATATATTATATTTAAATAATAAAAAAAAAAGATTTCTGTTGATTTGGATCATATTGATTATGCTATGGCGGTGCAGTCGTGGCTAAAATCTTGAAAATAAAAATAATATTGAAGATCATAGATTTCTTTATTTGAGCTGAGTAACATATACATGAATAACATAATTTGATAAAAGTAATGCCCTGGCTTAAGGCGTAAGAATAAAAAAATGAAAAGCGTATTTACATAATGTACAAATGTTTTGGGTCGGCCAACGGGGAAGAACAACAATGAGATTTTATATGGGAAGCATGACCTCTGGCGGCCGATTTAACAGAATATTTTTATCTATGAAATATATTTTTAAATGAAACAATATCTTAATATAACATTTTAAATAATATATTTTAATTTAACATTTTAAATAATACTTTTATATAACAATTTTATAAATATTCTAATATAACATATATATATATATATATATATATATATGTGGCAATATAATGGTAAATGTGGTGAGGAGAGAAATAATCACACGACGAGTTGTTAGAGCTATCATCCAGGCATCCAGCCGAGAGAGAGCGAGCGAGCGAGGGTTATCAGCTGAACGACTGTTTTCCCTGTGTACACAACCGGGGGGCTAACCAGGAAAGTCGCCAGGTGGTGACGCCTCCCCCCCCCTCAGGAATGTGGCCAAAAATGGTCGTAAGTTAGTTGTCTAAAGTGTCTCGCTTTAGCTGCCCAGCTCTCTCTCGTTGGCTGTTGGTTTGTTTTATTAATCCTGGAAGAGCATATATTATGACATATGGCCCCCGTTGAAGAAGGCTGAACATGGTTTAAGTATATTTAAAGCTGGAGAAGCCAGGAATAGAGAAAATAATTTTACAGTTAAAATTAGTTAAGGTAATGGTGACATAGTTTTATGTAAATA
This sequence comes from Cordylochernes scorpioides, assembly GCA_030710605.1. Classification (NCBI taxonomy): domain Eukaryota; kingdom Metazoa; phylum Arthropoda; class Arachnida; order Pseudoscorpiones; family Chernetidae; genus Cordylochernes; species Cordylochernes scorpioides. The sequence continues at coordinate 108,340,983 of CP092866.1, read as the reverse complement.
AAATATTGTATAGTACACAAGTAAATATTATTTACAAGCAGTTTTACAACACCGGGGAGTTTGACATTTAAGGAAATCTTTGAAAGTATCAAGGTTATAAAAGGCTATATACAACAAAATCTAATGTACTATAAGGGAAGTGATATGGAGGAGTGTGAACAACGAGAAGAAGAGTCACATACATATGATGAAAATTCTGAAGATCATTAAGACTGGGGAACTCTACACTTTAAGATATTTTTCAGGCGGACATGGCAAGGGGAAACTTGTCATGGGCTTTCTATGCTATAAGTGTAGAGTACGAGAAATGAGGTTGAGGTTGGCAATTTGTGAGCTCAGGACTGAGGTAAATATCGAACTACATACAATGTTAGAATTTCGGCGAACAGAGCGAGGGGAGACTTGCCCTGGGCCAATCTAACTTATCTATGTAGTTACTTGTGTAGCGAGTCTGAGGGGAAAAGTCCCGTGTGTAGGTGAGGAAGTCGAATGGACTTATATTTAATTTTCGAAGATAAAAATAGTTATAGATGCAAAGGTAGAATATAGGCGGACAGAGCGAGGGGAAACTTGCTTTGGGCCACTCCTACCTTAATTATTTATATACTACTGGGTTGGTAAAGTCTTGTTGTCAGGTTAGTAATTGGTAAAGATTTCAGGGGATAAGTGGTTCAAATATCTTTGATCATCTTGATTGTAAGTGTAGTCATGTTGCTTTCGTGAGTTAATAGCCGTTTTAGTATGGATTAGAGTGTGATTGAAGTGTTTATATGGGAAATTGAAGGTATTTTTGGGTTGGTCTCGATCATTTACGGGCGGTGAAATAAATTGTTCGTTTTCCGTATAGTGTTTTAATTTGTTGACATGAATTGTATCTGTCTGACGACTTAGAGGTCGGTTGGAGCGGTTGATCCGTACGATTTGAGGGGAAATTATCTCCAGTATTTCATAAGGTCCTGAGGAGAAAGGTGCCAGTTTACCAGTGTCTGGATGGTGGTATGTTTTTGCCAAAACGAGATCGCCTACTTCAAAATCGGAAGCTCTATGTGTTTGGTCGAATCTCGCTTTGTCGCGTAAGTGTCGTTCGTGTGTCCTTTGATAGGCCAATTCTCTGGCGTCGTCGATTTTTGGTAGTTTTGTACATGCTCGGATAGTTGTAGCGGGAAACTACCTAACAGAAGGTATGACGGTGGAAACCCGGTCACAGAAGGTGGGGTAAGGTTATAAGCCTGAAGGACCTGATGTAGTAGTTTTGGTCCAGGCCGTCTTAGGTTGTTGGAGGCGCAACAGTTTAAGTTTGCCAGTAATCGTGGCGTTTAGTCGTTCACTTAATCCGTTGGCCTGAGGGTTGTTGCTTGTCGTGAGAAGTTGGCCAATGTTATGTCTAATCAAAAATCTACGAAATTTCGGAGAGGTGAAGGCAGGAGCTCTATCCGTCAAAAGTCGTTTAGGAGAACCAAACTGCATCACCTTTTTAATCACTTGGGTATAGGTGAGAATGCTGGTGGACCGCGATGGAAATGCCCACGCGTACCGTGTGGCATGGTCCACTACGACATGTAAGAAGGTCTGAGAATTTCCATATTTCGCGAATCCAGAAATAGTATCTAGTGACACTAGTTCGTACGGCAGGACCGCTGGGGGGAGTTGTCCCAATTCTCCGTAGATAGGTCCTTTTGGTGGTTTGACCAATTGGCATACTGAACAGGTTCTTACATGTGTCCTGATGTCATTTGTCATGCCGTCCCAATAGTATTGGGCTGCGATCAGTCTGGTCATCTGCGAAATGCCGGGGTGATTGAAATCGCGATGGGCTCGTTGTAGTAGGGTGCAACGGAGTGATGGTGGAACAATTATTTTAGTGACACCCCGTCGTATGATGGTCATAAGGTCCTTGTCATTGAGGATATACCTTGTGTCCCTCCGTAATTCGCCCTGATGATCTTTTATTTGACCTGTGGATAGGAATCCACAGAAAGGGTTACGGGAGAGTAGGTCCGCCTCGTATTGACGCGAGCCCTTGAGGTATTTGACCTCATAGTCGTAAGCTGAGAGTCGAAGGCTCCAACGAAAGAGGCGTCCGGTGGGGGTCTTTTATGGTCTTTAGCCATTGTAAGGCGTGATGATCCGAGTAGATGACAAACCTTGTACCTAGGAGGTACACTCGGAATTTGTCAACGCACTCTACAATGGCTAAGCACTCCAGTTCAGATATAGTGTAATTACGCTCATAGGAACGCAACGCGCGACTGTAATATTGTACAGGGTAGATGTTACCGTCAGGATGTACTTGTTTGAGTACACCTGCGATGCCCTGCGTGGAAGCGTCGCAATAGACCTGGCATGGGAGCCCTTCTTGAAATAGATGTAACACAGGTTGTGTTGCGAGGTGTTGCTTCAATTTATCAAAGGCTTGTTGACAATTCGGGCTCCAAAGCCATTTGGCGTTCTTTTTAGTAATTGATTTAAGGGGTGGCGAAGTCTAGCATATTCTGGGATGAATTTATGATATACGTTGACGGCTCCTAAAAATGATTGTAGGGTTTTAACGTTGATAGGAGTTCTAATAGCGTTGATGATTTCGGTATTTTTAATATTAGGTGTGTAAGTCCCTGCGGTGATGTGGTAGCCGAGAAAATCTATTTCATTTTGATAAAAATTACATTTTTTAAGGTTAAGTTGGAGATTTTCCTCTAAACAGAATTTAAAGAAAAGTCGAAGGTGCGTAAGGTGTTGTTCTGAGGAGTCAGAAAAATAACGAAGTCGTCATAATAATGGGCTATGAAAGAGAGGTGGTGTTTGTGGATCAACTGGGTAATCACACGTTCGAAAATTTGGGGTGCTGATTTGAACCCAAAGGGTAAGCGTTTGAAATTATATTGCCCTTGTTGAGTCACGAAAGAGAATAGTGGTTGACTCTCCTCCGCGATGGGGATTTGATAGTATGCCTTGCTTATGTCAACGGTGCTAAATACTCTGGCTTTCGACAGGTTATCCAGTACCGTTTCTATCAATGGCAAAGGATGCAAATCCGAGGGTACTAGTTCGTTCACGCGACGGAAGTCAATGCAGAGACGCATGGTGTTATCGCGTTTGCGAACGAGTGTCACAGGAGAGGAATATGAGCTAGAGAAGGGGGGTGATTATGTCATGTTTTAGAAGTTGAGATATCTGGTCCTGAATTTCCTTCTGGTAGGCATAGGGAGTTCGGTATGGTCGGAGGGAAATAACCTTATCGGAAATAATTTTGAGTTTTACAGGGGTTATGTTGAGTGGTAATACATTGAATTTATTGATAGGGAAAATATCTTTAAAAGAAAATACAATAATTGCTGATAAGGGATAGTCAGTTCTGGGCGTTGTTCGATGAATTCTTTAATCATTAATTCTCTAGAGGCGCATGGGCTGGTAGGAATGCTATTAAGGTTGTAAGGGTGAGAGGGGCATTCAGGGGAAGGTTGATAAATATTACTAAGGGTTGTTTGTAAGTAAGGCTCACGTGGAGGTTGAAAATCGTCAACGCCTAAGTTAACCGAGTGAATTATGGGTCGTTTAGGGTTAGAAGTTATTATTCGCGAGCCGTGCTTACAAGTGGGAAGGTCACATACAAAATGGTACAAATGTTTAGGTACTGGAACACTATTTTGAAGTATCAATTGATTATGAAAATCTATTGTTAATCTTAAGAATTGCATAACATGAATAGATAGGATACCATGTTCAAGGGGTGAATTTAAAATATAAAATGTTTCATTAAAATTAAAATTATTAAATTGTATTGGTAAGGTAACTAATCCGATTGGTTTGGCATGACTAGATATAGTACGGATAATAACATCATTGTTAATAGGGGTGGAACAAATGAAACTATTAACATTTTTAATATATTCAAATTGGTTTAAACTAATTATGGAAACATTGGCTCCAGAGTCAATTAGGAATGGCATCTTTAAAGAATGAATGATAGGGGTTAAAATAATTGCACTTACAGGCGTATGCTGGTTTAGGGTGCAGGTAGGTTCATTGAGCTTCGGAGGAGTTCTGCTGCCGAAGCTGGCATTACTTGGTTTCTCCCGAGCTCGTCGTTGCTGCGGTCTCGTAGACACCTGCAGGCCCAGTCGATCTTTGGGGTTGCTCGACGCTGTGTACCGCAGGTGTAAAGGTCCGAAAAGTCCGCTGGTAGGGCCCTCGCTGCTGACACTGTGCGTGCCAGTGTTGTCCGCCACAGTAACGGCAAGGATATGGTGGTGTCTTGTCCACGGTGGTGGAAGGTGTTCTGCTCTGCGCGGTGATCGTTGTTGGGCAGCTTTAGTGCTGGTGTTATCCCCTTCGTAGGTCAGCTGTTGGGCTAAGCACAACCATTCTTCTGGTCCCGAGGGTTGTGCCATCTTTAAAAGGTTGCCATAGTTACGTGGCACACCGTTGGATAGTGCTTGCACGATGGCACTCTTAGGGAGGTTGATCGCCAATCCTATTCGGACCTTGTTCTTGTAGTAGGTCTCGATCTCGGCCATCGACGTGCATTTAAGTTCATAGAACTCTTGAAGGGTGAAGCTAGGGCGTCGGAGATAGACGGCGCAGAGTGACTCTTTGACCTCTTCATAAGTCTTATTGAGTAGCGCTAAGTCTTGTGCAATTTTGCGAGGTTCGCCTCTGAGTGATGATAGAGCCTTTCGAGCTTGGCGTGCTGGCTCTAAGTTGTGGAAGTTCGGCTGAGACTCAAGTTGTGAGAAGAAGTGTGCGGCAGGTTCATCTCCGTCGTAGGTGATTGTTTCTTCAGACTCACGGTTTAAAAGTTGGTCGAGACAGAGGGTGAGAGTTCGAAGGGAAGCGGCTACAGTAGAGTCGGTCGTTGGTTCTTGTGGAACTTGGTTGTGGGTTTGTTCGATCATCGTGGTATTGCTTCTTGTTTTCTTCATACTCTGGTATATGAGGGATTTGTTTCCCGGTCAGGTCTTATCCTGTCGACTTTCAATGTGGCAATATAGTGGTAAATGTGGTGAGGAGAGAAATAATCACACGACGAGTTGTTAGAGCTATCATCCAGGCAGCCAGCCGAGAGAGAGCGAGCGAGCGAGGTTATCAGCTGAACGACTGTTTTCCCTGTGTACACAACCGGGGGGCTAACCAGGAAAGTCGCCAGGTGGTGACGGCCCCCCCCCCTCAGGAATGTGGCCAAAAATGGTCGTAAGTTAGTTGTCTAAAGTGTCTCGCTTTAGCTGCCCAGCTCTCTCTCGTTGGCTGTTGGTTTGTTTTATTAATCCTGGAAGAGCATATATTATGACATATATAGTCCGGTGGACTACATTAAGGCCCTGGAGAATAAACTGGAGAAAAGCTGCGTTGTACAGCTGGGAAAAGCATCCGGGCAGATCTTAGCTGGCCTTGAGAGGCCTGAAATGGCAGAAACAATAATAGATGACGGACTTATGGTCAAGGGAGCCCTCCTCAAAGCCCTTCCTTACCAAAAAAAGGCAGAAAATATCCATCAGCGGGCTTCCATATGTCATTGAAGACGCTGACATCATCAGGACCCTGAGGGCCTACTGCCAGGTGGTCTCCATCGCCCCTGCCGTGAATTCTTCCGGCGGCTACATCTGGCTGGACCTAAAAAAGACGGCATTCATCCTGATGAACAACGGGGAAAAAATCACAAATCTTCCTTAGAAGATTATTGTGTGACTGCCAAGGCGGCTCTGCATTAGCCTACTTGGAGTACGGCTTCCGTTGCTCCAAGTGCTACAGAATGGGCCACAAGAGAATGAATTGCCCCCGGAACATCAGGGAGGCAAATACCATCCAACCCTCCTACCAGAAGAGCAGTGTAAAAACGGACGCCTGCTCCAACACCACTGCAGCTACATCGCCACCTGCAGCATTAAACCACCCTGCGCCAGTGGCTGTCCCGGCACAGACATCCTCCACGCCACCTACTCAAGAGGCCAAAGCTCCCGAGACTGAGCCCACCACCAGAACTCCGGAAACCTCCACCCAGATAGACCTCAACATCAGTAGAGGTAGCAAATCTAGCCATCGCAAGAGCAAGGATAGAGCTAGATCCTTGTCTCCAAAAGCTGGGTCAACGGCCCTATTTCAGCTTAACACTCTGCTCGAGCGCCTACCAACATCCCCCTTTGGAGAGATTACACTCCTAGGCTTGAAGGTAGAGGAAGTGAAAGAGCCATCGTGTCCCTTCCTCACCTGAGGCTGCTAATGAAAAAAATCAGCGCAGAACAGAAGCTGGCCCTGTACCTACTCAGCGAGCAACTCATAAAGGGACTTGGAGGCTCCAAGTCAACCCTTTACAAACGGCTCTCTGACATCAAAACATAGACAAGGAGCGCGCAAGAGCTTCCGCCTTGCGTGCCTTAATGTGCGCGGCATTGCCGCTCAACACAGGAGCATCGAATTGTGCTGTTTTCTGGGCAGCATGCAGTTGACGTTGCCTTCATTAGGAGACTAATGTCACCACCCTGGACAGCGTCGAAGACCTCTGCTTGGGATACAGGCAGAGGTTGTTCCAGCATCTGGCGCCAGAGGATCCGGCCTCGCCTGCATCTTTCATCCTGCGTCCAGGTCATCGGGCAACGGGTCCTGTCCCCTGGCAAGATCGCCGCCTTCGACGTCACCATCCGGGAATGAGGCGACATTTATCAACTGCCGCCTCTCTCATCCTCCTGACGAGCGGCTACAGCAGCTACAGGCCATCGCAGCTGCTGCTGTCAAGAAGACGCGTGGGTCCTCGGGGACCTCAATATCTCCGAGGAGTCTGCGAGCAACATTGCGGTCAGATCCGTCGAAGCCCTTGGGGAGCTCCTGGACCGGGCCAACCTCGTAATTCCGCAGTTATCTTCGACGCCGCGCACTTACCAAAAAATAATATCCAGTTGCGGAAGCCGGGTGGATGCGAGCAGATTAGATCGAGTTCTCCTACCATCAAGACTCTCCAACCGCGTCACCCGATACTGGAACCTATACTACAAGAACTCTGACCACCGTGCGGTCCTCCTCCAAATCGGCGAGGCCCCAGAACCTTCGTCCACCATGCATTGCTAGCATGCTCCGATCTAGGTTAGTCGTTGGGACAGTGGAAACGCTTCTTAACGAGGCCTTTGGAAACATCGAGGACATGCAAAATGCGGAAATCTGGAGGAGGTGGGGACAAATCAAGGCGCATCTGGCCTCGCCATCAAGTCCCTCCATGACCTGCGCAACAACGACGACGACTACATCTCTAGGGCAAGAAAATATGTCCTAATCAAGCTCGAAGATGTATCCATCAACTCGACTATCCCTCCCTGCCGGACCTGGGGCGCGCTCTTCGCCTTCGTTGCAGGGGAACGTCGTCGACAACATTCTACGACACGCAGGTCGAGTGATCACGGGACCAGCGGTGAGAGACTTGGCTTTCGCCAACCTAAAGGAGCGCTTTTCCCACCCTACGTGCTCACCGGAGGAGATCGATGGTTTCCTGCGTGGATTCACCCTAAGGGTCACCATTGAGGAAAGCGACCCACTCCCCGCTATGGGATCGGCGAAGAAGAGATTGTTACTGCCATCGGTCGTCTGCCAACTGGGAAAGCGGCCGGGTGGGATGACTTGCCCTGCGAGCTCTTCCGGGGCTTCGAGGATTTCTTCGCGAGTGCGCTCCGTGGGTCTTCGAGGCTTCCCAGCTCTGCCCTCTTCCATGCGGCGCAGCGAAATGTCCCTGATCGCAAAACCGCACGGTGGTCTAGGCCTAGCCGGACTTCGACCTCTCTCCTTGCCAACGACGGACTACAGAGTCCTCAGCGGGGTCCTCTACTGGTGACTGCGACCTATCTCCGGGACATCGTACCTGAATGCCAGAGCTACGCCGTTCCAGGTAGAACACCAGCCTGGAACATATCCCGCGTAGCTGACGAAGTTGCCACTGCCTGCAGAGAAGAAACCCCGCTGGCAGTCGTCGCCACCGACTTGGAGTCAGCGTTTGGCACGCTGGACAGAGGCTTTCTGATGTCCGTTCTTCTCTCCGTCGGTCTGCCGCCAGTTTGTGGGGTGGGTTCTTCTGCTCTACGCTGGGGCCGAGGCGACGGCGAGAATAGAAAAATTGGGAGAACTCCTCTGTTCCACATTCTCAACGAGTCAGGCAAGGATGCGCTGCCAGGCCTCTGGTGCGGGAGATGGAGGTACCACACTGACTCCCCCTTGGACATCTCCTGGAACATTGAGAAAATCAATATCCTAGGGACCATAGTGACTCCTGGTGTGGGAACTTTGGCCCAAGACCAACATCTGCAGGAGTTATTGGAGAGGGCCATTGCTAAGTGGTTCCCATTTGTCCGCGGTCTCTCACTTGCTGGGCCACATGGTCTCTCCATATCTCTCTTTTAATGCTTTCCTCTACTGAGGGTGGACCACATGGTCTCTCCATATCTCCCTCCTTTAATGCCTTCCTCTACTGAGGGTGGGCCATATGGTCTCTCCATATCTCCCTCATTCAATGCCTTCCTCTACTGAGGGTGGACCACATGGTCTCTCCATATCTCTCTCCTTCAATGCCTTCCTCTACTGAGGGTAGACCACATGGTCTCTCCATATCTCGCTCCGCCATCCACTTCATCTACTCGTGGCGTCCAGTCCATTGTCAAAGACCATGTGTAACTTTGGGGCTGATACTGTGACAGTGTCCCAAGAATATGCCATAGAGTTTGGTCCACCCGGGTATTTCCCCGGTACCACCCATTTCAGGAGACATTCCCCTATACATCACCTGAGGATGCACCCGATGGGGGGAACTAGCTGATCCTACATGGGAATGTTTAATTTAAATACAGACAATTATGTGAATCAGATTTGGATCGATTTATATCTAAACATTTCTTATTTGCATTTAAAGTATCACATGCCTATTCTGATAATTTCTAATTTATACAGAAAACTGAACCGAAAAATATAGGTTTATTCTAAAAGGTTCAATTATTTGTATATATCACACAAAACTAGGAAAAATAATTATAGTAAAACAAGAGCCTTTAAATTAACACAAGGTAATAAAACCAAATCCAAATTGTGCCTTATCAGCGTCTTAAAATAGTTAGACTGGACAAACTAAGTTAAGCCTCTGTCAATCTAAAGTGATTTCACACATCACCATGTCTATTTTACAATCACCTTCACAACAAACCAACAATATTGTCTCCAATGTCAGATGGTGCCATCCATCCAATCAACGCCATGTGTTTCTGCAGTGCCAAGAGATGGTTTTCCCTCTACTGAAAACTCTCGTCAAGAAACTGGATGCCCACAAGATCTGCCATCTGGCGATGTTATGTAAATAAATATTCCAAGAATTGGCATCTGTAATATATTTTAATTCAAGAAAGATATATCTCTATAAAAGACTTTTTTTTTATTCAAATAACAAATTGCAACATACCTAATATTATAAATCTTCTAGATCTATTTTACACATTTATCTAAAACAATAATAACATTGGTCAATGGTCAAATATATTTAAAACATTTATATTATATTATAGCATCCTCTGTTCAAAATGCATTTTGAATTTTCCCAGTGAATACATCTTGTCCCACATTTATATATTATCATTGAATAAAAAATAATTTAAATCTTTTAAATATCGAAATAATCTATCAATATTTCTATTTAAATATCAATATATAGTTCGACAAAATAATCCCTTTAATCAATATTAAAATAAAAACATTAGGTCTCCAGGGAAATGTTTATTTTAAAAATATTTTTCATTTAAAAATCTCTCAAGCTTTCGGGCAAGAAGGCTCTTCTACGGGAAGAAGAGCTTCCCTGGAGGCTTAACGTTCTTATTTTAATATCAATATATAGTGTTTATCTATATATTTTTCATCAGTCAAAGTTAGTTTTATTTGCATAGTTTGATAGTTTTTACAGTCATAATTCTTATAAACTAGTTCAATTTTTAATTTATATTTGAAACTATGGCTTCGTATGTATATATGTATGTATGTATATAATGGCTCAAATGTGTATAAACCTTGTTATAGTATATCCATGCTATCCATGCCCGTTAAAGAACCGGAAGGTTCGAAAGCTCGCAATAAATCTTAAAAAAAAAGCTCCTCATGTAATATTTAATCATTATATATTTAAACCAAATTCTATATACTGAGTTCATGTAGCCGAAATTTATTATGATTACCAATCATTTTAATCTTATAATATCAAATTTCTACAACCACTGATACCAATGATGAATTGGGATGACTTGCTTGAGCTCTACTGAAACCTTCCAGTGATTATCAGTCAATGTAATCTATCAAACAATTGCAACTATTATGTTTAAATGTAATTCTACCATCCCAAAAGCTTATGTCCATAGTTTGCTTAAATACCATTTCTAAGATTCCATCCTTCAGTGTAACATATAAACTCAGAATGATCCAATACAGTATTAGAGCTCTATAGAAGCGGTCTGGTAGGTTAAATTGGCGAAACCACTGGAGGGTTCACCACTAATGAGCCAAGCCCTCCCGATATTTTTTCATCGCAGTAAGGGCAGTAGAATTTTGATTTATTTGTGAAAAGAAACATTCGCGTCTTTAATGTCTTTATTCGTTATCATATTGTCTCTTTTAATATTTCTATAAATAATTATTATTAAATAAAAATACTTTTTTTAAGATTTATTTAAATGCACTAAAAAGGAAAAAAATAAATATTTCATCTTCTGTCATTGAGCACTTAGATGTATATGAAGTAAAATAAAAGCGGCGGGGGGACAATCATCATGAATTTCGAACCTAAATTTTTACCTCTTCTCTTAATATGATCGTCCCCCGCCGCTTTTATTTCCGCTCAGATACATCTAATTGCTCAATGGCAGAAGATGAGATATTTTTTTCCTTGTAAGGGTATTTAAATAAAAGCTTTTACTCAAAAGGTTTTTTATTTTTCATCTATTTAGTTAGTTTTCAGTCATGAATTTACAAAACTTAGAATAAATTATGAATAAGGCATCTCCTTATCGTGCAACTGAGAGTTGCTGATGGCTTGCGCCATCTATCGGAATAAATATCAACTATTCTCGTTGATTTTTAATTATTCCAGAATTGGCTGAATCCCCATTCTTGATTAATCAAGAAAAGATAACCACGGACGCGTTTCAGGCTGTTGGCCCTCAACAGCGTGGTGCAAGCTGTACCTCAATGACCAAAAGACTGGTCATTCAGGCATAAGATTAGAATAAAAAGTTAAAATATATACGAAATCTCACCAAAATATTTAAATAAATACATCAATATTAAACCCTCCAGTATTATTATCCATTCATAAAACCATTCACACACTATGATATTAGAATATATATTTAATTAATCCAGGCTCCCCTATGGCCTTCCAAAAGTTCTCCCTAGCCATTTTGTGTTGTCAGTCAGACTTAAGTTTTTTTTTTTTTTGGTTTTATTTACAATGATTGTGGAAGTCAAAGATGTTAATAGTGTCAGGCAAATTTATTTCTAAGTATATTTTTCTTTTTTTTTTTCTATGTTTATAAATAATAGGAGAGTGGCCGTTTGATTTCATTGTTATTTAGAAGCTGAGCAGATGAAGAAAAGATAACTCGCTGTTTGGTCTTTATTCTAGCAGTTGGGGTAAATCTGATCCTCTCTCCAAATTTCGTGGAGTATACTTTAGCATGGTCATGGCCAGTTAGAATGGTTGTTGAAGTGAACTCATGTTAGATTCTTGGAAGCATGGAGATCAATTTTCTTGCCTTAAATCTTCTGAGATTTCTGGATGTATAATCCATTGTATAGTTCTATCGATATATTCTGTGTGATCTGACTTCTTTTATTGTGGGCAACGCTTTATGGAAAATTTTGAAAGACAGCGTATAGGTTAGAAGGTACAACGAGTTTAGATCTTTGGTCTGCTAGTTCATTTCACAGAATACCGCTGTGACCTTTGACACAGCAAAGTTTAATATTGGGGGTATAGTGGGGTGGACTGCATATGATAAAAATAGTCAATTTGCAGTCTGAGACAATTCGGGAATTTACACGCTGGAAAATCTGGCTAGCTTTATTCGCCTAAAGAACCAGGGCTTCTTGGAAGGTTGAATATTCGTGATATCAGCCGCTCATTACGTTACAGAAACTGCTGCGCCTGTTTCCTTCATTTTAAATAGAATATAAAAATTCTATTCTATGTCTTATACCTGGTCACCACTGTCAGCTAAAAAGTGATATTTATTACTTTGATTATTTAAGAATGGGTATTTGGTAAATTCTGGAATTATTATAAATCAACCATTCATGTTTTTAGTTCTTATGATAATTCTGTAATAATAAAATATTATACAAATATATAACAGTAGCATACAATCTCTTGTACTACACTACCTATGATTATTGAATATTAGGTAGAAGAGTACATAACACAACCAATAGTTGATATTTATTCCGAGAGATGGCGGAACCTTCAACGACATTCAGTTGCACGATAAAGAGATGTCTTAATATATTTCCTACTCCCAGTACAATTTCACTATTGTACTATTTTTTCACTATTAAGCAAGTCAGAATATGAAAATTATAAATAAAAAATAAATACCTTTTTAAAAACCTAACGGGACATAAGAAAAACGCTAAATTCAAGAGCTAGCCAAAAAAGGGTTCCAGGCTTTTATTTATCAAGAATCATCTTGGCATTCTTAGAACTCTATGGAATTAAAACTAGATTTTTATACTGTCATAAGTTAACAGTAAGCACATATATGGTTTGTTTTTCTAATTTTTTTCAGGAAAATATATATGGGCGATATTTTTATTCTAAAAAAATTTAATACAAATTGTTGAACTTGTAAATGACCAACTTGCGCCCTCTCGCACTCCGTGATTCTATATAACATTTCTGTATAACATAATAATAACATAATACAAATACAGGGTGATCCAAAAGTCCCGCACAACTTAAAAAATTAATAACTCCGCGAATGTTTGCGCTAGAGCAATGCGGTGAACACCATTGTGTTCAGGATGCAATGGGATTTTTTATGGCAAATAATGAAAAATTCGAAATTGATTTTAGTTACAACTTTATTCGCTAGATGGCGCTCTACCAGAATCGGCGATTCAGCGGCCAAATTGTTTGATAAATTGAAAAATATAACTGAACGACACGTATTATTCCTTTTTGAATACCAGGAAAGAACCCTAATAATATCGAATTATAAATTAATGAAACACCATTTCGCCAAAAGTTAGAAGAAATGGTTAACGATTTTTGAATACAATCTGAGATATGTAAAATAGGTATATGTCATAATTTGTACATAACTGGATGCAAACCCGACCCAATATGTATGCAATGTATGTTTTAAAAGATTTAATAAAAACAAGGCTTAACAAAATCTGGGAGAGAAGGCCTACAAGAGGAAACAATCATTAGCAGGGTTTATTATCCCGGAACTCATAAAACTGAGTTCAAGAACCTAGCACTTCCTGGTCAGTCAGGACAAGTCCAAAATAACAAAGAATTAGCAAAGACCAATCAGAGAGCAGCTCATTAGCCACGAACCTATAGCGAGATTACACGTCATGAACGGTCAGCCAATGAAAAATCAAAAGAGTTTTCTTCTTTAATCGGGAACACAGAATTGTCAGTTGGGAGCTGGATCGCAACAAGTTAGGAGCTCGGCACCATCGCAACAGTTAGCCCCGGGACAGCACCGAGTTAGGACCTTGGAGCCATAGGAATCAGCTTGGAGCAATATCCCATCTCCCAAATCTCAGATAAGTCAAATTCTCAATTATGGAATAGATAGTAGATAGCTAATTCCTCAAATTCCTTTCTCTCCTAGATTTAGCCTTTTTCAACCAATCAACCCTGTGTTTTTCGTTATTTTCCCCTGTTGTGAACACCTTACCACTCAGCATCAACGACTGCGCCAACATCTTCAATCAATTATCAATCACATCAAAAGATTTTGCACCCGTGTTCCCACAATTTAGTCGACAGGATTATGATGGAAAACAAACGAGATCGAGCAGCGAAAGGCAACGGCAAGAATCTAGTGGAGAGAAGAAAAACGACACGACGCACCCTGACGGCCATCATCTGGCAGTTGACGATCGCCCTCCGAGGAGTAAACACGACCCGGCGAGAGAGGACGTATCGGACACCCGACGACGGGACACGACGCCCACGCCACCGCCCCAGGCCGAGGGATGGACGGAGGTGCCGCCGACACGTGGCCGAACGACCTGATGCGCCACTCCGAGGAATCACCACCCACCATGCCGGATCCCTACACCAGTATCCAGAAAAACGCAAGTAGGTGGACTGTACCACCCCAACAAGCTCGACATTCGAACACAAGGGCAGTGCAAATGGCCCGAAAGTCAACCCACGAGACCAAGGGCAGTGCAAATGGCCCAAAATCACCACCCGAGTTCGCGGACAGTGCAAACGGTCCCAATCCAGCACGCCAGGCGTCCCACGCAGCCACCCCAAGCCGGAGACACACCAGCCGGGCCGACTTTTCGAGACTGAGGTAGGATCTCCACCCTTTGACGTCAAAAATTGACACTGGAACTGTTTCTGACCCCTGATCTACCATGCACCTTTTTAATTGACCCAGACGCAAGTTCGAATATAGTGCCATATCATTTGTACAAAATGTTAAAAATTCACCTTCCTAAGTTAAATTTAAAAGAACAATCTATAGAGCTACAGACTCTCAACGGTCTTGCCACAACCATAGGAAAAATAGCATTCCCACTAACAATAGGTAAAATATCCAGAAAAGAGAATTTCCACGTGGTGGAAGCATCGCTGCCATTTGGAATTCTCAGCGTAAATACTCTTCATCATTTTAAAATAGTAATAGATTTTAACAACGGCACTATTTTCCAACTTGGCGTCCCATTGTCTAACCCTACCTATCACTTTAACCATGTACCAAATGAATGCACGTACTGGGTATGTCAAAAGATGTCCCAAAGGACTTGCCCTGCACCCAAACCTTCCGCACATGACAACCATTGCGTGCATCCATTGACAAAACACAATTACCTACATGCCACCAATCTAATCACGCACCACACAACTTTTTACTAAAGCCAATTGCCTTTACTATATGCCCTCAATTAACAAGGCCACAACGGCTTCAACTTGCCACAACAATGCACAAGGCGCGTCCATCCACAGGACAGCTCGCACAACCCCCACATAAAGCTCATAAGTGACCACACATCGTCACGAAACAATCACGCACGTGTACACCGCAACAAACACGACACTCACAACAGTACACAGACAATATCCATCCAACAGGACGGCTTTCACGCTAAACACACACATGTCCCTACGTCGTCACACAACGGTAACACGCACAACAGCACAACAAGCGCGACACTCGCACCAAAAGGGACAACACCCAGCAAAAATATGCACAACCACTGCCGAAACAACCACCCCGTCTACACAAAACACAGAAAAAATTCACGTCACCAAACAACCACACAATCGAAAAACATTGCGATCTTTCTTAAGCGCTGTGAACGCTTATAAAAAGTTCATTCCAGACCACGCCCGCTTGCGGACGCCACTTGTCAACCTTCTAAAAAGGGATGTCATGTGGGTCTGGGATGACGAATGCCAGAAAGCGTTCACTAGCCTGAAAGAAAGCCTTACAACACACCCCACATTACACCTTTACCAGGAAGGTCTGCCATGCCAGGTGTACTGTAACGCCTCAACACTCGGCATTGCAGGCGTTCTCAAACAGGTCTACCCTGATGGGAAGACATACACAGTCCAGAATTTCAGCCGCTCTCTGCGTGCACACGAGCGAAGTTATTCAAACTCGGAACTACAATGCCTAGCCATTGTG
Source organism: Cordylochernes scorpioides (assembly GCA_030710605.1). Taxonomy (NCBI): domain Eukaryota; kingdom Metazoa; phylum Arthropoda; class Arachnida; order Pseudoscorpiones; family Chernetidae; genus Cordylochernes; species Cordylochernes scorpioides. Next base: position 108,325,108 of record CP092866.1, on the reverse strand, counting down.
GAAAGTGTGGATAATTTCCGCGCCTGTCTAATGGGCAGAAAGTTTACAATATTTTCTGACCATCCCGCATTGCAGTGGTTGAAAGGGATCAAAGCCCCGTCAGGCAGATGTTTCGGTGGATATTAAGGCTATCGAGATACGAATATGAGGTCCGTAGCATAAATGGAGAACAACAATATGAAACGGGCGTTGTAACTCGTATCCCATTTGTGGCTTTTTAGACGCCTCATCATTAAGCCACCAGCCTTCCCCATCGGGAAAATCTTGCTTGACTATGGATCACAATGGACTGCATACCGTCTCCCGAAAAGGTGTAACTAAAATTATAGTTCCAAAATCACTCACAGCCAAACTTCTTAACTCCGTCCACACCCAACACCACCATCCAAACATCTCAAAGATGACGAGACTCATCTCTTCACAATATTATTGGCAGAACATGACACAAGACATTGCAAAACAGGTAAAAATCTGTCCCACCTGCCGATTCGCTAGAAGTATCGATGAATCCAACCCACCTCTCCGAAAAGAAACCGACACTTCTTCAACAGAACCATTGACCACCAAACAGGCGAACTGCGAACTTAACAATCATTTAAATCCTACCATTTTGTCCAAAAACGATCCACGCCATTCTCCCACGATAACAAGAAGTGCGACATAGAACAGCCACAATTAATAAAAGCCCAAATGGATATCCCAGAGCCACAATTTATAGCACAAATATGGGAGAAGATGTGTCGATACCCCATTTTTCACCTGATCTCTGTCATTTGTCTACTATTTCTACCCTATGGACTCGTCCCATTTTTATTCATCGTTCACATGGTAATTTATACCCTATCTTCTCATAGAATTTTCCAGCTGCAAGAAGCAGTCTTCCATATAGGAAATTCTATTTTTGAATTACTAAACCTGGTATGGAATATACTGGAAGAGAGTCACCCATTTGAAGGGAGAATCCTCAATTCAATTAGAGCACGTATAGAACCATTAGAAAGAAATTCAATTAGAAAGGATAAATAGGCGTGCACAAAATCAATTAGGAGGCAGGAAGTGAGATGGGGAACACTCCCGCACGACAATAAAACGTCCGCCATTTGCAAATAGAGGGTGGATAGATTTAGAAAAGGATCGCTTCCCCGCACGACAAAGACGTCCGCCATTACTCAAATTACATGTCACCAAACTACTTGCAAATAGAGGGTGGGTAGATTTAGACTGGACCTTGTTTTCTCCACACATCCCCCTGCTTCCGGTCTCGAATTACCGTGGGGCCCCTCTCGTCCAACAGCTAAATTGAGGTCAGCGCTGTGGACGATCTAGTGTCGCCCAGTTTGGATTCCAGTTCGAGCTACATATCGACTTTTACAAAAAACACAATTCAATTACATTCTCACAAAAGACTTAAGACGTTACCGACACTTCCAAATGAGTTCACATTTCTATTCTTTTATTCTTTAAAGACTTCCAAAAAACGTTACATTCAACTCACCTTACACACAGACGGTAGATTTTAAAAACACGCAGATCTCAATGTCAATTATGAACAAAAACACGCACATTTGCCACTTAAAATGATAGGAAAAATTTAGGTAACTAAGCTTTCGAGCTTGCGTTTTCTTCCGAAGGGATTAAACAACCTTTTAGAAGGATCGAGGACTCTCCTCGGATCCTGTATTCAAAGTTCTGATTTAGGTACTGACACCCGATTTAATAAAGTGGATATTGGGTGAGCACATCTTAAGTGCCCTAGGGAATAGCATAAAAATCCCTAGAACGCATTAAGGCTAGAGACACATTAACATAAGACATTCGACATTGAGATCCAAAATACAACACAACACAAAACAAAAGGCACACGAAAGGTTAATTAGATTCCCATGTCTCCTGTATACATAATATTAATTCGCACAATTGGGACAGATCACGTTTCTACCCAAGTGTCGCACAGGAAAGACAAAAAATATACGGGGTATAATTAATTGATTGCGAGAACTAGATTGTGGCATGTAATTACAAAGCGAGTTAACGAACCTCGCTATACACATTTTTTATACATCATTCATTTACATTATTTTCTTATTTTTAAATCAAAATACTTAATCCAATTTATCATTTTTCTAATTCAATTTCTTATCACTTATTTTAGCAATTATTTACCATTTTATTTACCATCTCTTTTATTTTGTCATAGCTCCTTTTTTATCAACGAAAACTCGTTGGTTTTTGGTTAACATTAGACATTATGTTATATTTTAATTTACAAAAACCTTTTTCATATTTTTACCATGCAACCAAGCATTTTTCTTTGATTTCGTTCAACTTTTATTTTTATTTTTATTTCTCAAAAGCCCTAATAGATTTCCCTCGATTTCCTTCCCAATCTCGAGCAAAATATGATTAGGCAATTTCTTTTTTTTTCACCAATGCAACAAAGCATTTTGTTTTTTTAACCAATGCAACAAAGCATTTTCTTTTTTTTCCACCATGCAACAAGGCATTTTTCTTTTTTTTTCTATGCAACCAAGCCTTCACTTTGATTTCGTTCAACTTTTATTTTTATTTTTATTTTATTTTGATTTCTCAAAAGCCTTAATGAAAACCCCTCGATTTCCTTCCCAATCTCGAGCAGAATGTAATTAGGCAATTCTTTTTTTCCACTGCAACAAAGCATTTTCTTTTCTTTTTTTTCTCACCACGCAACAAGGCATTTTTCTTTTTTTTTTGCAACCAAGCCTTCACTTTGATTCGTTCAACTTTTATTTTTATTTTTATTTTGATTCTCAAAAGACCTAATGAAACCCCCTTGATTTCCATTCCCAATCTCGAGTAGAATAGTAATTAGGCAATTCCTTTTTTTTTCACCATGCAACAAGGCATTTTTCTTTTTTTTTTTTTGCAACCAAGCCTTCACTTTGATTCGTTCAACTTTATTTTTTTTTATTTTGAATTTCTCAAAAGACCTAATGAAACCTCCTCGATTTCCATTCCCAATCTCGAGTAGAATAGTAATTAGGCAATTCCTTTTTTTTTCACCATGCAACAAGGCAATTCCTTTTTCTCGCACCATGCAACAAGGCATTTTTCTTTTTTTTTTTCCACCATGCAACCAAGCATTCACTTTAATTTTTGTTCAACTTTATATTATTTTGATTTCTCAAAGACCTAATAAAACTCCCTCGACTTCCATTCCCAATTTCGAGCAGAATATAGTTAGGCATTTCTCTTTTCCCACTATGTACCATAGTATTCATTTTTATGTCTTACCATTATAATTTTTGATTTCTATTAATTATACGCAAGCATATATCATTAATACCATTCTTTTATCTTTTATATCGCTACCAATGCTTGTATATAACCTCTCTTTAACCAATTAATTTTCCACAAAATTATTTTTTTCCCCTTTACAGAACTCACTCAGGCTAACCCCTTCGTGAATTCTTCGCATGTAGGGGGCACATCTGTCATAATTTGTACATAACTGGATGCAAACCCAACCCAATATGTATGCAATGTATGTTTTAAAAGATTTAATAAAAACAAGGTTTAACAATCTGGGAGAGAAGGCCTACAAGAGGAAACAATCATTAGCAGGGTTTATTATCCCGGAACTCATAAAGCTGAGTTCAAGAACCTAGCACTTCCTGTGGTCAAGTCAGGACAAGTCCAAAAGGACAAAGAATTAGCAAAGACCAATCAGAGAGCAGCTCATTAGCCACGAACCTATAGAGAGATTACACGTCACGAACGGTCAGCCAATGAAAAAATCAAAAGAGTTTTCTTCTTAAATCGGGAACACAGAATTGTCAGTTGGGAGCTAGGATCGCAACAAGTTGGGAGCTGGATCGCAACAAGTTAGGAGCTCGGCACCATCGCAACAAGTTAGCCCCGGGACAGCACCGAGTCAGGACCTTGGAGCCATAGGAATCAGCTTGGAGCAATATCCCATCTCCCAAATCTCAGATAAGTCAAATTCTCAATTATGGAATAGATAGTCGATAGCTAATTCCTCAAATTCCTTTCTCTCCTAGATTGCTAGCCTTTTCCAACCCAATCAACCCTGTGTCTTTTCGTTATTTTCCCTGTTGTGAACACCTTACCACTCAGCATCAACGACTGCGCCAACATCTTCAATCAATTATCAATCCATCAAAAGATTTTGCACCCGTGTTCCCACATATATGCAAATTAAAACATGTAGCAAAAAATAAACAGATATTTTTTGATGCGGTTTGCTGGAATCCTCACAGCTATTTAAATTTCGAAAAATAATAATTTTCTATGTTTTAAATTCAACTCACTCTCAGTATCGAATTATATTTATTTTAGATTCACATTGAAAAATAGGTATATATCTCTGATGATATATTTTACTCTGGAATGCCGTTGTTGTTTTTGTCGTGTCCAATAAAGAGCCTCAGATATCTCCATGCATCTCTATCACCAGCAGCAGCAGCTCTCTTGGGTGTGTAAAAGCACGTGCTCTGGGTCTATGTCAATTTTCTGCAAGGCTAGCGGGCATGAGGAATATGTGGGACAGTTGATTGCATGTTCTATAGTTTCTTGTGCCATCTGGATGTATTGTCATCCTTATAATGTTTTGTTCTAAATCTTTGTTTAGTTTTGTCATTTTTCTCTCGGATTTTATCTCACATTTTGATCTTTTCCTTATTTTTTGTTTAATTATCTTGTATTTTGCAAAAGCATTAGCGTCAAATAATGACATTTGTTCTTTCCTTTGGCTCAACTTTCTGGCTTCCTTTGCAAATTCCAACTGCCATTTCATTACCCCCGATCCAAACACTGGCAGGAATCCATTGTAGAATGCAGTTATTCTCCAATGATATCAGTTGAGTAAGTAACGAATGTATTTTCTGTTTGATTATAGTATTGCCCTTCTGAATTGCTTCTAGATTGGATATGAAGTCGTTGTACGGTATATTATAATTCCTTCTGCTTGATGGAGGGATGGTTGGTTAAGGCATACATCAAGAGCTTTCCAGATAGCTGTCAGTTCACAAGTGAAGTTGACGTAATCTTTCTTGCTCCTTCTTTGATTTTGATGTATGTTCCATCTTGCAGTATTATGTTAATTCCAGCCCCTCCATTACTTATGTAAGGTCTGATGATCCATTTGTATATGCTGTTAAATAATTTATCTGATCGTATAAAACAATTGTGTCAAGTCCTTTCTTTTTAAGTATGTTTTTGTTCTCTTTTTTTATTGCAGGGTTCATTCAGGTTAAGATTGATGATTACATTTTATGGCAATGGGGTAGGAATATTGGTTATTCTCGAATTTGAAATTCATTATGTTTCATATTTATGCTCTTTCTAATGTTTTTGTCGTACTGAAGTGTTGAAGATCTTTTGAGCCTTTCTTTTTGTGTCCAGTTTAAATAGGTTCTATGGGATATGTGTTCGGTTTCTTTAGTTTTTAAGCTATTGGTGAATTTTATTGTTTTTAATTGTCTTCTGTTTTTGAGTAGGTCTAGACCACATTCTCTCTGAATTTTCTAATTGTTGGTATTTGAAACAGAACCAGTGATTAATTTGGCCGCTTTTGCTTGAACACTGCTTAGTCTTCTTTTTAGTGATGAACTTAAGGGAGCCCAAACAGGTGTTGCATATTCCATTATTGGCCTTATTAAGGTGATATATGTTGTTCTGAGAATTTTGGGTTCTGCTCCCCAATTTGTTCCACATATCCTTCTCAGATGTTTAGGTTTCTGGTAGCTCTATTTGAGGTGCTAATTATGTGTTCTGTAAATCACAATTCCTCATCAAGTATCACACCTAGGTAATTTGGAGATCTAATTTTATCAATTATATGGTTGTTTATGCTTATTTTGGAGTTAAATTCATGCCCTTTTTTCCTGTCATTGAAGGAGACCTATAGGCTTGTGTTTATTGGGTTTATGGTCATTTTGAGTTTCATTGCCCACTTCTCCAGTCCTCTCATTGATGTGTTCAGTATTTTTCTGATATTCTATACTGCTACTTGTGTGCCATTTGGCTATATAATCTGCATAACAGGCAACTTTTGGGTCTTCAGTGAGGGATGGATGTTGTTTAGGTTGTGTCGTAATTAGATGTACAACAAACCAAACTTAACCATAGACTCTTTTTTTAGCTCTTATTCTTTTCGTTTGGCCAACAAAAAATGTCCAATTTATATACACATATATTCTTACATAATGAGACTTTAAAGAATGCAAATAATCTTAATCTATTTACATACACAACACATCTCCCCCCTTAATAATACTCCAGTCGGTCTGGGGGTTTCCTGGCTCTCTGAGGTCTAGGATTGCGGACGGGCACTTGCACAGCGGCAGGCTACGGTTAGGAGTGCAAGAGGGCACGTGCACAGCAGCAGGCCCTGGTCTAGGAGTGCAAGAGGGGTACGTGCACAGAAGCAGTCTCTTCCTTGTTTCCTGATGCAACCTCTGGAACTTCCTCTTCACTTTATTTCTGACTTCCACCTACAGGCTTCTCTCCTGATGTTCGAGGAAGTATCAAATTTCTTGTCTCCACTTGTTTCTTTCTCACAGGTCGCAATTGATTGATATGCCTCTTATACACGACGCCCTCGCAACTTATAAGGTAGTGACGGTAGCTCAATAATTTCAAAATGGTACCTTTTTACCGTTTAGGTCCAGTTGCAAAGTTGCGGAAATAAACCTCGCAACCTGTAGTAAACTGCTCCTGCCTTCTTACGGCCTCATGAAATACCTCTCGCGGATTTCCCATCTTGGTATTAAATTCGAGAATCTTGATCTTAAACTTCTCTCATTAGCAATTCCGCGGGGAATTCCTTTATTAGAGTTTGGGGGAATGCTCTATGAGCAAATAGGAATCTTTGTAGATTCGTCTCTAAATCATCCTTCCCATTATTCTTTCTCAAAAGGTTTTTAAACTCTCTTACATATCTCTCAGCTAAACCATTTGTACTAGGATTATACGGACTGGTCTTAGTGTGACGCATACCAATCATTTTGGTAAATTGCTCGAATTCACCGGAGACAAACTGTCTTCCGTTATCTGTAACCAAAAATTAGGGCAATCCAAATCTGGCAAAAAATTCTCTAAGATCATTTACAATCGTTTTGCTGGTAATATCTTTGATGATAAAAATTTCTATCCACTTTGAGTATGCGTCCACGAGAACCAAAAACATTCTTCCCATGAACGGACCCGCTAGATCAAGATGAAGTCGATGCCACGGTTTTTCGAGCCAAGTCCATTCGAGATGGTAGCCGGGGGCATGCTTGCCGATTCTTGGCATACTCTACATTCTCTAGTTAACTCCTCGATGTTACTGTCTATGCCTGACCACCAGAAAATACCGTCTGGCAATCATCTTCATTTTAACAATCCCCATGTGTATTTCATGCAAGTCATTTAAAATTAAAGATCTTAATTTTTGGGAAATTAACGCTCTTTCACGCCATTGAAGACAACCAAACTCCAAACTTAATTCCTCATTGATCTTATAATGAGGAGCTAGTGGGTTTTCCCTCAGTACCCTTGTGAATTTCCAGTTGCCTTCTCTAACATTCCTTAATACTATAGACAGTATTTTATCTTGGGGGCGTCTCATATGCCACCTCCATAAAAGAGAACGGTACCTCATTCAACTTCCTGAGAAGAAGTACCTGGTCTTCATCAAGAGACACCCTGACACTCGATTCTAAAGGAAGACGTGACAATGCGTCAATATTGGAATCATCACTAGTTTTTTCGAAATTCCACAGTATAATTAAATGCAGCTAATTTTAAGGACCATCTTTTAATTCTGGATGATTCAAATATGGGAATTGGTTTATGAGGTGAAATATATTAATTAAGGGTCGGTTGTCTGTGACCAATACAAATTTTCGTCCCATTAAGTATTGTCTGAATTTCTCAACGCCAAAAATTATGCTCAACGCTTTCTTTTCTAGTTGAGAGAAACGTTTTTTCCGCTTCAGTTAATGTTCTAGAAGCAAAAGTTATAGGATATTCTTCCTTTCTATCATTTCTATGACTCAGAATTACGCCTAGTCCATAGTCCATTATAATGATTTATATTTTTTAAATAACATTCGATATTCTTTCGTCCAATTCCATCTACAATTTGTATTCAAAAGTTGATAGAATAGCGCTAAAATGTTTGCTATATTCTTTATGAATCTATAATAATAAATTAAGAGTCCTATGAAAGATCTTAATTGCAAAGCATTCTTTAGGTTCAGGCGCCTCTATCACTGCTCTAATTTTATTTTCTAAGAGATGCAGTCCATATTTATCCATTTTAAAACCCTAAATATTCCACCGATTTCTTTTAAATTTACATTTATATCTGTTTAACTTTAAACCTTTTTCTAGCAACCTCTAAACACTAGATCCAACTTTTGTTCATGATCTTTCAAAGTCTTTTCCTGCAACCAAAATATCATCTATGTAGCATGCCACACCTGGGCAAATCAGCAAATAGACCTTTCATAATCCTCTGAAATAGTATTCTTTTATAAGAAAACAACCTCTTTGTTGTGTTTATATCAACAACAGCATTGGCTTCTTCCGCTAACATTACTTTGTAGTAAGCCTGTGATAGGTCGAGAGTCGAAAGTACGGTGCTTGTAGATAATTTTGAAAAGATCTCATCGATCGATGGAATGGGATACCTATCTAATTCTATTGCTTTATTAGCTGTACATCTAAAATCACCACATATCTTACACAACCATCCTTTTTAATACTGGTACTATTGGAGCGGTCCAATTAGCATGACTATAGGTTATAAAATGCAAGAATTCACTAAACGATCAATTTCATTCCCTACTTTGTTTTTTAGAGAGAAAGGTAAACTTCTGGCCTTACAAAACACAGGAGTCACATCCTTTTTTAATTAAAATTTATTTTAACATCCTTTAGACAGCCCAAATCTTTGTTAAACAAATCTGCATATCAATCAATCAAACTATTTCTATTAGATTAATTATTTAAATTTTCAATGCTAAACAATCTAGAATAATCAAGTTTTAACTGTTTAAGCCATTCTCTTTCTAACAAAATCACCTGGATTTTTCATTTACAACTATTAATCGTAAATATTGGTTGGCTTCTTTTACAAAAACATTTCTTTGACCTATAATCTCTATTGATTTACCAGAAAAGGATTTTAATCTTAAATTTGTTGAAAAAAATTTTGTATTTTTCCAATAAATCTTATAAATATATTTAGGTATTAACGTAACTGGACTTCCTGTATCTATTGTAAAGCACAAATAATAATCATCTACTGTTAAATTTATTGTGGCATCAGTTTCGCCCTTTACCAAATATATAGAGTCCTCTTGTACATATTTACATCCCCACATTTTTTTACTAGCTTTGCAGACCCTACTTAAATGACCCAGTTTTTTACATTTTAAAACAAGTCTTTGTTCTATGAGGGCAAACAGAGGCCACGTGTGAATGTCTTTCACCACATCTATAACATATTATTTCTCCTTTGCCTGAAAGGCCTATGCTGCACCATACTATTATTGTACTCACCCTTTTTATCTCCGCCAGTTCGAACGAGATCGCCACTGCAAAACTTTATCCAGGGTGACATCGTCGTTTTCTTGTAGTGGCTTCTTTTGCAGGCTTTCCAACTTGATTCCAGCCACAAAACGGTCTCGCATCATTTAAATGATATAAATAATATTAATCTATTTACATAAACAACAGTTAATATATAGCGAGAAAAGTAGAGGACTGAGCACAAATCCCTGAGGTACACCAGCCCATGTTCTTAGGTCTTTGGAAAATGTTCCATTGACCCGAACCTTTATCCTTCTTCCCCTTAAGAAGTCTGCAATCCAGATTAAGGTTTTTCCTCTTACTCCGATGTTGTGCAGCCTTTCAAACAATTTCTACACTCGATCAAAAGCTGAGGTCATATCCAGGAATACGGCCGTTGTCTTCTTTGGCGGTTTTTCCTAGAAATCTATTATTGATTGACAGAAATAGAACAGTTTATCAGTTGTAAAGTGTCTGGATCTTTAGGCAGTTTGGTAGAAGTTTATTTTATTATTGTTAGTGAGCCACACTATGAGCCTAGAGTGGATAATTCATTCTGTTATTTTACAAAGTATGCTGGTAAGAGCAATTGGCCGATAGTTCTTGTATTCTCTGGCATCTTTGTTTGGTGTCAGTGTTGGCACTATAATTGATATCTTCCAATTATTTGGTAGTTTACCAGTTTGCCATGAAATATTCAGTATTCGTAGGAGTTGATTTTTAGCTTCGTCTCCAAAGTGTTTAATCATTTGACCAAAGATTAGAGCATCTCCAGGTGACATCTTGGATTTAACTTTCCTATTGATGAGTTTAGCTCATTCAGTGTGAAGTCTCTCGAGTAAATATCTTGTTGATGGTAATTTCTTGCTTGTGTAACTAACCTGTTTACATTATTTTAGAGTCCTGCCTTCATTCGTATAGCTGAGTCTGGAAGTGCTTGAAAGATATTCAGCAATTATTTCAGCCATCTGTTTGTTCGTTCTCACTATTCATATCGTTAGAGTATTGGAGGATTAGTTGATTTTATATTCCAGTGATAGCTTTCCTTTTTGGATCCATTTTTTTCGCAGAATTCTGCCCATTTTTCTTTCTCTCTCTCTTGTTTGAATATTCAAATTTCTTGTTCTATTTTGTGACTAATTTCAATGAGTTCCTTTATGATTTCTTCTGTTTTATTTGTTTTAAGAAGTTCATTGATATTGTCTCTCTCAGCAATCATTGCCTCGATATTGTGGTCCTTCCAGTAAAGTATTCACAGGTCTTTACGTCTACCTCTAGGTACCGATACTTTTGCAGCTTTGGATATGTTCGAAGATAAATTTTCCATTTTTTTGTCAATCGTTCTGTGATTTAATTCTTCGTTGCACAGTTCTTCAAGCTTTCTGTGAATTTTTTTATAGTGTTCTTTTATTCTGTTGGAAACTTCTCAATTTTTAATTTTAGGGTTGTTAAAATTGATCATGTGGTCACTGATTGCACTTTTCAGGATTTTCCATTGTGTTGTGTGGTGCGATGTTGTAATTTATTCGCTGTGATATCTATTGCGGATTCTGTGCCTGTGGACTTGGATAGATAGGTGTTCTTTCGTTATTTAACGGTGTAAGGTCGAGGTTGGTTAGCGTGTCCTCAACCTGCTGACCTTTGTTATCCTGGAAGGTGATCCCCAAGTTGGTCTTTCGGCGTTAAAATCACCAAGTATGATTGCGATATCCGAAGAAGCTTCACTTAATGTCTCTATCAGGCCTGTATTGATGCTAGTATTATCGTGGTGATAAATATTTATGATTGGAATTGTTTATCTGTAAGATAGATTTCTATTGCCTGAGCTTCTGTCGTGATTTTTCTAGGCTTACTCTGATTATAGGCGATTTCCTTAAATTTGATTTCTAGAGTTTTAATCAAAACGGCAAGTCCTCCTCCGAATTATTCCGGTCTGTCCTTTCGTAGTGTTGTATAATCTTTGATATTGAATCTCAGATTCTGATTCAATTTTGTCTCCTGAGGACAAGTAATATGTACATTGTTGTCACAGAGAAGACATGTCAGCTCTTTATTTTCCTCTGGGTACCATTTATATTGAGTTGTAGTAGATTGAATTGTGTCCTCGTAGTAGATTTTCTCATCATGAGCTCGAGCTGCAGCTCCTGACGCGGCGGTTACCCCGGACGCGGTAGCATTACTGGAGATTCAGTTTTGCTCTTCATTTGAAAATGGGTGCCGTTGCAACGTTAGTCATCTTGGAAACGAACCAGAATTTGGTCAAATATTCCAAGGGTCCAGGGGGACCGCAAGGAGGTGTGGTCGACTTCTCCCCTTCCCCCTGGAATGCCGTCACTACAGGATAAAGCACTCTTGGTGAATTTTTTTAATTGTGATTCAGAATCTGTCACTGAAGCTTTACGAGCGTTTCGTTCCTTTAAAGATATTCGAAGCGGTAAAGGACCAATGAGTTGCTACTCTCTAAAGCGATTGATTAAAAGTTTTGAGGAAACTGGATCTCTGGAAGCAAAACCTCGGAGTGGAAGACCATCGACATGCAAGTCAGCGGCTGTTTACGGTGTTTGCAGAATGCTGAAGCTATTGAAACGTTATCCACGTATGGAGAAGTAAGTGCTAGACAAGTTTCTCGACAAACGGGGATTTCGTATGGAACAGTTTAGCGAGAACACACATTTAGAATTTTTCTATAAAAATACCCTAACATAATTCAAAGTTTTCACGAGTTGAAAGTCAGCGATTTTGAGAAGCGTCAAGAATTTCGCTGCATGGGTTTTCCGGCAAATTGATATTGATGAAAACTGGCTGTCAAATGTTCTAAGAACAGATGATGCTCACTTTTATCTAGAGGGATAATTTAACATTCAAAACTGCCTCATTTTTGGCAACAGAAAACCCTAGGATTTTTACAGAAATACCACTTCATCAGCCCAGAGTTACAGTTTTGTGTGGGTTCACTTCTTCTTTTATTATTGGGCCATTTTTCTTTGAAAAAATAAATGGAAGAACTTTTAAAACCGTTTTGTATCTGGTGAACGTTATGTTCAACTTTTGAGAGTAAAGGTTATTCCCATATTGCAGGACAGACAAGCACTAAGCGAAATAACATTCATGCAAGATGAGGAACCTCCTCATATCTCCCCGCGGTGCCAAACAATTGCTGAACGATTACGTTCGGTAAAAATCGTTGGATAAGTCGCCACTTTATATACCAGTGGCCTCCAATATCACTAGACTTGACGCCTTACAATTTCGGTTATGGGGGTACATTAAGTCGCGTTTTTATCGATGCCGGCCTACCACATTGGCCATGTTGAAGGCTTCTATCAGATGGCACGTTTTATAAATTTCAACTATTTAATTGTGACCATTCTGTCATCTATCGTCTGCAGGCGGTGTTTGAAAATGAAGGGCGCCACATTGAGCAAGGATTGTGGACCTAATACAAGAGAGAAGGCAGTTACCTCATTGTTATATTTTGCAGCTCTTTGTTTGGGTTATGGAATAATAAATGCTGTCCTCACATCTTGACTCTTTTTTTTCTGTGAACAGTAATTTTTTTGTTTGTCATTTGCCCACATCTTATATTATGTCGTGCAGGCCAAAGTGTTATAACTTCTCGAATAACAGTGGTATACACAATTTTTCACCTTATTTTATTTTATCGCTTTTCGCTCATTAGAAGAAATAGCATAAGGAATATTCTCTGTATCCCCCCCCCCCCCCCCCACAACTTTAGAAATTTTGCGCAAAAAATAATACAAAATGATTTTTCTACCACGTTTTCAACGCAAAAGGCCGATTTAAAAATGATTTTTTTTAGGGGATACATTTTCAAATTATGTACAGTATAATAAACAATTATAACATTGACAAACCCATAGGATATTTGGAATAAAGTACGAAAAATATATTTGTCACTCCCCTCTATATTTCATTTGTGGATCATGACAAATATCCAGTTAAATAGTCAAGGGTCGCCAATCAGTCAAGAAACTACACATTCCTTAGAGCAAGAAATCCTATTAGTAGTGCCATCATAATTTTTGGTACTATATTAACATTTCAAAAATCGTGTATTGATATCAGTAGTTATTTTCAAACATTAAATCTATTTCACATAACTCCATCTTAAAAATATATATATTTTTTTTGCTACTTGTTTTAATTTGCATATACCTATTTTACATATCTCAGATTGTATTTTAAAATCGTTAACCATTTCTTCTAACTTTTGGCGAAATGGTGTTTTATTAATTTATCATTTGATATTATTAGGGTTCTTTCCTGGTTTTCAAAAGGAAAAATACGTGTCGTTCAGTTATATTTTTCAATTTATCACACAATTTGGCCGCTGAATCGCTGATTCTGGTAGAGCGCCATCTAGCGAATAATGTTGTAACTAAAATCAATTTCGAATTTTTCATTATTTGCCATAAAAAATCCCATTGAATCCTGAACACAATGGTGTTTACCGCATTGCTCTAGCGCAAATATTCGCGGAGTTATTATTTTTTAAAGTTGTGCGGGGACTTTTGGATCACCCTGTACTTGTAAAAATAATTTAGCATAATAATTTCATTCTTCAATTTTCTAATAATTTCCTGATACCCTTACAATAATTAGAAAAGCAATGTTCAATACAATATTTAAATATAATAATACTTTGTAAAAAACGTGTTCAGAAATTTTATAAATACCTTTACTGACAACTTCTAAAATCGCCAGATCAGAACACAACCAACTATAATATTAAAGAAGAGATGTTAGGTTAAACTGGGACGAAATTTTGCCTGAAGGTTTCACCACTGATAACTACTTCATATTTTTCTTGGTTGCATAAAGGGCAGTAAAGAATTGGGTTTATTGAAACTTTCGTAATGTTGGCTTGTCCTAGATGTTAATGAAGATGTACTTAGACCTTATCGAGGGACAAGATGATTGAATGTAAATTTTAAAGTGGAGAGTTCTGGTTATGAAATAACTTTACTAATACCGCTGAACATCTATTGAAATGTATCAAATCCTCCAAAAAAACCTCAGGGAAAACCCCAAGACTATAATACAATGGAGACAATGGAACCTATGGAGATCGTTTAAACGACTTGAGGAATAAGCAACAACAACAACTAGGTACCGCTCAAAAAGAACAACCTAGCTTATGATATTTACAACAATGAATACTATTTGTGAAGGTTATTCACATATTAAAACAAAGTTCCCAATGCGGGATTAGATCCGGTTTATAGTTGTCGGGAATTGAGGGTTTTATAACCACTCGTCCACCGACTTCTAAAGTGGAGAGGGTGTGAAGAAGTTGAGAAGATGTAAAATAAGAGAAATACCGATGCGGCCGTATAACACCCTTTTATAACCCCAATGTTTAAAAATTCATCGCCCATAATAATAATAATAATAATAATAAATGGATTCATTAACAGCGATGAATCGTTTTTGTTTCGGGGGGGGACATATTTGTCGCGAATAATTCCTCCTTTCTTTAATAACAATGCATATTTGTGAGTTGGATTAATTGCCTTTAAAATTTTTATACAAGAGGATTCTGTATTAGAAGTTGACAATAAAACATGTTTAGCTGAACATAGATCAGTTTTAATGTAGAGTGGTTGGTACCAAAGTCCTTATAATTCATATTCAAATAATAAAGCGACACGGAATCACTAAAACACAACTCTTAAAGCTTTGTGCTGAAAACTTCTGATTTTCTAATATATCGCCAACCTCCCGAGGACTTACTTCCTATTGGTTTTACTTGTTGCTGTCATCCTGGTATCTGCCATTTGACTGAGCTGCATCTGAATTTTTATCAGTCTTCTTCTTCTTCTTTCTAATCCTCAATTAATCATATTGTAGCGTAGAAATCAATCCTTGAAATATCCTAAGATGTAAAAGTATTTATTGATGACGTCACAGCGACGAGTCGACAATTATTAACAGGTCAGCCCCCAAAAACTATCTACCGCTAGGAATCTTAAGCAAGCAAGCAAAGAAATATTTTAAAGATGATTTCACAAATACAGATTAATATATATTTTTATAATCTGTTGAATATTTTCATTGAATAATATTAAATTAAATAATAAAAAATTTCTTCGTCACATAGCCTCCTCCTATAGAGAGCATCGACCCGATGCTCAACAGGAGACTTACGTCGTCAGTCTTAAGGACTAGTACTATGGCCAGGGATATTTTCAGGTGACTGCGGTGGTGGATGTCTTCTTTCAGTTGAGATAAATCTTCATGAGGACTTGGTAGGTCTATGTTTACGTCAAGGTAGCTTTTTCTAATTTCTACTGTGGTCGGCAAGGGGGATTTTATAACTTTGCGGCCTCACCTCCAATGTGGTCTATCATCTAATTTTAATGGCGGGGCGTCCAGCTAGATCTTCTAGCAGGTGAGAAATGTTGTCTGTTTCGACCGCGATATGAAGTAGGGCTTCGGTAGCGAGTGAAAGTTTTTCCTCTGATTCGTTGGGGTCCTGAGATTCAGCTCGAGAGTTGTAGGATACCATTGCGTCTTGCTTTCTTTGGAAATAGTCATTTCTCCTTTCCTCATTGTGTCTCTTCCTGTCACGCAATAGCGGACGATGTGACGTGGGCGTCCGCAGTAGAAACAGATTGGCCTTCCCTCAGTTGTACGCCAATCATTGGTGTCGCGTCTTCCTCCTTGTTTTGGGTATCGAGGTTCAGGGTGCGATTTATCGTTTCGGCCTCATATCTAGTATTTGGTTCCGGCCTGGTTGCTTGAGGGGGACTTATTGTAGGTTTTGATCTAGGTGCCAAGGTCTTTACAATCTCTTCCCTCACTAAATCTTCAATGACAGCGATTTTAGGCTCCTCATGAGGAGAGTCCAATACTTGCTTTATCTCTTCACGAACAATTTTTCGGATCAGCGATGACAGATCTCTCCGTCATCCTGGTCACAGAGAGAGGCTACATTTGGTAGCGCTCGTACTTGGTTGGGGTAACTCGCCTACAACGGAGCGCTTCGACACGGCGACATTCTGTAATGAATTGCTCGGTGCTCTGTACATCCCTCGGTAGGAGTGCTTGATAAAGCTCCTCAGCTATCCCCTTCATGAGGTGGGAGATTTTATCTTCCTCGCTCATTTGAAGATCAGCCTCTTGCACAAGCACAGGACATCCTGGATGTAAAATTCGGAAATTTCGCCTTTTAATTGTGCCCGTATTTTAAGTTTCTTCTCCGCTTGCAATTTTGAATTTTCTTTTTTTCCGAACACATTCTAATTGAGATGTGAATTCCTTCCAAGTCTGGATGCTTTCTTCGTGTTCTCAAACCATTTGAGAGCAGTTTTTAGACAGATAAAAATAAACTTTAGTAAGACAAAGGGTTTCGTCCCAATGGTTGTACTTTGCCACACGTGCATACCCTTTTAACCATTTTTAGAGATCTTCACCATCCTCCCCAGAAGAAAATAGAAGGGTTCCTTGGCAGATGTTGAACAACTTAGTTGCTTAACTGGGTACCTGCTTCCGTCTTTACATTCATAGAAGTTTCTTCTGGTTCAAAAGAACCATTTTTTTTTATTTCTTAATCGGTATCGGTCCAGCTTCTCCACCAGTTGTAGTGTAGAAATCAAGCCTTGAAATATCCTAAGATGTAAAAGTATTTATTGATGACGTCACAGCGACGAGTCGACAATTATTAACAGGTCAGCCCCAAAAACTATCTACCGCTAGAGAATCTTAAGCAAGCAAGCAAAGAAATATTTTAAAGATGATTTCACAAATACAGATTAATATATATTTTTATAATCTGTTGAATATTTTCATTGAATAATATTAAATTAAAAATAAAATATTTCTTCGTCACAATATTAAGATATCAATCTTGTTTGACAACCACCATGACTGTGTGAAATAGAATGCGTCTGCCTTTGTCATTAAGACTGGGAGTACTACTCAGTGGCAAGCCGACTTTGCTCCAAAATAAATGGCCGCCTCTGACATGAGGAACAGACGCCATGTGCAGCGGCTCCTAACATGGAATACAAACGCTGCTCATCCTGTATCCCTGGATTAGGAGCCCTTACAGGTACTATCAGCCGGCCAGCTGAACCCAGGTTTTTTAGTGAGCTTGTTACTGCTCCCTCTCCTCCTTTTTCATCCGGGCTTGGGACCGACAAAGGCGGAGTTTTTTTAATAGTGAATGTATGTACCAAAAAAGGCACGTCTCACTTTAATTGTGCTCAGAACGATTCACTGTACATCACCCTAGTGAACCCCTTTGCTAGTGATGATAAATAATTATCCACAATACCAGTTTTGGCAAATTAAGACAAAAGGTCAATCTGTAAACCATGGATTAGTGCTCTGGCCCTTATCAGTACAGGAGCAGCTAGGCCATCTCTGTACTGATGAGAGCTAAAGCCCGAAACCATGGTATACAGCTTGGCATTTTGTCTATATTTGCTAAATCTGGTATTGTGGATCTTTATTTATCAACACTAGTAACTAGGGCGATGTGCCGTACAGCGTTCTGATAAACAACTAAAGTGAGAGTTGCCTTTTGTTACATGAATATTATTCTCCTTCAGATTTATGTTATATATACTGTGTATATAAGTATATAAAATTAAAAATTGAATATAGTTATCTCTGGGTAACGTTTGAAAGATACTACTCACTACTAAATACACCATCTGACAAGATTTTCTACTTTTTTCGTGACAATTTATTTACTTTGTTTTTTCACAAAAATTACATATCATTTTCAAATTGAATATTTTGGTTAAAATATCGATTTAATCTATAATTTCTATTATCCAAATCATCAATAATAATCGCTGCTAGATAAACATACTGGTTGCTATGGACCACAGTAGCAACCTCCAACTACAAGTTTATATTGTAAAATGGAGGACAAGCTATACAAAAAGCCAAGATTGCAGATTGAAGTTGTGGGAAGATGGGTGGACTACAGCTGCGGGAGATGGCCATGTGACAGAGTGACAGAGTCTGGGGGAGGACAGAGTCTAGTCACATCTGCGGCGAGATGCCTGGGCGTGTGGATGATTCTACAAGACGGTACCAGAGAAGCTTGCCCGACCTGGACGGGAGCCGGCCGTTGATGAAGAGGATCCTTCTGATGGCGGATATTTGAAACAAGTCCATCTAAGAAGTTCGCTATTCCATTAACAGCTCCTGGCAATAAAGTATTTCGAAAAAAGATGTATTACAATGAATTTAAACATGTTGATTTGATATCTGAATATACAATTTTTCATATTAAGTAAGGTGAAAATGTCCGATAACACATCTTTGAAAATACTGTAAAGTTGGAAGCTACCCAATGAAGACCTGGTATATATATTATTATATATATTAAGAAAAAAATATATATATGTATATTTATCAATTATTATTTTACATTTATTTATCTCTCTCTCTCTATATATATATATATATATATGACAATATTAAAGGTGGGGAAAGAGAAATAAGGACATCACAAGTTGGAAGAGGAACCCAGGCAGCCAGAGAGAGAGAGAGAGGGGGGGGGGGAGAGCCGGGCGACCGTCCGTCTTGCACACAATGACCAACTGCCCTAATAGTGCTGAGGTTCCAAGTAACAGGCCTCTTGGAATGTCGCTGATATCTCAAGTGACCGGCCTTACATCCTGTCTTAATAATCCCGAGAACTCCAGGCCCCTCTGGTCGCCCCTTGGAATGTCGCTGGTGTCTCAAATGACCGTACTTTAGCTGCCCATCTCTCTCTGGGTTGACTGTAGGTTTGCTTTATTATTCCAGGAAGAGTATATATTATGATATATATATTATATTTTAAATAATAAAAAAAAAGATTTCTGTTGATTTGGATCATATTGATTATGCTATGGCGGTGCAGTCGTGGCTAAAATCTTGAAATAAAAATAATATTGAAGATCATAGATTTCTTTATTTGAGCTGAGTAACATATACATGAATAACATAATTTGATAAAAGTAATGCCTGGCTTAAGGCGTAAGAATAAAAAAATGAAAAGCGTATTTACATAATGTACAAATGTTTTGGGTCGGCCAACGGGGAAGAACAACAATGAGATTTTATATGGAAGCATGACCTCTGGCGGCCGATTTAACAGAATATTTTTATCTATGAATATATTTTTAAATGAAACAATATCTTAATATAACATTTTAAATAATATTTTAATTAACATTTTAAATAATACTTTTATATAACATTTTATATAATATTCTAATATAACATATATATATATATATATATATATATATGTGGCAATATAATGGTAAATGTGGTGAGGAGAGAAAATAATCACACGACGAGTTGTTAGAGCTATCATCCAGGCATCCAGCCGAGAGAGAGCGAGCGAGCGAGGTTATCAGCTGAACGACTGTTTTCCCTGTGTACACAACCGGGGGCTAACCAGGAAAGTCGCCAGGTGGTGACGCCTCCCCCCCCCTCAGGAATGTGGCCAAAAATGGTCGTAAGTTAGTTGTCTAAAGTGTCTCGCTTTAGCTGCCCAGCTCTCTCTCGTTGGCTGGTTGGTTTGTTTTATTAATCCTGGAAGAGCATATATTATGACATATGGCCCCCGTTGAAGAAGGCTGAACATGGTTTAAGTATATTTAAAGCTGGAGAAGCCAGGAATAGAGAAAATAA
The DNA here is from genome assembly GCA_030710605.1 of Cordylochernes scorpioides. Taxonomy (NCBI): domain Eukaryota; kingdom Metazoa; phylum Arthropoda; class Arachnida; order Pseudoscorpiones; family Chernetidae; genus Cordylochernes; species Cordylochernes scorpioides. The sequence continues at coordinate 108,304,885 of CP092866.1, read as the reverse complement.
TTTTACAGTTAAAATTAGTTAAGGTAATGGTGACATAGTTTTATGTAAATAAATATTGTATAGTACACAAGTAAATATTATTTACAAGCAGTTTTACAACACCGGGGAGTTTGACATTTAAGGAAATCTTTGAAAGTATCAAGGTTATAAAAGGCTATATACAACAAAATCTAATGTACTATAAGGGAAGTGATATGGAGGAGTGTGAACAACGAGAAGAAGAGTCACATACATATGATGAAATTCTGAAGATCATTAAGACTGGGGAACTCTACACTTTAAGATATTTTTCAGGCGGACATGGCAAGGGGAAACTTGTCATGGGCTTTCTATGCTATAAGTGTAGAGTACGAGAAATGAGGTTGAGGTTGGCAATTTGTGAGCTCAGGACTGAGGTAAATATCGAACTACATACAATGTTAGAATTTCGGCGAACAGAGCGAGGGGAGACTTGCCCTGGGCCAATCTAACTTATCTATGTAGTTACTTGTGTAGCGAGTCTGAGGGGAAAAGTCCCGTGTGTAGGTGAGGAAGTCGAATGGACTTATATTTAATTTTCGAAGATAAAATAGTTATAGATGCAAAGGTAGAATATAGGCGGACAGAGCGAGGGGGAAACTTGCTTTGGGGCCACTCTACCTTAATTATTTATATACTACTGGGTTGGTAAAGTCTTGTTGTCAGGTTAGTAATTGGTAAAGATTTCAGGGGATAAGTGGTTCAAATATCTTTGATCATCTTGATTGTAAGTGTAGTCATGTTGCTTTCGTGAGTTAATAGCCGTTTTAGTATGGATTAGAGTGTGATTGAAGTGTTTATATGGGAAATTGAAGGTATTTTTGGGTTGGTCTCGATCATTTACGGGCGGTGAAATAAATTGTTCGTTTTTCCGTATAGTGTTTTAATTTGTTGACATGAATTGTATCTGTCTGACGACTTAGAGGTCGGTTGGAGCGGTTGATCCGTACGATTTGAGGGAAATTATCTCCAGTATTTCATAAGGTCCTGAGGAGAAAGGTGCCAGTTTACCAGTGTCTGGATGGTGGTATGTTTTTGCCAAAACGAGATCGCCTACTTCAAAATCGGAAGCTCTATGTGTTTGGTCGAATCTCGCTTTGTCGCGTAAGTGTCGTTCGTGTGTCCTTTGATAGGCCAATTCTCTGGCGTCGTCGATTTTGGGTAGTTTTGTACATGCTCGGATAGTTGTAGCGGGAAACTACCTAACAGAAGGTATGACGGTGGAAACCCGGTCACAGAAGGTGGGGTATGGTTATAAGCCTGAAGGACCTGATGTAGTAGTTTGGTCCAGGCCGTCTTAGGTTGTTGGAGGCGCAACAGTTTAAGTTTGCCAGTAATCGTGGCGTTTAGTCGTTCACTTAATCCGTTGGCCTGAGGGTTGTTGCTTGTCGTGAGAAGTTGGCCAATGTTATGTCTAATCAAAAATCTACGAAATTTCGGAGAGGTGAAGGCAGGAGCTCTATCCGTCAAAAGTCGTTTAGGAGAACCAAACTGCATCACCTTTTTAATCACTTGGGTATAGGTGAGAATGCTGGTGGACCGCGATGGAAATGCCCACGCGTACCGTGTGGCATGGTCCACTACGACATGTAAGAAGGTCTGAGAATTTCCATATTTCGCGAATCCAGAAATAGTATCTAGTGACACTAGTTCGTACGGCAGGACCGCTGGGGGGAGTTGTCCCAATTCTCCGTAGATAGGTCCTTTTGGTGGTTTGACCAATTGGCATACTGAACAGGTTCTTACATGTGTCCTGATGTCATTTGTCATGCCGTCCCAATAGTATTGGGCTGCGATCAGTCTGGTCATCTGCGAAATGCCGGGGTGATTGAAATCGCGATGGGCTCGTTGTAGTAGGGTGCAACGGAGTGATGGTGGAACAATTATTTTAGTGACACCCCGTCGTATGATGGTCATAAGGTCCTTGTCATTGAGGATATACCTTGTGTCCCTCCGTAATTCGCCCTGATGATCTTTTATTTGACCTGTGGATAGGAATCCACAGAAAGGGTTACGGGAGAGTAGGTCCGCCTCGTATTGACGCGAGCCCTTGAGGTATTTGACCTCATAGTCGTAAGCTGAGAGTCGAAGGCTCCAACGAAAGAGGCGTCCGGTGGGGTCTTTTATGGTCTTTAGCCATTGTAAGGCGTGATGATCCGAGTAGATGACAAACCTTGTACCTAGGAGGTACACTCGGAATTTGTCAACGCACTCTACAATGGCTAAGCACTCCAGTTCAGATATAGTGTAATTACGCTCATAGGAACGCAACGCGCGACTGTAATATTGTACAGGGTAGATGTTACCGTCAGGATGTACTTGTTTGAGTACACCTGCGATGCCCTGCGTGGAAGCGTCGCAATAGACCTGGCATGGGAGCCCTTCTTGAATAGATGTAACACAGGTTGTGTTGCGAGGTGTTGCTTCAATTTATCAAAGGCTTGTTGACAATTCGGGCTCCAAAGCCATTTGGCGTTCTTTTTTAGTAATTGATTTAAGGGGGTGGCGAAGTCTAGCATATTCTGGGATGAATTTATGATATACGTTGACGGCTCCTAAAAATGATTGTAGGGTTTTAACGTTGATAGGAGTTCTAATAGCGTTGATGATTTCGGTATTTTAATATTAGGTGTGTAAGTCCCTGCGGTGATGTGGTAGCCGAGAAAATCTATTTCATTTTGATAAAAATTACATTTTTTAAGGTTAAGTTGGAGATTTTCCCTCTAAACAGAATTTAAAGAAAAGTCGAAGGTGCGTAAGGTGTTGTTCTGAGGAGTCAGAAAAAATAACGAAGTCGTCATAATAATGGGCTATGAAAGAGAGGTGGTGTTTGTGGATCAACTGGGTAATCACACGTTCGAAAATTTGGGGTGCTGATTTGAACCCAAAGGGTAAGCGTTTGAAATTATATTGCCCTTGTTGAGTCACGAAAGAGAATAGTGGTTGACTCTCCTCCGCGATGGGGATTTGATAGTATGCCTTGCTTATGTCAACGGTGCTAAATACTCTGGCTTTCGACAGGTTATCCAGTACCGTTTCTATCAATGGCAAAGGATGCAAATCCGAGGGTACTAGTTCGTTCACGCGACGGAAGTCAATGCAGAGACGCATGGTGTTATCGCGTTTGCGAACGAGTGTCACAGGAGAGGAATATGAGCTAGAGAAGGGGGTGATTATGTCATGTTTTAGAAGTTGAGATATCTGGTCCTGAATTTCCTTCTGGTAGGCATAGGGAGTTCGGTATGGTCGGAGGGAAATAACCTTATCGGAAATAATTTTGAGTTTTACAGGGGTTATGTTGAGTGGTAATACATTGAATTTATTGATAGGGAAAATATCTTTAAAAGAAAATACAATAATTGCTGATAAGGGATAGTCAGTTCTGGGCGTTGTTCGATGAATTCTTTAATCATTAATTCTCTAGAGGCGCATGGGCTGGTAGGAATGCTATTAAGGTTGTAAGGGTGAGAGGGGCATTCAGGGGAAGGTTGATAAATATTACTAAGGGTTGTTTGTAAGTAAGGCTCACGTGGAGGTTGAAAATCGTCAACGCCTAAGTTAACCGAGTGAATTATGGGTCGTTTAGGGTTAGAAGTTATTATTCGCGAGCCGTGCTTACAAGTGGGAAGGTCACATACAAAATGGTACAAATGTTTAGGTACTGGAACACTATTTTGAAGTATCAATTGATTATGAAAATCTATTGTTAATCTTAAGAATTGCATAACATGAATAGATAGGATACCATGTTCAAGGGGTGAATTTAAAATATAAAATGTTTCATTAAAATTAAAATTATTAAATTGTATTGGTAAGGTAACTAATCCGATTGGTTTGGCATGACTAGATATAGTACGGATAATAACATCATTGTTAATAGGGGGTGGAACAAATGAAACTATTAACATTTTTAATATATTCAAATTGGTTTAAACTAATTATGGAAACATTGGCTCCAGAGTCAATTAGGAATGGCATCTTTAAAGAATGAATGATAGGGGTTAAAATAATTGCACTTACAGGCGTATGCTGGTTTAGGGTGCAGGTAGGTTCATTGAGCTTCGGAGGAGTTCTGCTGCCGAAGCTGGCATTACTTGGTTTCTCCCGAGCTCGTCGTTGCTGCGGTCTCGTAGACACCTGCAGGCCCAGTCGATCTTTGGGGTTGCTCGACGCTGTGTACCGCAGGTGTAAAGGTCCGAAAAGTCCGCTGGTAGGGCCCTCGCTGCTGACACTGTGCGTGCCAGTGTTGTCCGCCACAGTAACGGCAAGGATATGGTGGTGTCTTGTCCACGGTGGTGGAAGGTGTTCTGCTCTGGCGCGGTGATCGTTGTTGGGCAGCTTTAGTGCTGGTGTTATCCCCTTCGTAGGTCAGCTGTTGGGCTAAGCACAACCATTCTTCTGGTCCCGAGGGTTGTGCCATCTTTAAAAGGTTGCCATAGTTACGTGGCACACCGTTGGATAGTGCTTGCACGATGGCACTCTTAGGGAGGTTGATCGCCAATCCTATTCGGACCTTGTTCTTGTAGTAGGTCTCGATCTCGGCCATCGACGTGCATTTAAGTTCATAGAACTCTTGAAGGGTGAAGCTAGGGCGTCGGAGATAGACGGCGCAGAGTGACTCTTTGACCTCTTCATAAGTCTTATTGAGTAGCGCTAAGTCTTGTGCAATTTTGCGAGGTTCGCCTCTGAGTGATGATAGAGCCTTTCGAGCTTGGCGTGCTGGCTCTAAGTTGTGGAAGTTCGGCTGAGACTCAAGTTGTGAGAAGAAGTGTGCGGCAGGTTCATCTCCGTCGTAGGTGATTGTTTCTTCAGACTCACGGTTTAAAAGTTGGTCGAGACAGAGGGTGAGAGTTCGAAGGGAAGCGGCTACAGTAGAGTCGGTCGTTGGTTCTTGTGGAACTTGGTTGTGGGTTTGTTCGATCATCGTGGTATTGCTTCTTGTTTTCTTCATACTCTGGTATATGAGGGATTTGTTTCCCGGTCAGGTCTTATCCTGTCGACTTTCAATGTGGCAATATAGTGGTAAATGTGGTGAGGAGAGAAATAATCACACGACGAGTTGTTAGAGCTATCATCCAGGCAGCCAGCCGAGAGAGAGCGAGCGAGCGAGGTTATCAGCTGAACGACTGTTTTCCCTGTGTACACAACCGGGGGGCTAACCAGGAAAGTCGCCAGGTGGTGACGGCCCCCCCCCCCTCAGGAATGTGGCCAAAAATGGTCGTAAGTTAGTTGTCTAAAGTGTCTCGCTTTAGCTGCCCAGCTCTCTCTCGTTGGCTGTTGGTTTGTTTTATTAATCCTGGAAGAGCATATATTATGACATATATATAGTCCGGTGGACTACATTAAGGCCCTGGAGAATAAACTGGAGAAAAGCTGCGTTGTACAGCTGGGAAAAGCATCCGGGCAGATCTTAGCTGGCCTTGAGAGGCCTGAAATGGCAGAAACAATAATAGATGACGGACTTATGGTCAAGGGAGCCCTCCTCAAAGCCCTTCCTTACCAAAAAAAGGCAGAAAATATCCATCAGCGGGCTTCCATATGTCATTGAAGACGCTGACATCATCAGGACCCTGAGGGCCTACTGCCAGGTGGTCTCCATCGCCCCTGCCGTGAATTCTTCCGGCGGCTACATCTGGCTGGACCTAAAAAAGACGGCATTCATCCTGATGAACAACGGGGAAAAAATCACAAATCTTCCTTAGAAGATTATTGTGACTGCCAAGGGCGGCTCTGCATTAGCCTACTTGGAGTACGGCTTCCGTTGCTCCAAGTGCTACAGAATGGGCCACAAGAGAATGAATTGCCCCCGGAACATCAGGGAGGCAAATACCATCCAACCCTCCTACCAGAAGAGCAGTGTAAAAACGACGCCTGCTCCAAACACCACTGCAGCTACATCGCCACCTGCAGCATTAAACCACCCTGCGCCAGTGGCTGTCCCGGCACAGACATCCTCCACGCCACCTACTCAAGAGGCCAAAGCTCCCGAGACTGAGCCCACCACCAGAACTCCGGAAACCTCCACCCAGATAGACCTCAACATCAGTAGAGGTAGCAAATCTAGCCATCGCAAGAGCAAGGATAGAGCTAGATCCTTGTCTCCAAAAGCTGGGTCAACGGCCCTATTTCAGCTTAACACTCTGCTCGAGCGCCTACCAACATCCCCCTTCGGAGAGATTACACTCCTAGGCTTGAAGGTAGAGGGAAGTGAAAGAGACCATCGTGTCCCTTCCTCACCTGAGGCTGCTAATGAAAAAAATCAGCGCAGAACAGAAGCTGGCCCTGTACCTACTCAGCGAGCAACTCATAAAGGGACTTGGAGGCTCCAAGTCAACCCTTTACAAACGGCTCTCTGACATCAAAACATAGACAAGGACCCCGCAAGAGCTTCCGCCTTGCGTGCCTTAATGTGCGCGGCATTGCCGCTCAACACAGGAGCATCGAATTGTGCTGTTTTCTGTGGCAGCATGCAGTTGACGTTGCCTTCATTTAGGAGACTAATGTCACCACCCTGGACAGCGTCGAAGACCTCTGCTTGGGATACTGGGCAGAGGTTGTTCCAGCATCTGGCGCCAGAGGATCCGGCCTCGCCTGCATCTTCTCATCCTGCGTCCAGGTCATCGGGCAACGGGTCCTGTCCCCTGGCAAGATCGCCGCCTTCGACGTCACCATCCGGGAAATGGAGGCGACATTTATCAACTGCCGCCTCTCTCATCCTCCTGACGAGCGGCTACAGCAGCTACAGGCCATCGCAGCTGCTGCTGTCAAAGAAGACGCGTGGGTCCTCGGGGACCTCAATATCTCCGAGGAGTCTGCGAGCAACATTGCGTTCAGATCCGTCGAAGCCCTTGGGGAGCTCCTGGACCGGGCCAACCTCGTATATTCCGCAGTTATCTTCGACGCCGCGCACTTACCAAAAAATAATATCCAGTTGCGGAAGCCGGGTGGATGCGAGCAGATTAGATCGAGTTCTCCTACCATCAAGACTCTCCAACCGCGTCACCCGATACTGGAACCTATACTACAAGAACTCTGACCACCGTGCGGTCCTCCTCCTAATCGGCGAGGCCCCAGAACCTTGTCCACCATGCATTGCTAGCATGCTCCGATCTAGGTTAGTCGTTGGGACAGTGGAAACGCTTCTTAACGAGGCCTTTGGAAACATCGAGGACATGCAAAATGCGGAAATCTGGAGGAGGTGGGGACAAATCAAGGCGCATCTGGCCTCGGCCATCAAGTCCCTCCATGACCTGCGCAACAACGACGACGACTACATCTCTAGGGCAAGAAAATATGTCCTAATCAAGCTCGAAGATGTATTCATCAACTCGTACTATCCCTCCCTGCCGGACCTGGGGCGCGCTCTTCGCCTTCGTTGCAGGGGAACGTCGTCGACAACATTCTACGACAACGCAGGTCGAGTGATCACGGGACCAGCGGTGAGAGACTTGGCTTTCGCCAACCTAAAGGAGCGCTTTTCCCACCCTACGTGCTCACCGGAGGAGATCGATGGTTTCCTGCGTGGATTCACCCTAAGGGTCACCATTGAGGAAAGCGACCCACTCCCCCGCTATGGGATCGGCGAAGAAGAGATTGTTACTGCCATCGGTCGTCTGCCAACTGGGAAAGCGGCCGGGTGGGATGACTTGCCCTGCGAGCTCTTCCGGGGCTTCGAGGATTTCTTCGCGAGTGCGCTCCGTTGGGTCTTCGAGGCTTCCCAGCTCTGCCCTCTTCCATGCGGCGCAGCGAAATGTCCCTGATCGCAAAACCGCACGGTGGTCTAGGCCTAGCCGGACTTCGACCTCTCTCCTTGCCAACGACGGACTACAGAGTCCTCAGCGGGGTCCTCTACTGGTGACTGCGACCTATCTCCGGGACATCGTACCTGAATGCCAGAGCTACGCCGTTCCAGGTAGAACACCAGCCTGGAACATATCCCGCGTAGCTGACGAAGTTGCCACTGCCTGCAGAGAAGAAACCCCGCTGGCAGTCGTCGCCACCGACTTGGAGTCAGCGTTTGGCACGCTGGACAGAGGCTTTCTGATGTCCGTTCTTCTCTCCGTCGGTCTGCCGCCAGTCTTTGTGGGGTGGGTTCTTCTGCTCTACGCTGGGGCCGAGGCGACGGCGAGAATAGAAGAAATTGGGAGAACTCCTCTGTTCCACATTCTCAACGGAGTCAGGCAAGGATGCGCTGCCAGGCCTCTGGTGCGGGAGATGGAGGTACCACACTGACTCCCCCTTGGACATCTCCTGGAACATTGAGAAAATCAATATCCTAGGGACCATAGTGACTCCTGGTGTGGGAACTTTGGCCCAAGACCAACATCTGCAGGAGTTATTGGAGAGGGCCATTGCTAAGTGGTTCCCATTTGTCCGCGGTCTCTCACTTGCTGGGCCACATGGTCTCTCCATATCTCTCTCCTTTAATGCTTTCCTCTACTGAGGGTGGACCACATGGTCTCTCCATATCTCCCTCCTTTAATGCCTTCCTCTACTGAGGGTGGGCCATATGGTCTCTCCATATCTCCCTCATTCAATGCCTTCCTCTACTGAGGGTGGACCACATGGTCTCTCCATATCTCTCTCCTTCAATGCCTTCCTCTACTGAGGGTAGACCACATGGTCTCTCCATATCTCGCTCCGCCATCCACTTCATCTACTCGTGGCGTCCAGTCCATTGTCAAAGACCATGTGTAACTTTGGGGCTGATACTGTGACAGTGTCCCAAGAATATGCCATAGAGTTTGGTCCACCCCGGGTATTTCCCCGGTACCACCCATTTCAGGGAGACATTCCCCTATACATCACCTGAGGATGCACCCGATGGGGGGAACTAGCTGATCCTACATGGGAATGTTTAATTTAAATACAGACAATTATGTGAATCAGATTTGGATCGATTTATATCTAAACATTTCTTATTTGCATTTAAAGTATCACATGCCTATTCTGATAATTTCTAATTTATACAGAAAACTGAACCGAAAAATATAGGTTTATTCTAAAAGGTTCAATTATTTGTATATATCACACAAAACTAGGAAAAATAATTATAGTAAAACAAGAGCCTTTAAATTAACACAAGGTAATAAAACCAAATCCAAATTGTGCCTTATCAGCGTCTTAAAATAGTTAGACTGGACAAACTAAGTTAAGCCTCTGTCAATCTAAAGTGATTTCACACATCACCATGTCTATTTTACAATCACCTTCACAACAAACCAACAATATTGTCTCCAATGTCAGATGGTGCCATCCATCCAATCAACGCCATGTGTTTCTGCAGTGCCAAGAGATGGTTTTCCCTCTACTGAAAACTCTCGTCAAGAAACTGGATGCCCACAAGATCTGCCATCTGGCGATGTTATGTAAATAAATATTCCAAGAATTGGCATCTGTAATATATTTTAATTCAAGAAAGATATATATCTCTATAAAAGACTTTTTTTTTATTCAAATAACAAATTGCAACATACCTAATATTATAAATCTTCTAGATCTATTTTACACATTTATCTAAAACAATAATAACATTGGTCAATGGTCAAATATATTTAAAACATTTATATTATATTATAGCATCCTCTGTTCAAAATGCATTTGAATTTTCCCAGTGAATACATCTTGTCCCACATTTATATATTATCATTGAATAAAAAATAATTTAAATCTTTTAAATATCGAAATAATCTATCAATATTTCTATTTAAATATCAATATATAGTTCGACAAAATAATCCCTTTAATCAATATTAAAATAAAAACATTAGGTCTCCAGGGAAATGTTTATTTTAAAAATATTTTTCATTTAAAAATCTCTCAAGCTTTCGGGCAAGAAGGCTCTTCTACGGGAAGAAGAGCTTCCCTGGAGGCTTAACGTTCTTATTTTAATATCAATATATAGTGTTTATCTATATATTTTTCATCAGTCAAAGTTAGTTTTATTTGCATAGTTTGATAGTTTTTACAGTCATAATTCTTATAAACTAGTTCAATTTTTAATTTATATTTGAAACTATGGCTTCGTATGTATATATGTATGTATGTATATAATGGCTCAAATGTGTATAAACCTTGTTATAGTATATCCATGCTATCCATGCCCGTTAAAGAACCGGAAGGTTCGAAAGCTCGCAATAAATCTTAAAAAAAAAGCTCCTCATGTAATATTTAATCATTATATATTTAAACCAAATTCTATATACTGAGTTCATGTAGCCGAAATTTATTATGATTACCAATCATTTTAATCTTATAATATCAAATTTCTACAACCACTGATACCAATGATGAATTGGGATGACTTGCTTGAGCTCTACTGAAACCTTCCAGTGATTATCAGTCAATGTAATCTATCAAACAATTGCAACTATTATGTTTAAATGTAATTCTACCATCCCAAAAGCTTATGTCCATAGTTTGCTTAAATACCATTTCTAAGATTCCATCCTTCAGTGTAACATATAAACTCAGAATGATCCAATACAGTATTAGAGCTCTATAGAAGCGGTCTGGTAGGTTAAATTGGCGAAACCACTGGGAGGGTTCACCACTAATGAGCCAAGCCCTCCCGATATTTTTTCATCGCAGTAAGGGCAGTAGAATTTTGATTTATTTGTGAAAAGAAACATTCGCGTCTTTAATGTCTTTATTCGTTATCATATTGTCTCTTTTAATAATATTTCTATAAATAATTATTATTAAATAAAAATACTTTTTTTAAGATTTATTTAAATGCACTAAAAAGGAAAAAAATAAATATTTCATCTTCTGTCATTGAGCACTTAGATGTATATGAAGTAAAATAAAAGCGGCGGGGGGACAATCATCATGAATTTCGAACCTAAATTTTTACCTCTTCTCTTAATATGATCGTCCCCCGCCGCTTTTATTTCCGCTCAGATACATCTAATTGCTCAATGGCAGAAGATGAGATATTTTTTTCCTTGTAAGGGTATTTAAATAAAAGCTTTTACTCAAAAGGTTTTTTATTTTTCATCTATTTAGTTAGTTTTCAGTCATGAATTTACAAAACTTAGAATATAAATTATGAATAAGGCATCTCCTTATCGTGCAACTGAGAGTTGCTGATGGCTTGCGCCATCTATCGGAATAAATATCAACTATTCTCGTTGATTTTTAATTATTCCAGAATTGGCTGAATCCCCATTCTTGATTAATCAAGAAAAGATAACCACGGACGCGTTTCAGGCTGTTGGCCCTCAACAGCGTGGTGCAAGCTGTACCTCAATGACCAAAAGACTGGTCATTCAGGCATAAGATTAGAATAAAAAGTTAAAATATATACGAAATCTCACCAAAATATTTAAATAAATACATCAATATTAAACCCTCCAGTATTATTATCCATTCATAAAACCATTCACACACTATGATATTAGAATATATATTTAATTAATCCAGGCTCCCCTATGGCCTCCAAAAGTTCTCCCTAGCCATTTTGTGTTGTCAGTCAGACTTAAGTTTTTTTTTTTTTTTGGTTTTATTTACAATGATTGTGGAAGTCAAAGATGTTAATAGTGTCAGGCAAATTTATTTCTAAGTATATTTTTCTTTTCTTTTTTTCTATGTTTATAAATAATAGGAGAGTGGCCGTTTGATTTCATTGTTATTTAGAAGCTGAGCAGATGAAGAAAAGATAACTCGCTGTTTGGTCTTTATTCTAGCAGTTGGGGTAAATCTGATCCTCTCTCCAAATTTCGTGGAGTATACTTTAGCATGGTCATGGCCAGTTAGAATGGTTGTTGAAGTGAACTCATGTTAGATTCTTGGAAGCATGGAGATCAATTTTCTTGCCTTAAATCTTCTGAGATTTCTGGATGTATAATCCATTGTATAGTTCTATCGATATATTCTGTGTGATCTGACTTCTTTTATTGTGGGCAACGCTTTATGGAAATATTTTGAAAGACAGCGTATAGGTTAGAAGGTACAACGAGTTTAGATCTTTGGTCTGCTAGTTCATTTCACAGAATACCGCTGTGACCTTTGACACAGCAAAGTTTAATATTGGGGGTATAGTGGGGTGGACTGCATATGATAAAAATAGTCAATTTGCAGTCTGAGACAATTCGGGAATTTACACGCTGGAAAATCTGGCTAGCTTTATTCGCCTAAAGAACCAGGGCTTCTTGGAAGGTTGAATATTCGTGATATCAGCCGCTCATTACGTTACAGAAACTGCTGCGCCTGTTTCCTTCATTTTAAATAGAATATAAAAATTCTATTCTATGTCTTATACCTGGTCACCACTGTCAGCTAAAAAGTGATATTTATTACTTTGATTATTTAAGAATGGGTATTTGGTAAATTCTGGAATTATTATAAATCAACCATTCATGTTTTTAGTTCTTATGATAATTCTGTAATAATAAAATATTATACAAATATATAACAGTAGCATACAATCTCTTGTACTACACTACCTATGATTATTGAATATTAGGTAGAAGAGTACATAACACAACCAATAGTTGATATTTATTCCGAGAGATGGCGGAACCTTCAACGACATTCAGTTGCACGATAAAGAGATGTCTTAATATATATTCCTACTCCCAGTACAATTTCACTATTGTACTATTTTTTCACTATTAAGCAAGTCAGAATATGAAAATTATAAATAAAAAATAAATACCTTTTTAAAAACCTAACGGGACATAAGAAAAACGCTAAATTCAAGAGCTAGCCAAAAAAGGGTTCCAGGCTTTTATTTATCAAGAATCATCTTGGCATTCTTAGAACTCTATGGAATTAAAACTAGATTTTTATACTGTCATAAGTTAACAGTAAGCACATATATGGTTTGTTTTTCTAATTTTTTTCAGGAAAATATATATGGGCGATATTTTTATTCTAAAAAAATTTAATACAAATTGTTGAACTTGTAAATGACCAACTTGCGCCCTCTCGCACTCCGTGATTCTATATAACATTTCTGTATAACATAATAATAACATAATACAAATACAGGGTGATCCAAAAGTCCCGCACAACTTAAAAAATTAATAACTCCGCGAATGTTTGCGCTAGAGCAATGCGGTGAACACCATTGTGTTCAGGATGCAATGGGATTTTTTATGGCAAATAATGAAAAATTCGAAATTGATTTTAGTTACAACTTTATTCGCTAGATGGCGCTCTACCAGAATCGGCGATTCAGCGGCCAAATTGTTTGATAAATTGAAAAATATAACTGAACGACACGTATTATTCCTTTTTGAATACCAGGAAAGAACCCTAATAATATCGAATTATAAATTAATGAAACACCATTTCGCCAAAAGTTAGAAGAAATGGTTAACGATTTTTGAATACAATCTGAGATATGTAAAATAGGTATATGTCATAATTTGTACATAACTGGATGCAAACCCGACCCAATATGTATGCAATGTATGTTTTAAAAGATTTAATAAAAACAAGGCTTAACAAAATCTGGGAGAGAAGGCCTACAAGAGGAAACAATCATTAGCAGGGTTTATTATCCCGGAACTCATAAAACTGAGTTCAAGAACCTAGCACTTCCTGGTCAAGTCAGGACAAGTCCAAAATAACAAAGAATTAGCAAAGACCAATCAGAGAGCAGCTCATTAGCCACGAACCTATAGCGAGATTACACGTCATGAACGGTCAGCCAATGAAAAATCAAAAGAGTTTTCTTCTTTAATCGGGAACACAGAATTGTCAGTTGGGAGCTGGATCGCAACAAGTTAGGAGCTCGGCACCATCGCAACATGTTAGCCCCGGGACAGCACCGAGTCAGGACCTTGGAGCCATAGGAATCAGCTTGGAGCAATATCCCATCTCCCCAAATCTCAGATAAGTCAAATTCTCAATTATGGAATAGATAGTAGATAGCTAATTCCTCAAATTCCTTTCTCTCCCTTAATTGCTAGCCTTTTCCAACCCAATCAACCCTGTGTCTTTTCGTTATTTTCCCCTGTTGTGAACACCTTACCACTCAGCATCAACGACTGCGCCAACATCTTCAATCAATTATCAATCACATCAAAAGATTTTGCACCCGTGTTCCCACAGGATTTAGTCGACAGGATTTATGATGGAAAACAAACGAGATCGAGCAGCGAAAGGCAACGGCAAGAATCTAGTGGAGAGAAGAAAAACGACACGACGCACCCTGACGGCCATCATCTGGCAGTTGACGATCGCCCTCCGAGGAGTAAACACGACCCGGCGAGAGAGGACGTATCGGACACCCGACGACGGGACAAACGACGCCCACGCCACCGCCCCAGGCCGAGGGATGGACGGAGGTGCCGCCGACACGTGGCCGAACGACCTGATGCGCCACTCCGAGGAATCACCACCTACCATGCCGGATCCCTACACCAGTATCCAGAAAATCGCAAGTAGGTGGACTGTACCACCCCAACAAGCTCGACGTTCGAACACAAGGGCAGTGCAAATGGCCCGAAATCAACCCACGAGACCAAGGGCAGTGCAAATGGCCCAAAATCACCACTCGAGTTCGCGGACAGTGTAAACGGTCCCGATCCAGCACGCCAGGCGTCCCACGCAGCCACCCCAAGGCGGAGACACACCAGCCGGGCCGACTTTTCGAGACTGAGGTAGGATCTCCACCCTTTGACGTCAAAAAATTGACACTGGAACTGTTTCTGACCCCTGATCTACCATGCACCTTTTTAATTGACCCAGACGCAAGTTCGAATATAGTGCCATATCATTTGTACAAAATGTTAAAAATTCACCTTCCTAAGTTAAATTTAAAAGAACAATCTATAGAGCTACAGACTCTCAACGGTCTTGCCACAACCATAGGAAAAATAGAATTCCCACTAACAATAGGTAAAATATCCAGAAAAGAGAATTTCCACGTGGTGGAAGCATCGCTACCATTTGGAATTCTCAACGTAAATACTCTTCATCATTTTAAAATAGTAATAGATTTTAACAACGGCACTATTTTCCAACTTGGCGTCCCATTGTCTAACCCTACCTATCACTTTAACCATGTACCAAATGAATGCACGTACTGGGTATGTCAAAAGATGTCCCAAAGGACTTGCCCTGCACCCAAATCTTCCGCACATGGCAACCATTGCGTGCATCCATTGAACAAAACACAATTACCTACATGCCACCAATCTAATCACGCACCACACAACTTTTTTACTAAGGCCAATTGCCTTTACTATATGCCCTCAATTAACGAGGCCACAACGGCTTCAACTTGCCACAACAATGAACAAGGCGCGTCCATCCCACAGGACAGCTCGCACAACCCCAACATAAAGCTCATAAGTGACCACACATCGTCACGAAACAATCACGCACGTGTACACCGCAACAAACACGACACTCACCAACAGTACACAGACAATATCCATCCAACAGGACGGCTTTCACGCTAAACACACACATGTCCCTACGTCGTCACACAACGGTAACACGCACAACAAGCGCAACAAGCACGACACTCGCACCAAAGGACCACCACACCCAGCAAATAACATATGCACAACCACTGCCGAAACAACCACCCCGTCTACACAAAACACAGAAAAAATTCACGTCACCAAACAACCACACAATCGAAAAACATTGCGATCTTTCTTAAGCGCTGTGAACGCTTATAAAAAGTTCATTCCAGACCACGCCCGCTTGCGGACGCCACTTGTCAACCTTCTAAAAAGGGATGTCATGTGGGTCTGGGATGACGAATGCCAGAAAGCGTTCACTGGCCTGAAAGAAAGCCTTACCACACACCCCACATTACACCTTTACCAGGAGGGTCTGCCATGCCAGGTCTACTGTAACGCCTCAACAATCGGCATTGCAGGCGTTCTCAAACAGGTCTACCCTGATGAGAAGACATACACAGTCCAGAATTTCAGCCGCTCTCTGCGTGCACACGAGCGAAGTTATTCAAACTCGGAACTACAATGCCTAGCCATTGTGGAAAGTGTGGATAATTTCCGCGCCTGTCTAATGGGCAGAAAGTTTACAATATTTTCTGACCATCCCGCATTGCAGTGGTTGAAAGGGATCAAAGCCCCGTCAGGCAGATAGTTTCGGTGGATATTAAGGCTGTCAAGATACGAATATGAGGTCCGTAGCATAAATGGAGTACAACAATATGAAACGGGCGTTGTAACTCGTATCCCATTTAATGGCTTTTTAGACGCCTCACTCATTAAGAGCCACCAGCCTACCCCATCGGGAAAATCTTGCTTGACTATGGATCACAATGGACTGCATACCGTCTCCCGAAAAGGTGTAACTAAAATTATAGTTCCAAAATCACTCACAGCCAAACTTCTTAACTCCGTCCACACCCAACACCACCATCCAAACATCTCAAAGATGACGAGACTCATCTCTTCACAATATTATTGGCAGAACATGACACAAGACATTGCAAAACAGGTAAAAATCTGTCCCACCTGCCGATTCGCTAGAAGTATCGATGAATCCAACCCACCTCTCCGAAAAGAAACCGACACTTCTTCAACAGAACCATTGACCACCAAACAGGCGAACTGCGAACTTAACAATCATTTAAATCCTACCATTTTGTCCAAAAACGATCCACGCCATTCTCCCACGATAACAAGAAGTGCGACATAGAACAGCCACAATTAATAAAAGCCCAAATGGATATCCCAGAGCCACAATTTATAGCACAAATATGGGAGAAGATGTGTCGATACCCCATTTTTCACCTGATCTCTGTCATTTGTCTACTATTTCTACCCTATGGACTCGTCCCATTTTTATTCATCGTTCACATGGTAATTTATACCCTATCTTCTCATAGAATTTTCCAGCTGCAAGAAGCAGTCTTCCATATAGGAAATTCTATTTTTGAATTACTAAACCTGGTATGGAATATACTGGAAGAGAGTCACCCATTTGAAGGGAGAATCCTCAATTCAATTAGAGCACGTATAGAACCATTAGAAAGAAATTCAATTAGAAAGGATAAATAGGCGTGCACAAAATCAATTAGGAGGCAGGAAGTGAGATGGGGAACACCTCCCCGCACGACAATAAAACGTCCGCCATTTGCAAATAGAGGGTGGATAGATTTAGAAAAGGATCGCTTCCCCGCACGACAAAGACGTCCGCCATTACTCAAATTACATGTCACCAAACTACTTGCAAATAGAGGGTGGGTAGATTTAGACTGGACCTTGTTTTCTCCACACATCCCCCTGCTTCCGGTCTCGAATTACCGTGGGGCCCCTCTCGTCCAACAGCTAAATTGAGGTCAGCGCTGTGGACGATCTAGTGTCGCCCAGTTTGGATTCCAGTTCGAGCTACATATCGACTTTTACAAAAAACACAATTCAATTACATTCTCACAAAAGACTTAAGACGTTACCGACACTTCCAAATGAGTTCACATTTCTATTCTTTTATTCTTTAAAGACTTCCAAAAAACGTTACATTCAACTCACCTTACACACAGACGGTAGATTTTAAAAACACGCAGATCTCAATGTCAATTATGAACAAAAACACGCACATTTGCCACTTAAAATGATAGGAAAAATTTAGGTAACTAAGCTTTCGAGCTTGCGTTTTCTTCCGAAGGGATTAAACAACCTTTTAGAAGGATCGAGGACTCTCCTCGGATCCTGTATTCAAAGTTCTGATTTAGGTACTGACACCCGATTTAATAAAGTGGATATTGGGTGAGCACATCTTAAGTGCCCTAGGGAATAGCATAAAAATCCCTAGAACGCATTAAGGCTAGAGACACATTAACATAAGACATTCGACATTGAGATCCAAAATACAACACAACACAAAACAAAAGGCACACGAAAGGTTAATTAGATTCCCATGTCTCCTGTATACATAATATTAATTCGCACAATTGGGACAGATCACGTTTCTACCCAAGTGTCGCACAGGAAAGACAAAAAATATACGGGGTATAATTAATTGATTGCGAGAACTAGATTGTGGCATGTAATTACAAAGCGAGTTAACGAACCTCGCTATACACATTTTTTATACATCATTCATTTACATTATTTTCTTATTTTTAAATCAAAATACTTAATCCAATTTATCATTTTTCTAATTCAATTTCTTATCACTTATTTTAGCAATTATTTACCATTTTATTTACCATCTCTTTTATTTTGTCATAGCTCCTTTTTTATCAACGAAAACTCGTTGGTTTTTGGTTAACATTAGACATTATGTTATATTTTAATTTACAAAAACCTTTTTCATATTTTTACCATGCAACCAAGCATTTTTCTTTGATTTCGTTCAACTTTTATTTTTATTTTTATTTCTCAAAAGCCCTAATAGATTTCCCTCGATTTCCTTCCCAATCTCGAGCAAAATATGATTAGGCAATTTCTTTTTTTTTCACCAATGCAACAAAGCATTTTGTTTTTTTAACCAATGCAACAAAGCATTTTCTTTTTTTTCCACCATGCAACAAGGCATTTTTCTTTTTTTTTCTATGCAACCAAGCCTTCACTTTGATTTCGTTCAACTTTTATTTTTATTTTTATTTTATTTTGATTTCTCAAAAGCCTTAATGAAAACCCCTCGATTTCCTTCCCAATCTCGAGCAGAATATAATTAGGCAATTCTTTTTTTCCACCATGCAACAAAGCATTTTCTTTTCTTTTTTTTTTCTCACCACGCAACAAGGCATTTTTCTTTCTTTTTTTTTTTGCAACCAAGCCTTCACTTTGATTTCGTTCAACTTTTATTTTTATTTTTATTTTGATTCTCAAAAGACCTAATGAAACCCCCTTGATTTCCATTCCCAATCTCGAGTAGAATAGTAATTAGGCAATTCCTTTTTTTTTCACCATGCAACAAGGCATTTTTCTTTTTTTTTTTTTGCAACCAAGCCTTCACTTTGATTTCGTTCAACTTTATTTTTATTTTCATTTTGATTTCTCAAAAGACCTAATGAAACCTCCTCGATTTCCATTCCCAATCTCGAGTAGAATAGTAATTAGGCAATTCCTTTTTTTTTTCACCATGCAACAAGGCAATTCCTTTTTCTCGCACCATGCAACAAGGCATTTTTCTTTTTTTTTTTTCCACCATGCAACCAAGCATTCACTTTAATTTTTGTTCAACTTTTATATTATTTTGATTTCTCAAAGACCTAATAAAACTCCCTCGACTTCCATTCCCAATTTCGAGCAGAATATAGTTAGGCATTTCTCTTTTCCCACTATGTACCATAGTATTCATTTTTATGTCTTACCATTACAATTTTTGATTTCTATTAATTATACGCAAGCAATATATCATTAATACCATTCTCTTTTATCTTTTATATCGCTACCAATGCTTGTATATAACCTCTCTTTAACCAATTAATTTTCCCACAAAATTATTTTTTCCCCTTTACAGAACTCACTCAGGCTAAACCCCTTCGTGAATTCTTCGCATGTAGGGGGCACATCTGTCATAATTTGTACATAACTGGATGCAAACCCAACCCAATATGTATGCAATGTATGTTTTAAAAGATTTAATAAAAACAAGGCTTAACAAAATCTGGGAGAGAAGGCCTACAAGAGGAAACAATCGTTAGCAGGGTTTATTATCCCGGAACTCATAAAGCTGAGTTCAAGAACCTAGCACTTCCTGGTCAAGTCAGGACAAGTCCAAAAGGACAAAGAATTAGCAAAGACCAATCAGAGAGCAGCTCATTAGCCACGAACCTATAGCGAGATTACACGTCACGAACGGTCAGCCAATAAAAAATCAAAAGAGTTTTCTTCTTAAATCGGGAACACAGAATTGTCAGTTGGGAGCTGGATCGCAACAAGTTGGGAGCTGGATCGCAACAAGTTAGGAGCTCGGCACCATCGCAACAAGTTAGCCCCGGGACAGCACCGAGTCAGGACCTTGGAGCCATAGGAATCAGCTTGGAGCAATATCCCATCTCCCCAAATCTCAGATAAGTCAAATTCTCAATTATGGAATAGATAGTCGATAGCTAATTCCTCAAATTCCTTTCTCTCCCTAGATTGCTAGCCTTTTCCAACCCAATCAACCCTGTGTCTTTTCGTTATTTTCCCCTGTTGTGAACACCTTACCACTCAGCATCAACGACTGCGCCAACATCTTCAATCAATTATCAATCACATCAAAAGATTTTGCACCCGTGTTCCTACATATATGCAAATTAAAACATGTAGCAAAAATAAACTGATATTTTTGATGCGGTTTGCTGGAATCCTCACAGCTATTTAAATTTCGAAAATAATAATTTTCTATTTTTTTTAATTTAACTCTCTCTCAGTATCGATTATATTTATTTTAATTCACTTGAAAAATATTTATCTATCTCTGATGATTTATTTTACTCTGGAATGCCGTTGTTGTTTTTGTCGTGTTCAATAAAGGGCCTCAGATATCTCCATGCATCTCTATCACAGCAGCAGCAGCATTGTCCACTCTCTTGGGTGTGTAAAGCAGCTGCTCTGGGTCTATGTCAATTTTCTGCAAGGCTGCGGGCATGAGAATATGTGGGACAGTTGATGCATGTTCTATAGGTTCTTGTGCCATCTGGATGTATTGTCATCCTTTATAATGTTTTGTTCTAAATCTTGTTATAGTTTTGTCATTTTTCTCTTGGATTTTATCTCACATTTTGATCTTTTCTTATTTTTTGTTTAATTATCTTGTATTTTGCAAAAGCATTAGCGTCAAATAATGACATTTGTTCTTTCCTTTGGCTCAACTTTCTGGCTTCCTTTGCAAATTCAACTGCCATTTCATTACCCCCGATCCAAACACTAGCAGGAATCCATTGTAGAATGCAGTTATTCTCCAATGATATCAGTTGAGTAAGTAACGAATGTATTTTCTGTTTGATTATAGTATTGCCCTTCTGAATTGCTTCTAGATCGGATATGAAGTCGTTGTACGGTATATTATAATTCCTTCTGCTTGATGCAGGGATGGTTGGTTAAGGCATACATCAAGAGCTTTCCAGATAGCTGTCAGTTCACAAGTGAAGTTTGACGAAATCTTTCTTGCTCTTTCTTTGATTTTGATGTATGTTCCATCTTGCAGTATTATGTTAATTCCAGCCCCTCCATTACTTATGGTAAGGTCTGATGATCCATCTGTATATGCTGTTAAATAATTTATCTGATCGTATAAACCAATTGTGTCAAGTCCTTTCTTTTTAAGTATGTTTTTGTTCTCTTTTTTTATTGCAGGGTTCATTCAGGTTAAGATTGATGATTACATTTTATGGCAATGGGTAGGGAATATTGGTTATTCTCGAATTTGAAATTCATTATGTTTCATATTTATGCTCTTTCTAATATTGTTGTCGTACTGAAGTGTTGAAGATCTTTTGAGCCATTTCTCTTTTTGTGTCCAGTTTAAATAGGTTCTATGGATATGTGTTCGGTTTCTTTAGTTTTTAAGCTATTGGTCAATTTTATTGTTTTTAATTATCTTCTGTTTTCGAGTAGGTCTAGACCACATTCTCTCTGAATTTTCTAATTGTTGGTATTTGAAACAGAACCAGTGATTAATTTGGGCGCTTTTGCTTGAACACTGCCTAGTCTTCTTTTTAGTGATGAACTTGAGGGAGCCCAAAAAGGTGTTGCATATTCCATTATTGGCCTTATTAAGGTGATAAATGTTGTTTTGAGAAATTTGGGTTCTGCTCCCCAATTTGTTCCACATAGCCTTCTCAGAATGTTTAGGTTTCTGGTAGCTCTATTTGAGGTGCTAATTATGTCTTCTGTAAATCGCAATTCCTCATCAAGTATCACACCTAGATAATTTGGAGATCTAATTTTATCAATTATATGGTTGTTTATGCTTATTTTGAAGTTAAATTCATGCCTTTTTTCCTGTCATTGAAGGAGACCTATAGGCTTGTGTTTATTGGGTTTATGGTCATTTTGAGTTTCATTGCCCACTTCTCCAGTCGTCTCATTGATGTGTTCAGTATTTTTCTGATATTTCTATACTGCTACTTGTGTGCCATTTGCCTATATAATCTGCATAACAGGCAACTTTTGGGTCTTCAGTGGGGATGGATGTTGTTTAGGTTGTGTCGTATTAGATGTACAACAAAACAAACTTAACCATGACTCTTTTTTTAGCTCTTATTCTTTTCGTTTCGCCAACAAAAAATGTCCAATTTATATACACATATATTCTTACATAATGAGACTTTAAAGAATTCAAATAATCTTAATCTATTTATATACACAACACATCTCCCCCCTTAATAATACTCCAGTCGGTCTGGGGGTTTCCTGGCTCTCTGAGGTCTAGGACTGCGGACGGGCACTTGCACAGCGGCAGGCTCCGGTTTAGGAGTGCAAGAGGGCACGTGCACAGCAGCAGGCCCTGGTCTAGGAGTGCAAGAGGGTACGTGCACAGAAGCAGTCTCCTCCTTGTTTCCTGAAGCAACCTCTGGAACTTCCTCTTCACTTTATTTCTGACTTCCACTACAGGCTTCTCTCCTGATGTTCGAGGAAGTATCAAATTTCTTGTCTCCACTTGTTTCTTTCTCACAGGTCGCAATTGATTGATATGCCTCTTATACACGACGCCCTCGCAACTTATAAGGTAGTGACGGTAGCTCAATAATTTCAAAATGGTACCTTTTTACCGTTTAGGTCCAGTTGCATAGTTGCGGAAATAAACCTCGCAACCTGTAGTAAACTGCTCCTACCTTCTTACGGCCTCATGAAATACCTCTCGCGAATTTCCCATCTTGGTATTAAATTCGAGAATCTTGATCTTAAACTTCTCTTCATTAGCAATTCCGCGGGGAATTCCTTTATTACAGTTTGGGGGAATGCTCTATGACCAAATAGGAATCTTTGTAGATTCGTCTCTAAATCATCCTTCCCATTATTCTTTCTCAAAAGGTTTTTAAACTCTCTTACATATCTCTCAGCTAAACCATTTGTACTAGGATTATACGGACTGGTCTTAGTGTGCCGTATACCAATCATTTTGGTAAATTGCTCGAATTTACCGGAGACAAACTGTCGTCCGTTATCTGTAACCAAAAATTAGGGCAATCCAAATCTGGCAAAAAATTCTCTAAGATCATGTACAATCATTTTGCTGGTAATATCTTCCATGATAAAAATTTCTATCCACTTTGAGTATGCGTCCACGAGAACCAAAAACATGTTTCCCATGAACGGACCCGCTAGATCAAGATGAAGTCGATGCCACGGTTTTTCGGGCCAAGTCCATTCCGAGATGGTAGCCGGGGGCATGCTTGCCGATTCTTGGCATACTCTACATTCTCTAGTTAACTCCTCGATGTTACTGTCTATGCCTGACCACCAGAAAATACCGTCTGGCAATCATCTTCATTTTAACAATCCCCATGTGTATTTCATGCAAGTCATTTAAAATTAAAGATCTTAATTTTTGGGAAATTACCGCTCTTTCACGCCATTGAAGACAACCAAATTCCAAACTTAATTCCTCATTGATCTTATAATGAGGAGCTAGTCGGTTTTCCCTCAGTACCCTTGTGAATTTCCAGTTGCCTTCTCTAACATTCCTTAATACTATAGACAGTATTTTATCTTGGGGCGTCTCATATGCCACCTCCATAAAAGAGAACGGTACCTCATTCAACTTCCTGAGAAGAAGTACCTGGTCTTCATCAAGAGACACCCTGACACTCGATTCTAAAGGAAGACGTGACAATGCGTCAATATTGGAATCATCACTAGTTTTTCGAAATTCCACAGTATAATTAAATGCAGCTAATTTTAAGGACCATCTTTTAATTCTGGATGATTCAAATATTGGAATTGGTTTATGAGGTGAAAATATATGAATTAAGGGTCGGTTGTCTGTGACCAATACAAATTTTCGTCCCATTAAATATTGTCTGAATTTCTCAACGCCAAAAATTATGCTCAACGCTTTCTTTTCTAGTTGAGAGAAACGTTTTTCCGCTTCAGTTAATGTTCTAGAAGCAAAAGTTATAGGGCATTCTTCCTTTCTATCATTTCTATGACTCAGAATTACGCCTAGTCCATAGTCCATTAATAATGATATATATTTTTTAAATAACATTCGATATTCTTTCGTCCGATTCCATCTACAATTTTTATTCAAAAGTTGATAGAATAGCGCTAAAATGTTTGCTATATTCTTTATGAATCTAAAATAATAAATTAAGAGTCCTATGAAAGATCTTAATTGCAAAACATTCTTTAGGTTCAGGCGCCTCTATCACTGCTTTAATTTTATTTTCTAAGGGATGCAGTCCATATTTATCCATTTTAAACCATAAATATTCCACCGATTTCTTTTTAAATTTACATTTATATCTGTTTAACTTTAAACCTTTTTCTAGCAACATCTAAACACTAGATCCAACTTTTGTTCATGATCTTCAAAGTCTTTTCCTGCAACCAAAATATCATCTATGTAGCATGCCACACCTGGCAAATCAGCAAATAGACCTTTCATAATCCTCTGAAATTTATTTGGTGCTACCGCTACGTCATATTGTAGTCTTTTATAAGAAAACAACCTCTTTGTTGTGTTTATATCAACAACAGCATTGGCTTCTTCCGCTAACATTACTTGTAAGTAAGCCTGTGATAGGTCGAGAGTCGAAAGTACGGTGCTTGTAGATAATTTTGAAAAGATCTCATCGATCGATGGAATGGGATACCTATCTAATTCTATTGCTTTATTAGCTGTACATCTAAAATCACCACATATCCTTACACTACCATCCTTTTTAATACTGGTACTATTGGAGCGGTCCAATATGCATGAACTATAGGTTATAAAATGCAAGAATTCACTAAACGATCAATTTCATTCTCTACTTTGTTTTTTAGAGAGAAAGGTAAACTTCTGGCCTTAAAAAACACAGTAGTCACATCCTTTTTAAATTAAAATTTATTTTAACATCCTTTAGACAGCCCAAATCTTTGTTAAACAAATCTGCATATCTATCAATCAAACTATTTCTATTAGATTAATTATTTAAATTTTCAATGCTAAACAATCTAGAATAATCAAGTTTTAACTGTTTAAGCAATTCTCTTTCTAACAAAATCACCTGGATTTTTCATTTACAACTATTAATCGTAAATATTGGTTGGCTTCTTTTACAAAAACATTTCTTTGACCTATAATCTCTATTGATTTACCACAAAAGGATTTTAATCTTAAATTTGTTGAAAATATTTTTTTATCTTTCCAATAAATCTTATAAATATCTTTAGGTATTAACGTAACTGGACTTCCTGTATCTATTGTAAAGCACAAATAATAATCTATCTAATGTTAAATTTATTGTGGCATCAGTTTCGCCCTGTACAGAATATATAGAGTCCTCTTGTACATATTTACATCCCCACATTTTTTTACTAGCTTTGCAGACCCTACTTAAATGACCCAGTTTTTTACATTTTAAAACAAGTCTTTGTTCTATGAGGGCAAACAGAGGCCACGTGTGAATGTCTTTCACCACATCTATAACACATTATTTCTCCCCTTTGCCTGATAGGCCTATGCTGCACCATACTATTATTGTACTCACCCTTTTTATCTCCGCCAGTTCGAACGAGATCGCCACTGCAAAACTTTATCCAGGGTGACATCGTCGTTTTCTTGTAGTAGCTTCTTTTGCAGGCTTTCCAACTTGATTCCAGCCACAAAACGGTCTCGCATCATTTAAATGATATAAATAATATTAATCTATTTACATAAACAACAGTTAATATATAGCGAGAAGAGTAGAGGACTGAGCACAGATCCCTGAGGTACACCAGCCCATGTTCTTAGGTCTTTGGAAAATGTTCCATTGACCCGAACCTTTATCCTTCTTCCCCTTAAGAAGTCTGCAATCCAGATCAAGGTTTTTCCTCTTACTCCGATGTTGTGCAGCCTTTCAAATAATTTCTACACTCGATCAAAAGCTGAGGTCATATCCAGGAATACGGCCGTTGTCTTCTTTGGCGGTTTTTCCTAGAAATCTATTATTGATTGACAGAAGTAGAACAGTTTATCATTTGTAAAGTGTCTGGATCTTTAGGCAGTTTGGTAGAAGTTTATTTTATTATTGTTAGTGAGCCACACTATGAGCCTAGAGTGGATAATTCATTCTGTTATTTTACAAAGTATGCTGGTAAGAGCAATTGGCCGATAGTTCTTGTATTCCTTGGCATCTTTGTTTGGTGTCAGTGTTGGCACTATAATTGATATCTTCCAAATATTTGGTAGTTTACCAGTTTGCCATGAAATCTTCAGTATTTGTAGGAGTTGATTTTTAGCTTCGTCTCCAAAGTGTTTAATCATTTTACCAAAGATTAGAGCATCTCCAGGTGACATCTTGGATTTAACTTTCCTATTGATGAGTTTAGCTCATTCAGTGTGAAGTCTCTCGAGTAAATATCTTGTTGATGGTAATTTCTTGCTTGTTTAACTAACCTGTTTACATTATTTTTAGAGTCCTGCCTTCATTCGTATAGCTGAGTCTGGAAATGCTTGAAAGATATTCAGCAATTATTTCAGCCATCTGTTTGTTCGTTCTCGCTATTCATATCGGTTAGAGTATTGGAGGATTAGTTGATTTTATATTCCAGTGATAGCTTTCCTTTTTTGGATCCATTTTTTTCGCAGAATTCTGCCCATTTTTCTCTCTCTCTCTCTCTTGTTTGAATATTCAAATTTCTTGTTCTATTCTGTGACTAATTTCAATGAGTTCCTTTATGATTTCTTCTGTTTTATTTGTTTTAAGAAGTTCATTGATATTGTCTCTCTCAGCAATCATTGCCTCGATATTGTGGTCCTTCCGGTAAAGTATTAACAGGTCTTTACGTCTACCTCTAGGTATCGATACTTTTGCAGCTTTGGATATGTTCGAAGATAATTTTTCCATTTTTTTGTCAATCGTTCTGTGATTTAATTCTTCGTTGCACAGTTCTTCAAGCTTGTCTGTAAATTTTTTATAGTGTTATTTTATTCTGTTGGAAATTCTCAATTTTGAATTTTAGGGTTGTTAAAATTGGTCAGTGGTCACTGATTGCACTTTTCAGGATTTTCCATTGTGTTGTGGGTGCGATGTTGTAATTTATCGCTGTGATATCTATTGCGGATTCTGTGCCTGTGGACTTGGAGAGATAGGTGTTATTTTCGTTATTTAACGGTGAAAGGTCGAGGTTGGTTAGCGTGTCCTCAACCTGCTGACCTTTGTTATCCTGGAAGGTGATCCCCAAGTTGGTCTTTCGGCGTTAAAATCACCAAGTATGATTGCGATATCAGAAGAAGCTTCACTTAATGTCTCTATCAGGCCTGTATTGATGCTAGTATTATCGTGGTGATAAATATTTATGATTAGAATTGTTTTATCTGTAAGATAGATTTCTATTGCCTGAGCTTCTGTCGTGATTTTTCTAGGCTTACTCTGATTATAGGCGATTTTCTTCAATTTGATTTCTAGAGTTTTAATCAAAACGGCAAGTCCTCCTCCGATTTTCCCGGTCTGTCCTTTCGTAGTGTTGTATAATCTTTGATATTGAATCTCAGATTCTAATACAATTTTGTCTCCTGAGGACAAGTAATATGTACATTGTTGTCACAGAGAAGACAAGTCAGCTCTTTATTTTCCTCTGGGTACCATTTATATTGAGTTGTAGTAGATTGAATTGTGTCCTCGTAGTAGATTTCTCATCATGAGCTCGAGCTGCAGCTCCTGACGCGGCGGTTACCCCGGACGCGGTAGCATTACTGGAGATGTCAGTTTTGCTCTTCATTTGAAAATGGGTGCCGTTGCAACGTTAGTCATCTTGGAAATGAACCAGAATTTGGTCAAATATTCCAAGGGTCCAGGGGGGACCGCAAGGAGGTGTGGTCGGACTTCTCCCCTTCCCCCTGGAATGCCGTCACTACATGATAAAGCACTCTTGGTGAATATTTTTAATTGTAATTCAGAATCTGTCACTGAAGCTTTACGAGCGTTTCGTTCCTTTAAAGATATTCGAAGCGGTAAAGGACCAATGAGTTGCTACTTTCTAAAGCGATTGATTAAAAGTTTTGAGGAAACTGGATCTCTGGAAGCAAAACCTCGGAGTGGAAGACCATCGACATGCAAGTCAGTGGCTGTTACGGTTTTGCAGAATGCTGAAGCTATTGAAACGTTATCCACGTATGGAGAAGTAAGTGCTAGACAAGTTTCTCGACAAACGGGGATTTCGTAAGGAACAGTTTAGCGAGAACACACATTTAGAATTTTTCTATAAAAATACCCTAACAAAATTAAAAGTTTTCACGAGTTGAAAGTCAGCGATTTTGAGAAGCGTCAAGAATTCGCTGCATGGGTTTTCCGGCAAATTGATATTGATGAAAACTGGCTGTCAAATGCTCTAAGAACAGATGATGCTCACTTTTATCTAGAGGGAGAATTTAACATTCAAAACTGCCTCATTTTGGCAACAGAAAACCCTAGGATTTTTACAGGAATACCACTTCATCAGCCCAGAGTTACAGTTTTGTGTGGATTCACTTCTTCTTTTATTATTGGGCCATTTTTCTTTGAAAAAATAAATGGAAGAACTTTTAAAACCGTTTTTGTAACTGGTGAACGTTATGTTCAACTTTTGAGAGTAAAGGTTATTCCCATATTGCAGGACAGACAAGCACTAAGCGAAATAACATTCATGCAAGATGAGGACCTCCTCATATCTCCCGCGGTGCCAAACAATTGCTGAACGATTACATTCGGTAAAAATCGTTGGATAAGTCGCCACTTTATATACCAGTGGCCTCCAATATCACTAGACTTGACGCCTTACAATTTCGGTTATGGGGGTTCATTAAGTCGCGTTTTTATCGATGCCGGCCTACCACATTGGCCATGTTGAAGGCTTCTATCAGATGGCACGTTTTATAAATTTCAACTATTTAATTGTGACCATTCTGTCATCTATCGTCTGCAGGCGGTGTTTGAAAATGAAGGGCGCCACATTGAGCAAGGATTGTGACCTAATACAAGAGAGAAGGCAGTTACCTCATGTGTTATATTTTGCAGCTCTTTGTTTTGGGTTATGGGAATAATAAATGCTGTCCTCACATCTTGACTCTTTTTTTTCTGTGAACAGTAATTTTGTTTGTTTGTCATTTGCCCACATCTTATATTATGTCGTGCAGGCCAAAGTGTTATAACTTCTCGAATAACACTGGTATACACAATTTTACCCCTTATGTTTATTTTATCGCTTTTCGCTCATTAGAAGAAATAGCCTAAGGAATATTCTCTGTATCTCCCCCCCAACTTTAGAAATTTTGCGCAAAAAATAATACAAAATGATTTTACTACCACGTTTTTCAACGCAAAAGGCCGATTTAAAAATGATTTTTTTTTTGAGGGGATACATTTTCAAAATTATGTACAGTATAATAAACAATTATAACATTTGACAAACCCATAGGATATTTGGAATAAAGTACGAAAAATATATTTTGTCACTCCCCTCTATATTTCATTTGTTGGATCATCACAAATATCCAGTTAAATAGTCAAGGGTCGCCAATCAGTCAAGAAACTACACATTCCTTATAGCAAGAAATCCTATTAGTAGTGCCATCATAATTTTTGGTACTATATTAACATTTCAAAAATCGTGTATTGATATCAGTAGTTATTTTCAAACATTCAATCTATTTCACAAAACTCCATCTAAAATATATATATATTTTTCTGCTACTTGTTTTAATTTGCATATACCTATTTTACATATCTCAGATTGTATTTTAAAATCGTTAAACATTTATTCGAACTTTTGGCGAAATGGTGTTCTATTAATTTATCATTTGATATTATTAGGGTTCTTTCCTGGTTTTCAAAAAGGAAAAATACGTGTCGTTCAGTTATATTTTTCAATTTATCAAACAATTTGGCCGCTGAATCGCTGATTCTGGTAGAGCGCCATCTAGCGAATAAAGTTGTAACTAAAATCAATTTCGAATTTTTCATCATTTGCCATAAAAAATCCCATTGCATCCTGAACACAATGGTGTTTACCGCATTGCTCTAGCGCAAATATTCGCGGAGTTATTAATTTTTAAAGTTGTGCGGGACTTTTGGATCACCCTGTACTTGTAAAAATAATTTAGCATAATAATTTCATTCTTCAATTTTCTAATAATTTCCTGATACCCTTACAATAATTAGAAAAGCAATGTTCAATACAATATTTAAATATAATAATACTTTGTAAAAAACGTGTTCAGAAATTTTATAAATACCTTTACTGACAACTTCTAAAATCGCCAGATCAGAACACAACCAACTATAATATTAAAGAGAGAGATGTTAGGTTAAACTGGGACGAAATTTTTCCTGAAGGTCTCACCACTGATAACTACTTCATATTTTCCTTGTTGCATTAAGGGCAGTAAAGAATTGGTTTTATTGAAACTTTCGTAGTGTTGGCTTGTCGTAGATGTTAATGAAGATGTACTTAGATCTTATCGAGGGACAAGATTGAATGTAAATTTTAAAGTGGAGAGTTCTGGTTATAAAATAACTTCACTAAATACCGCCGAACATCTATTGAACTGTATCAAATCCTTCAAAAAAGACCTCTGGGAAAACCCCAGGACTATAATAGAAAAGCTGAGACAATGGAACCTAATGGAGATCGTTTAAACGACTTGAGGAATAAGCAACAACAACAACTAGGTACCGCTCAAAAAGAACAACCTAGCTTATGATATTTACAACAATAAATAATATATATGAAGGTTATTGACATATTAAAACAAAGTGTCCAATGCGGGAATAAATCCCGGTTCCTGGCTGTCGGGAATCGAGGGTTTTAACCACTTGTCCACCGACTTCTAAAGTGGAGAGACAATTGAAAAAAAAATTATTTACTTCTTGTCAATAATTTACATTAAAAATGGAAATAAAACTAAAATATAGATGATCATGCGGGGGATGTGCCCCGGCGAGTGAGCCTTCTTTCCCAGGCGATGAGCGGGTCCTCTGCTCCTCCGGTTAGCCCAAACTGTACGAAGTACCGGTAGATGATCGATTTGGCCGACGCCAGGATGGCTAGATCGTCATCTTCGAGCCCAGATCCGAAAATCCAGGCTCGCAAGTCAGTGGATCGCCCGAGGACACTGAAGGCTTCGATGATGAGGGACCTGATCTAAAGTGGAGAGGGTGTGAAGAAGTTGAGAAGATGTAAAATAAGAGATATACCGATGCGGACAAATGACACCCTTTTATAACCCCGATGTTTAAAAATTCATCGCCAATAATAATAATAATAAATGGATTTATTAACAGCGATGAGCAGTTTTTGTTTCGGGGGGGGGGGGGGGACATATTTGTCGCGAATAATTCCTCCTTTCTTTGATAACAATGCATATGAGTGAGTTGGATTAATTGCCATTAAAATTGTTATACAAGAGGATTCTGCATTAGAAGTTGACAATAGAACATGTTTAGCTGATAAAAGATCAGTTTTAATGTAGAGTGTGGGGACCAAAGCCCTATATTTCATTCACATATAACAAAGCGACACGGAATCACTAAAACACAACTCTTAAGCTTTGTGCTGAAAACTTCTGATTTACTAATATCTCACCAACCTCCCGAAGACTACTTCCTGTTGGTCTAATTGCTGTTGTCATCTGGCATCTGCTAGTTGACTGAGCTGTATCTAGATTTTTAATAGTCTTCTTCTTCTTCTTTCTTATCTCCACTCAATCATATTAGGATATCATGCTTGTTTGACAACCATCATGACTGTGTGAAGTCGAATACGTCTGTCTTTGTCATTAAGACTGGGAGCACTACTCAGTGGCAGGCCGACTTAGCTTCAAAAGAAATGGCCGCCTCTGACATGAGGAAAAGACGCCATGTGCAGCGGCTCCTAACATGGAGTACAAACGCTGCTCATCCTGTATCCCTGGATTAGGAGCCCTTACAGGGTACTATCAGCCGGGCCAGCTGAGGCCAAGCTTTTTCATCCGGGTTTGGGACCGGCAAAGGCGGAGTTTTTTAATAGAGAATGTATGTACCAAAAGAGGCACGTCTCACTTTAATTGTACATCAGAACGATTCACTGTACATCACCCTAGTAAAATCCTTTGCTAGTGATGATAAATAATTATCCATAATACCAGTTTTGGCAAATTAAGACAAAAGATCAATCTGTAAACCACGGATTAGTGCTCTGGCCCTTATCAGTACAGGAGCAGCTAGGCCATCTCTGTACTGATGAAAGCTAAAGCCCGAAACCATGGTATACAGCTTGGCATTTTGACTGTATTTGCTAAATCTGGTATTGTGGATCTTTATTTATCAACACTAGTAACTAGGATGATGTACCGTGCAGCGTTCTGATAAACAACTAAAGTGAGAGTTGCCTTTTGTTATATGAATATTATTATCCCGCGAATTTATGTTATATATACTGTGTATATAAGTACACTGAGTGACATTGAAAATGGAACACCAAGAAATAGTGGCCAGAAAGTGATGAAACTCGGCAGACAGAGAGAGACAGGGACGAACAATAAGTGATCTTTATTTCAAAATGATAGTCATAATACAGAGCGAGAACGGCGTCGGCTTAGTAGCAAGTAGGACCACCGCGGACGTCGATGCACGCAGCAACACGTCTAGGTAGAGAGTCAATCAGAGTACGGATGGCGTCCTGAGGGATGGCTCTCCATTCCCTCTCAACCATTTGCCACAGTTCGTCTTCTGAACGCGGCTGTGGCAAGGCATGTAAACGGCGTCCAATGATGTCCCAGACGTGCTCGATTGGTGAGAGATCAGGAGAGTACGGTGGCCAGGGAAGCATCTGTACATCTTGCAGAGCTTGTTGGCTAATGCGAGCAGTGTGCGGTCGGGCGTTATCCTGCTGATAAAGGGCATTGGGTACCCCCTGAAGGTAGGGGAGTGTCACCGGTCGCAGCACATCATCAACGTATCGTTGGGCCGTCATAGTGCCCTGAATACGAAGTAAAGGTGACCTGGAATCATACGCGATTGCGCCCCAAACCATGATTCCACGTTGTCGCACGGTGGGGCGTTCCACAATTGCTGCCGGATTGGACCTTTCTCCACGTCGACACCACACGCGTACACGGCGACTATCACTGGACAAGCAGAAACGCGACTCATCTGAGAACACGACCCTGTGCCATTCCGTCATCCACGTCGATCTAGCCCGGCACCATTCCAAACGTTGGCGCCTATTCGGTGGGGTCAATGGCAGTCTTCTTAGCGAACGGCATGAGTGCAAGCCATTAGCAACCAATCGACGGGAAATGGTTCTGGTCGAGATGGAATGATCTAGGGTGTCTTGCACATGTTGCAGGATGGCGGTACAAGTGGCTTGTGGGGCCGCCACTGCTTGTCGAAGGATACGCCGATCCTCACGTGCTGACGTCACTCTGGTTGCGCCGACATTCCTATAAATTGCCACATTTCCTTGTTCCAACCATCTTCTCCACAGTCGGTGCACCGTGGACGCACCAAGGTGTGTATCAGCTGCGATTTGACGTATGGACCAACCTGCCCTTTTCAGTCCGATCACCATGCCCCTCGTAAAAGCGTCTGTCTGCTTGAACTGCCTCCGTTTACGATGACCTGGCATTCTCTGTTATTACACGTGTCTTTTGACACAAGAAAAAAAATTTCTACAATGATTTTCCTTGAATAAATAACGACACGAATACTGTCCTTTCTGCAAGTTCCTTCCCTTATATCTTACTCCATGTGCGCACGAGAGCTGCGCATTTTACATCATTTGCATAACTCGGTTAGGCGCGTCTACCCTGAAATTTGCATAATTTTCTGGCCACTATTTCTTGGTGTTCCAATTTCAATGTCACGCAGTGTATATAAAATTAATAATTGAATATATTTATCTCTGGGTAACGTTTGAAAGATAATACTTACTACTAAATACACCATCTGACAAGATTTTCGACTTTTTTTCGTGACAATTTTTTTACTTTGTTTTTTCACAAAAATTACATATAATTTTGACATTAAATATTTTGGTTAAAATATCGATTTAATCTATAATTTCTACCATCCCAAATCATCAACGTATAATAATAATCGCTGCTAGATAAACATACTGGTATGGACCACAATAACAACCTCCAACTACAGCTTTATACTGTAAAATGGAGGACAAGCTATACAAGAAGCCAAGATTGCAGATTAAAGTTGTGGGAAGATGGGTGGACCCCAACTCCGGGCCATGTGTCAGAGTGACAGGCGCCAAAAACGGCATTCGTTTGTGGGGGAGGACAGAATCTGGTCACATCTGCGGCGAGATGCCTCCGGGCGTGTGGATCATCCTACAAGACGGTAGCAGAGAAACTTGCCTGACCTGTACGGGAGCCGGCCGTAGACAAGGAGGATCCTTCTGATGGCAGATATTTGAGAAAAGTCCATCTACCTAGTTCCTCATTACATCAACAGCTTCTGGCAATAAAGTATATCGAACTAAGATGTATCCAAAACGAACCTACATTGAACCTTGTACGCAAACAACGACCGCTGAAAAGCTCCGGAACAATATATAATCGCAGACAAGTTGCTTTTCTCGTGATAAAAGTCAAATTTTTATTCATATATTAGGTATTTTTTCATTATTAAGTACATATCAAAAGGTTTCAATATTTTAATAAAGGTTTTAGATGTGGAACTATAGAATTACTATAGTATTACAGTAATATTCAGTAGCGAAAAAAACCTGTTTTCTGTTAAAAATCAATATCTCACTCAGGATAATACAGATTTTGATAAGTGCAGGTTAGTACCAGCAATTATCTATTTCATTTAGGTGTATGTTTAGTTTTATAATTGACTTATTCTCTCAATCTTGTATCAATATTCTCAATCACGTAATGTATATCTATTAAAATAGTATTTTGGTTCACAAAAATTTCAAATCTTAAGGTGAAAAAATTTAGACTTCTAGGGATAAATTTCAATTTAAAAATGTATAAAAACCTCTAGCATTCTCAAGCATGAAAGGTCTTCTACAGCATAAAACACGGTACATTTTTATAAAGAAACGCATCCCTGGAAACCTGACGTTTTCTCTTTCTCTCACTTTTATATTGATATACAACTGATTATTTTATTGGATTACAAATCTTACTGAGTCTCAAGCTTTGAAATGAACAAAAATCTCCATTGTTTCTCTCGGTATCCTAGATTAGTTCAAGCAGCAACAAAGAACGTTATTATAAGTTTAATCTCTTGGCGCTTGAAACGACCATGACGATGCTCCGCGCAACCATTCTGCTGCTCTTGTTGAGCCTGGGCGAGACCATGCCCATTCGAAAGTGGCCGGCGACCACTACGGGAGTCCCCCGTGCCCCGGGAGCCCCCCTCGCCTTCCTGGCCCACCGTCCCGAGCTGGCCATCACCATCGTGGAGTCCGCGATCCTGGCTGGACTCACCCTGGCCGTTTATCTCCAGTTCCGGCGCCGCCGAGGACGTCCCCTGGACCACGTTTGCTGAGGACCTTGCCTCCCAGCTTGCCCTCTACTGAGGATGATCCCCCCCCCCCATTGGAATCGAACCAAAATTATTTTTTTATTTATCTATTGTGTGTTGTAATAAATATTGTGGCGTGTTGATGTGAACTTAAGACTCTTTACTTAAAATTTCATAACATTAGTTAAAATCCGATCTCTCTTTTCACTCTTATAATAAAATGTGTGGGGTAAACTAAATTTATAATATTGTCACGTAGAAATAAGGAAAGACAAGGATGACACGGCAATTTATTTCAAGCAAGAACAAATCAACACGCTAATTATTAATTATTTATTTAGATTTAAAAACCCGGTTCTTGGAGCCATGTACAGAAGTCACCAACTACTAGGGCTGTCCTTCTGACCTAAATTTTCTTGGTTTTATTTACAATTCCATTAGAAGTCCAATTCATTAGGTTGCGCCAATTAGATTTATTTCTTGGGAGTTTTTCTAGGAATTCTGCACTTAGTTGGTGATCGTCAGGAATCTTTAGTATTGGATGGTTGGGTAGAGGTGAATAGGAGGTGGTCCACGGTTTGGTCTTCATCTTGGCATTGGGGGTAAGTTGAGTCTTCTTTCAATACCTTTGCAAAGTCTGCCTGAATTGTACCATTAATTGCTGTTGAGGTGAATCCATGTTTGATGTTTCGAAGCATTAAAAGCAGGAGTTTCGGGGTAGCAATAAGTCTTCGTATATTTATAGTGGAGTCATTTTGAATGTAGAGGTCTGTCCACATTTTATAGGCTATCTGTTCTTTTTTACCGCGTTCGACACTCTTTGGGAGGATGGTAAAAGATAGTGGCCGGTTAGAATGTGCTGCGGTTTTGCCGTCTGGTCCACCAGTTCATTTCCTGCAATACCGCTATGGCCTTTGACCCAGCAGAATTAACGCACACACTCTATCTCTCTCTTGAGGTAACCCGGGTTCCTGGGGCCACCACGTACACCAACTATCCGGGTTGACATGTCTATTGGTGGACATCCAGTTTATCAGATGTACTGTACTTGGTTCTGTAGGTCTTCAGGGGTAAATATTTCTAGAAGGGTGGCTGTTTGGAACCGATGAAGGAGGTAGGTGGGACATCTGTGGTGGTCGACAGTTTGGTCTTCCTCGTGGCAGTGTGGGCAGGTAGGGTCGTCTTTTGATATTTTTGCAGCATCGGCTTTGACAAAGGCGTGACCTGTGAGGATTGTAGAGGCGGTGCTACAAAATTTATTTTGTATAGAATCGCAATGAGAGTGTTTGGGAATGCAGCTATTCTCCTACGGTTTTTTGTAGAGTGGTTTTTGGCATAAAGTTCCTTCTGGAGTTGGAGTGAGTACTGCTTGCTACGGGCTCGAACAATTTTTTTTAGATAGAGTGGAGTAGGATATAGGCAGCTTGGAATGAGCTGCTACCTTGGCATATTGATCCGCTTACCTTCTATGCCGCTGTGGTCTCTAATCCGGCAGAGCTGTACATTTGAATAGTTTAGATGAAATAACACAATAACAATTAAAAATAAAAAGGCATATCCTGACCAGGAGCACATGTGCTTTTCAGAAGGCAGAGCGTCATATATATATATATATATAATTTTTTTTTTTTTTTTAAATATTTTTTCACACATATATATATATATATATATATATATATATGAAAAAATAGTACAAATGTAATATTGTACTGGGATAAGGTGCATAAATTAAGAAAAAGGCATCTACTTATCGTGCAACTGAAAGTTGCTGATGGCTTGCGCCATCTATCGGAATAAATATCAACTTTTCTCGTTGATTTTTAATTATTCCAGAATTGGTCAAACACCCATTCTTGATTAATCAAGAAAAGCTAACCACGGACGCGTTTCGGGCTGTTGGCCCTCATCAGCGTGGTGCAAGATGTACCTCAACGACCAAAAAATTGGTCATTAAGGCATCCTGAAAAATCATGAAACGGGTAGTTAAGGCCAGAATTGCGTGAGAACGCATATATATAGACGAACGTCGACATCAAAGACTTTCCACTTCCTTAATTTGTATTTATGAGTGTCTATATAAAGGTTAATATATTTAAAAGTATTTTTCCCATAGATTTTGCGTTCCCTTTCTGAATGCTGAAGTATCCATTTCGATACAATTCACCAATTGTCTATGTAAATAGTTCTCTGAATTTAGTGTTGTTGCTTAACGCATTGTGGAGCTATCGCGTCTGATTTAATGATTATAAATAAATATTCCTCCTTCCAATAAACTTTACTTATCTAAAGAAACAAGGGTCGCCTCTTCCGTCAAAATAGACGTCTAAAACCAGACGCCATCTATTGACCGTCGCCACAACTAGCGGCCTCGGGTCGGTGACAAAGCCACAACACCAACTTTGGCAAACTGAAAAGCGTTCACCTAGAGACCATGGTTTCGGGCTAAGCCCGCTTTAGTTTGCCAAAGCTGGTGTTGTGGTTTTGTAACCGACCCGAGGCCGCTAGTTGTGGCGACGGTCAATAGATGGCGTCTAGTTTCAGACGTCTATTTTGACGGGAAAGGCGACCCATGTCTCTTTAGATCAATTTCCTCCCGGCAAAATTTCCATCTATACTTTACTTTTCGATTATAATTCCGATAATTTGAATTTCCAATCTTTATTTATGGTTTCTCAATAGAATCCGAAAGCTACCACAATACTGTATTTATCAGTTCAAACTAACCAACCAGGCAGAGAGTTATCTAAAGTCGGGTAACACACACAATCTCCACAAATTCTAATGTCCTCCACGCTAATTGAAGAACTATCTAAAGACGACGTTAAAAGCACCCAGTTAGTGTGGATCAATGAATTCCTCACATACTTGAATGGAAAATTCCACACCGCACCAGTGTGACTTTCTTGTCAGCCTAATTGATAATTAACGAGCTATAAATGGACATTGATTCACTTTAGAATACCAATAAAATGGTGACATGTTGGTGGATTAATTGTGGTGACCTCTCTGTATATTGACATTTTACAAGGTTATAATAACAATAAGATTTAATTCAATTCCACCAACAAGTGTAAATAACCAAATGGGGCTCTGGAACATTTGTAAGTGTAAAAGTCGAACTGCCGTTTACATGTATAGACATGTAAATTCTTTCTAAGATTATTTCTGGATTCGAAGAAGTGTAATATAAAAAGAGTTGAAACTGTGAAAAGGCAATCGATAGAGCGATATTAACAATGGGACAAAGGGTTGTCATGATGCTGTATAGAGTAGTTGGTTGCTGAGAAACTGAAGAAGGCCATCAAGAGAGCAATTGGGAAATGTCTATTCATGATTCAACATAAACCTTTCGAGAAGCCATGGTCAGAATCAAAAATCGTCGTCGTTGATGAATCGGACAAGCGAGCACGGTGGGAGGTGGTCTTCCTCCGGGGCGGTGTTCGAGGAAGCGGAGAAGTAATCGAGGGAGCGGACAAGTGATCAAGGAAGCGGACAAGTGATCGGAGAAGCGGACAAGTGATCTAGGAAGCAGACAAGTGATCGAGGAAGCGGACAAGTGATCGAGGAAGCGGACAAGTGATCGGAGAAGCGGACAAGTGATCTAGGAAGCAGACAAGTGATCGAGGAAGCGGACAAATGATCGGAGAAGTGGACAAGTGATCGGAGAAGCGGACAAGTGATCGAGGAAGCGGACAAGTGATCGGAGAAGCGGAGTAGTGATCGAGGAAGCGGGCAAGTGATCGAGGAAGCGGACAAGTGATCTAGGAATCGAACAAGTGATCGAGGAAGCGGACAAGTGATCGAGGAAGCGGACAAGTGATCTAGGAAGCGGACAAGTGATCAAGGAAGCGGACAAGTGATCAAGGAAGCGGACAAGTGATCGAGGAAGCGGACAAGTGATCTAGGAAGCGGACAAGTGATCGAGGAAGCGGACAAGTGATGGAGGAGGCGGACAAGTGATCTAGGAAGCGGACAAGTGATCTAGGAATCGGACAAGTGACCAAGGAAGCGGACAAGTGACCAAGGAAGCGAACAAGTGATCGAGGAAACGGATAAGTGATCAAGGAAGTGGACAAGTAATCTAGGAAGCGGGCAAGTGATCGAGGAAGCGGACAAGTGATCGAGGAAGCGGACAAGTGATCGAGGTAGCGGACAAGTGATCGAAGAAGCGGACAAGTGTTCGGAGAAGCGGACAAGTGATCGGAGAAGCGGACAAGTGATCGGAGAAGCGGACAAGTGATCAAGGAAGTGGGCAAGTGATCGAGGTAACGGATAAGTGATCAAGGAAGCGGACAAGTGATCGGAGAAGCGGACAAGTGATCGAGGAAGCGGACAAGTGATCTAGGAAGCGGACAAGTGATCGAGGAAGCGGACAAGTGATCGAGGAAGCGGACAAGTGATCTAGGAAGCGGACAAGTGATCGAGAAAGCGGACGGTGATTCGGAGAAGCAGACAAGTGATCGAGGAAGCGGACAAGTGACCGGAAAAGCGGACAAATGATCGAGGAAGCGGACAAGTGATCTAGGAATCGGACAAGTGACCAAGGAAGCGGACAAGTGACCAAGGAAGCGGACAACTGATCTAGAAAGCGGACAAGTGATCGAGGAAGCGGACAAGTGATCAAGAAAGCGGACAAGTGATCAAGGAAGCGGACGAGTGATCAAGGAAGCGGACAAGTGATCTAAGAAGCGGACAAGTGATCGATGAAACGGACAAGTGATCGAGGAAGCGGACAAGTGATCGAGGAAGCGGACAAGCGAGCACGGCGAGGGGTGTACTTCCTACGGGGCGGTCTTCGAGGAAGCGGAAACGTGATCTAGGAAGCGGAGAAGTTATCGAGGAAGCGGACAAGCGAGCACGGCGGGAGGTGGCTCTCCTACGGGGCGGTCTTCGAGGAAGCTAAGAAACAATAAAAGAATGCCAAATCCAGCTCCTCTTTAAACAGTCTTCGAAATCAATTATCAAAAATAAATACAGAAATAATTTAAAACATAAAGCGCCGTAATATGAAGCACTATATAATCACACACATAAAGAATAACATTTTTGATATGTTTATATTAAAATATCTGTGTCTTTAATTCGGATATTGTGTCCACGCCCTTCTAACTGTTGTTATGAAGAGATTTGAAAGTTTCTGTAGAACATGAACTCCCTGGGAGGAAGAAACATCTATTCTCTCTGTTGGAGCTTGTCGAACTTCGGTTTAGTTCCCGAACTTTGGGGTTTGGTAATACAGAGATCATCAGATTGCACTCTTATGCGAAGTTACTGTACCAATATTTAAAATTTACAGTAAGTGAATTTACACTTTGTATAATTTTTTTTAAGTCACATCGTGAACTGTCATTTGAGCATTATAGATGGCAGAGTGCCATCTAGTGGAACAAAAAATAAACTACATGTTAATTTAGGCTCTTGTTCCATGATTTATTACCGACCTATTTTTTAATAAATCAAGAAAAACCAACCACGAATGCGTTTCGGCCTGTATACTTTCAATAAAATTGAAATCACTTGTCCGTATCCTACATCACTTGACCGTTTGCTCGATCACTTGTCCGCTTTCTCGAAGACCGCCCCGTAGGAAGGCCACCTCCCGCCGTGTTCGCTTGTCCGCTTCCTTAAAGAAGACGATTTTTGATTCCGACCAAGGCCGTTTGAGAGTTTTATGTTGAAACATGAATAGCCATTTCTCCATTGCTCTCTTGATGGCCTTCATCAGTTTCTCAGCGATTAACCTCTCCATAAATTATCATGACAACCCTTAGTCCTATTGTTTATATCGCTCTATCGATAATCTTTCCAATTTCAACAATGGCGATTCTTTTTTTACTCCTTTATTTTACTTAGACACTTTATGACACTTTCTTCGTACTTTGAAACCAGTGTTAATTTAGGCTAATGACACATCTAATGTGTTATCAAATATTAATTAATAATAATAATACTGAATATATACAGTGGAGTTTTACATAAGAGACAACCTAAAAATGTGACTACGCTCATGGACAAAATAAATGGAAATTTCAGAGTTCCCTGTTCACGGTTACCGTAGCGGCTCGGGGTTCACGTCACCGTATTACAGGGTAGTCTCTTACTTGTGCTGCTTCTCCCGCCCGCCATGTAGAAGAGGACTTCTAGGCAGATGCTTTTTATATAAAAAATAACAACAAAATTAAAGTCTGTTTTTTAAATTTAATATAAAGATAGAAAATATATTTAAAGATTTATAAAATGTTGTTAAACTCAATTCTATATAAGAAACAACACTTTTGAATATATCAGAGTTATTGTCAGAATCCAGATATATGTACATGCTAAAAGGTATAACTCCCTTTAGTTTTGTCAGTGAGTGTATTAATAACAACTACTATTCAATTCCTATAAAGATTAAGTTCAATAAAAGCTAATTTATATATATCGGAGGTGTAAAATTACGGACTATATAAAATATTGATGTACTAACTAGAGATTACTTACCAATTATACTGTTGGCGCTACTGATAATAAAAGTAATAAATTGTCATGTAGAAAGGTGAGAGACATGAGGATGACAATATAATTTGATCTAAACTATTACCAACTTATTAACCTAATAGGGAGGCAATAAGATAAATATGTAACAAAGTATCAAAATTAATAATCTGTGGTTGAGAATAATAAACATACTGTTATAATCATCTCTATAGATACTAAGTCTGACTGTCTGTCCGTCTGGCTGGCTGCCTGTCTGTATGTCTG
Source organism: Cordylochernes scorpioides (assembly GCA_030710605.1). Lineage (NCBI taxonomy): Eukaryota > Metazoa > Arthropoda > Arachnida > Pseudoscorpiones > Chernetidae > Cordylochernes > Cordylochernes scorpioides. The sequence continues at coordinate 108,262,611 of CP092866.1, read as the reverse complement.
TCTGGTTGCCTGTCTGTATGTCTGTCCATCTGTCTGTCTATCTGGTATGCTGCCTGCCTGTCTGTCCGTCTGGCTGGCTGCCTGTCTGTATGTCTGTCCATCTGTCTGTCTGTCTGGTTGCCTGTCTGTATGTCTGTCCATTTGTCTGTCTGTATGGTATGCTGGCTGCCTGTCTGTCCGTCTGGCTGGCTGCCTCTCTGTCCGTCTCTCTATCTGTCTGGCTGGCTGTCTGTATGTCTGTCCGTCTGTCTGGTTGTCTGACTGTCTGTCCGTCTGGCTAGCTGCATGCCTGTATATCTGTCTGTCTGTCTGGCTGGTGGCTGGCTCGCTACCCGTCTGTCTATCTGTCTTTCCGTCTATCTTGCTGCCTGCCTGTCCGTCTGTCTGCCTGTCTGTGATCACTGTAATATCTTTCAGAGCTATTGTCTGAATCCCGTTATACATACTAAAAGGTACAACTTCCTTAAGTTTTGTTATGATCGAGGAAGCGGACAAGTGATCTAGGAAGCGGACAAATGATCTAGGAAGCGGACAAGTGATCGAGGAAGCGGACAAGTGATCTAGGAAGCGGGCAAGTGATCTAGGAAGCGAACAAGTGATTTAAGAAGCGGAAAAGTGATCTAGGAAGCGGACAAGTGATCGAGGAAGCGGACAAGTAAACGAGGAAGCGGACAAATGAACAAGGAAGCGGACAAGTGATCAAGGAAGCGGGAAAGTGATCGAGGAAGCGGGCAAGTGATCGAGGAAGCGAACAAGTGATCTAGGAAGCAGACAAGTGATGGAGAAAGCGGACAAGTGATCGAGGAAGCGGACAAGTGATCTAGGAAGCAGACAAGTAATGGAGAAAGCGGACAAGTAATGGAGAGAGCGGACAAGTGATCAAGGAAGCGGACAAGTGATCTAGGAAGCAGACAAGTAATGGAGAAAGCGGACAAGTGATCGAGGAAGCGGACAAGTGATGGAGAGAGCGGACAAATGATCGAGGAAACGGACAAGTGATCTAGGAAGCAGACAAGTAATGGAGAAAGCGGACAAGTGATCGAGGATGCAGACAAGTGATGGAGAAAGCGGACAAGTGATCGAGGAAACGGACAAGTGATCTAGGAAGCAGACAAGTAATGGAGAAAGCGGACAAGTGATCGAGGAAGCGGACATGTGATCAAGGAAGCGGACAAGTGATCTAGGAAGCAGACAATTAATGGAGAAAGCGGACAAGTGATCGAGGAAGCGGACAAGTGATCAAGGAAGCGGACAAGTGATCAAGGAAGCGGACAAGTGATCTAGGAAGCGGACAAGTGATCTAGGAAGCGGACAATTGATCGAGGAAGCGGACAAGTGATCTAGGAAGCGGACAAATGATCTAGGAAGCGGACAAGTGATCGAGGAAGCGGACAAGTGATCTAGGAAGCGGGCAAGTGATCTAGGAAGCGGACAAGTGATCTAAGAAACGGAAAAGTGATTTAGGAAGCGGACAAGTGATCGAGGAAGCGGACAAGTAAACGAGGAAGCGGACAAATGAACAAGGAAGCGGACAAGTGATCAAGGAAGCGGACAAGTGATCGAGGAAGCGGGCAAGTGATCTAGGAAGCAGACAAGTGATGGAAAAAGCGGACAAGTGATCGAGGAAGCGGACAAGTGATCTAGGAAGCAGACAAGTAATGGAGAAAGCGGACAAGTGATCGAAGAAGCGGACAAGTGATGGAGAGAGCGGACAAGTGATCAAGGAAGCGGACAAGTGATCTAGGAAGCAGACAAGTAATGGAGAAAGCGGACAAGTGATCGAGGAAGCGGACAAGTGATGGAGAGAGCGGACAAATGATCGAGGAAACGGACAAGTGATCTAGGAAGCAGACAAGTAATGGAGAAAGCGGACAAGTGATCTAGGAAGCAGACAAGTAATGGAGAAAGCGGACAAGTGATCGAGGAAGCGGACAAGTGATCAAGGAAGCGGACAAGTGATCTAGGAAGCAGATAATTAATGGAGAAAGCGGACAAGTGATCGAGGAAGCCGACAAGTGATATAGAGAGCGGACAAGTGATCTAGGAAGCGGACAAGTGATCTAGGAAGCGGACAAGTGATCGAGGAAGCGGACAAGTGATCTAGGAAGCGGACAAATGATCTAGGAAGCGGACAAGTGATCGAGGAAGCGGACAAGTGATGGAGAAAGCGGACAAGTGATGGAAAAAGCGAACAAGTGATCGAGGAAGTGGACAAGTGATCTAGGAAGCGTACAAGTGATCGAGGAAGTGGACAATTGATGGAAAAAGCGAACAAGTGATCGAGGAAGTGGACAAGTGATCTAGGAAGCGTACAAGTGATCGAGGAAGCGGACAAGTGATCTAGGAAGCGGGCAAGTGATCTAGGAAGCGGACAAGTGATCTAAGAAACGGAAAAGTGATTTAGGAAGCGGACAAGTGATCGAGGAAGCGGACAAGTAAACGAGGAAGCGGACAAATGAACAAGGAAGCGGACAAGTGATCAAGGAAGCGGACAAGTGATCGAGGAAGCGGGCAAGTGATCTAGGAAGCAGACAAGTGATGGAAAAAGCGGACAAGTGATCGAGGAAGCGGACAAGTGATCTAGGAAGCAGACAAGTAATGGAGAAAGCGGACAAGTGATCGAAGAAGCGGACAAGTGATGGAGAGAGCGGACAAGTGATCAAGGAAGCGGACAAGTGATCTAGGAAGCAGACAAGTAATGGAGAAAGCGGACAAGTGATCGAGGAAGCGGACAAGTGATGGAGAGAGCGGAAAAATGATCGAGGAAACGGACAAGTGATCTAGGAAGCAGACAAGTAATGGAGAAAGCGGACAAGTGATCTAGGAAGCAGACAAGTAATGGAGAAAGCGGACAAGTGATCGAGGAAGCGGACAAGTGATCAAGGAAGCGGACAAGTGATCTAGGAAGCAGATAATTAATGGAGAAAGCGGACAAGTGATCGAGGAAGCCGACAAGTGATATAGAGAGCGGACAAGTGATCTAGGAAGCGGACAAGTGATCTAGGAAGCGGACAAGTGATCGAGGAAGCGGACAAGTGATCTAGGAAGCGGACAAATGATCTAGGAAGCGGACAAGTGATCGAGGAAGCGGACAAGTGATGGAGAAAGCGGACAAGTGATGGAAAAAGCGAACAAGTGATCGAGGAAGTGGACAAGTGATCTAGGAAGCGTACAAGTGATCGAGGAAGTGGACAATTGATGGAAAAAGCGAACAAGTGATCGAGGAAGTGGACAAGTGATCTAGGAAGCGTACAAGTGATCGAAGAAGTGGACAAGTGATCGAGGAAGCGGACAAGTTATCGAGGAAGCGGACAAGTGATCGAGGAAGCGTACAAGTGATCGAGGAAGCGGACAAGTGATCGAGGAAGCGTACAAGTGATCGAGGAAGCGGACAAGTGATCGAGGAAGCGGACAAGTGATAGAGGAAGCGTACAAGTGATCGAGGAAGCGGACAAGTGATCGAGGAAGCGGACAAGTGAACGAGGAAGCGGACAAGTGATCGAGGAAGCGGACAAGCGAGCACAGCGGGAGGTAGCTCTCCTACGGAGTGGTCTTGGAGGAAGCTAAGAAGCGATAAAAAGAATGCCAAATTCAGCTCCTCTGTAGGCAGTCTTCGAAATCAATTATCGAAAATAAATACAGAAGTAGTTTTAAAACATAAAGCAGCGCCATATGAGGCATATATAATGACACACATTAAAAAAAAAAAAACAATGGTTGCCTGTAAAGTCGGTTTTACGGGCGAAGATTTTACGTGACAACGGTAGAATATTTATTGATATGAATATAATTAAATTGCACAATAGGAACAAGGAATTGAATGAAAATAAGAATTGCACAAATTTTAACTATAGAAATATATTTTGTTTACTAAAACATTGTACATGTAAACTTAAACTTAACTAATTCCTATTTGAGTGATTTTGTTGAGGATAGGACGATGATAGGACAAATATGAAATGAAAGGAAGTGTTTCTGCTGTAATGTGTCTTGCGAAAGTCAAGTCGATAGTTGTTCCTTTTAACGTAGTTGACTTAGAGACGTTTGATACGCAATCAAGATTATTCGTATTTTTCATGAATTTAAGAAACGAGTTGTCAGGCTTTACGTTTTTGTTAAAATCACCACACAGAAGAATCGGTATACTAGAATCAACTTGCACGAACGGTGGCACGTACTGGCTGTTGTGAATGTATGGACCGAGTCCTTGCCATAGTAACATTCCAATATCCTGCATACTAGCTCCTGGATGAATATATACAGCACCGAGTATAAACTTGAAGCTAGTATTAGCGGCGAAGCAAGTAACTTCAGTCATGCACATGTCACCCTTGGTTTTAATGACACGAGTTACGTCTGTAATCGCAACTTGGAACACTTCCGCCGTAGATGTCGATGATAATTTACGATAGATCGCCACTCCACCAGCCGCGTTGGTATTTGAAAATCAAAACACTTATTCAGATCGAAGGTTCAAATTTTTGCTAAATAAATTTGAAATTAAATAAAATTTGTAATTGTAAATGATGAAGTTGAAAATTAAAACATTTACTTAAATTAGATGTTAAAATTCTTGCTCAACACAGTTTAAATAAAGTTTTCTTATATCTGCCACTTTTCTTAATATTTGTAATTTTAAAGAATCAATTCGAAAATCAAAACATTTATTCAGATCGAAGGTTCAAATTTTTGCTAAATAAATTTGAAACTATTTAAAATTTGTAAAATAATAATTAATTAATTAATTAATTTTAAACTAATAATTTACTTAACACTATCAACATTTATCAATAGTATGACATAACCTATAAACTCAGTTTCTCAACTTTTGTGTCAATCTAACAATTAATCAATCAATCATAGTTTACGATAATGAAATATCAGTGTACAATTATTTACCTTTATTGTTGTAGTTGTTGTAAATGACGAATCTAAGCACTCCACATTTTCACTACAGACACAGCTGACGATACTTTAACCACACGTGTGAACTTGTATTATGACGCTTTCTTGTTTTTCCAACGCCAAGAACGTTCGAGAAAGACAAAGACAGAGACAAGCATGCGCCGATTCAATGCGCCTAATTCTCTAGCGCTGTGCGCGCAGCACTCTCGTTCGATGACTCATCGGAACGTTACCGGGCGTTACACTTTTTCATAAGTGACTCCCAGCCGCAACCTAATTTAAGACGTTGTCACGTCAAAAACATATTTTGATTTATTTATATTACAATATTGTAGGAAAGTATTAATTATTTTATTATCAGAGTTTCATTTTTGATGCTTATATTTTGTTACTCTGAAACATCCCTCATTGCTTATCTTTTTTCATCAATCATAGTTTGTTTTTGCCTTAAATAAATTGTTGTGTTATCCTGAATTTTATCTTTCGTAATTTTCCAAATGGCATTTTGGTGAAGATGCTGGGTAAATTAGGGGAGACAAACTGAAGATCGCCGAGAAGCCCTTGAGGCAATGGGTGCTGTGATCTACATTTTCGGAGACTGGCTTAAGGGTTCAAGCGCCGTGTCAAAGCTAAGACTTCTGTCCAAGATGAGATTGTCCCTAAAGACGATACGACGACAAAGCCGCTCTTCACGCAGCAAGAAAAGGGACTCAAAGGTACTAGGGACAATGTTCAAAGACTTCGATGACAGAAGCAGGTTAGATCCATGTCAGTAACTACAATATTGGCAAGCTGTGGGTCACAGTTCCCATAGGGAAGGAGCTATGTAGCGAAGTATTTATTATTTTATTAACAGAATATCATTTTTGATGTTTATTTTTGGTTACTCTGTAAACACATCTCATTGCTTATCTTTTTTTATCAATCATAGTTTGTTATTTTCCTAAATAAATTGCTGTGTCATCCTGAAGTTTATCTTTCCTAATTTTCCGAGTGGCAATATCTTTAAACAAACACATCAAACCACTGTAGTCAATTTTTCAAACCAATCAACTACACCAATGCTACGAGACTTCTATAAAGATTTATTTATGGATTGCTCTATTTAAAAAAAAATGGAAATAAAAGTAATACATTGTCATGTAGAAATGTAAGAGAAAACAGACATGAAGATGACAATGTTGTAACAAAGTAATTATTAATTTTATTATTTTTATTAACAGAGTGGTGATTTTTATGTTTTTATTTTTCTACTCTGTAAATTCACCTTGTGGCATATCTTTTGTTTACCATTTATAGTTGGTTCTTGCATGAAATAAATTGTTGTCTCCTCCTGAAGTTTTTGTCTTCCCTAATTTACCACGTGGCAATATATTTTGATCTAAACTATTACCAACTTATTAACCTAATAGAGAGGCAATAAGGGAAATATGTAACAAACTATCAAAATTAATGATCTGTGGTTGAGAATAATACATATACTGTTATAATCATCTATATACTATGTCTGACTGTCTGTCTGTCCGTCTGGCTGGCTGCCTGTCTGTCCGTCTGGCTTGCCTGTCTGTCCGTTTGTCTGGCTGGCTGCCTGTCTGTATGTCTGTCCGTCTGTCTGTTCGTCTGGATGGCTGCCTGTCTGTATGTCTGTGCGTCTGTCTATCTGTCTGGCTGCTGGCTGGCTATCAGTCTGCCTGTAAATTCGGATCTTATGTCCACGTCCATCTAACTGTTGTTATAGAGCTTTGAAAGTTTCTGTAGAACATGAACTCCCTGGGAGGAAGAAACATCTATTCTCTCTGTTGGAGTTTGTGGAACTTTGGATTAGTTCCTTAACTATTAGTTTCGATAATACAGAGATCATCAGATTGTAGTCTTAGGCGAAGTTACTGTACCAATATCATAAAGTTGCAGTTGGTGTATTGGTGTATAGTTGGCGGAGTGTCATCTAATGGACCAAAAATCAACTACAGGTTGATATAGG
>CP092866.1:108191765-108247588 GCA_030710605.1 Cordylochernes scorpioides | reverse complement strand
TCTTATTACCTTGTGTTTTATGAAGATATAATTGTTTATTTTTCAGAGGCATATGATCCTCTAGAAAAATCAGAGCATTCACAATATATGCGTTTATGTTTTATAAACGTATTAATCTTGAATGATATAAATATAATTCCAAAAATAGTGTTAATTTAGAGCTAAATTATTTTGTAAATGCACAGTGGGAGAAAGGTTATAAGGAATTATGGATGATCATCTAAGGCCATTATATAAGAATTTGACAATTCATATCTTGAGCTGTGGCAATAAATGAAGGTATTTAAACTTTCCAAAAAATGATCTTCACATAGTGCCTCAATGCGACAATTATCTTTAAAATGTTTGATAGCAAAAGATAAAGAGGCAAACAATCAGCAGCCTCTATGGTGATTGAGTCAAAATGATTAGTTAGAACAAGTTGTCCATCAAAGCAGGTACATATGCAATATGATCGCATGGTAACCATAGAATATCTTTCAGATTAAGTCAGGTTTAACTGGTTTGTTGAAGAAAAGGTGAAAGAGCGTGTAATTGGATCCATACTTTTTCAGCATAACTAAGGCATATTTTGCAGGCCTCTTCTCTGAGAGGCATAGCGTTGACAACGGCGACACCTAAAAAGCAACAATGAAGTCATTTAGCTAGGATTGAAAGCCTAAAGAGGTTAGAAAATATTTTGAGAGAGGAAGAGCATAGTTTCCATAGTTATCTTATTTGTTGCTTGTGGCACATAGTAGGGTCTTAGTTCGATCCAGCAAAGAATCTGCCATTTTTTTCATTATTTTAAAATAAAACTTAATTAAACAGAGAATAAAACGTTTCGGACTGTTGGCCCTCGTCAGCGTGGTGCAAGCTATATCTCAACGACCAAAAAACTGGTCATTCAGGCATCCTGAAAAATCATGAAACGGGTAGTTAACAGCCAGAAACGTCTATGTGATTAACTATTCTTGATTAATCAAGAACGGGTATTTGGCCAATTGTGGAATAATTAAAAATCAACGTAAAGTTGATATTTATTACGATAGATGGCGCAAGCCATTAGCAACTTTCAGTTGCACGATAAGGAGATGTATTTGTTTTCTTAATTTATGCACCTTATCCTAGTACCATATCACATGTAAAGATAGAGGCTGCCTGGCCGGCATTCATATTTCTTGAAAATAATTTTTTTATTATTAAAAGTCATCCACAAACGCTTTTCGCGCCGTTGGCGCTCGTCAGCGTGGAGCAGGCTGTACCATCTCTCCGTAATGGTTTCACAATTTCTATCTTGAACCTTCACTCAATTCTTACAGAATCCAAAGTTTTTAAATGAGATTCCAAAATCACTTTATTAGGTACAGCTCAAAAAGAGCAACCTAGTTTATGATAATTGCAACAATGAATGTGAAAGTTATTCAGATATTTAAAAAATATGTTAACGCGGGATTCAATCCTGGTTCATGACTGTCGGGAATCGAGGGTGTTACCCACTTGTCCTTCCTGTTCTTTCTAAGTTAGAAAATAACAACTGATTAGTGACACAAAATTTTATGGAAGTGAAGTGGTTTTGAAAACAATAAAGTGTGTAACGTCCTCGTGTTTGCTAGTTGACGTTAATCAGCAAGTAGTATCTGGAAGTGTAAAAAGAAAAGTCTTTATTTCTTTTAGGCTAACATCAGACATAAGTTTACATGTCGATATACACCCATACTTCGCTTTGCGTCGGGGTTACGTTCCAAAAAAAAAAACACGACGCAAATTGAAACGACGCAAAGTGAAAATATGTAAAGGCGCAATCAAAAACAAAGGTGTTGCCCTATTTTAGGAAAAAAAAAATTAAAGACTCGAATCCTAAACAACGCAACTTCGAAAATCTAACGACGCACAGTGAAAATCAGTAAAAATTAAATAGCGACGCAACTTCGAAAAAAATGCAAAACGAAACGACGCAAAGCGAGGTATTGGTGTATATTACAATCAGTCAAAAAGACAACTCCACAGAGTACCATCTCAGTGATGTGCTCACTGATAATTTACTATACATCCTGTAGGTATGCCAGCTGCCGTTACAAAGTATATCTTTTACTTTAAAAAAGTATGAAATGCCTTTATATATAATTCATCATAATACAATTTTATTAAGATACATATTCCACAATTTTATAAAAACTTCTCCTCCTGGAGATCTGTGAAAGAGAAGTAACTTTTTGAACATATTTCGGGGTATTGCTTTCTCTTTATTTATCGCGATTTGTTTGGAAATAAATTGAATTATTTTTTCAAAAAGTGCATTTTTTTACATCTGGGTGGTTTGGTGGGCGATATTGTCACCAACCAGATCTTTGGTTTCAAATTTCGCATTCAAACGACTTGAATTATAGAAAAACTTTTACAATGAATTCTTTCACAAATCCATCCTTATTGACGGTAAATAGCCAAATGGGTCTCAGGCAAATGTTTATTTGTGTAAAATTGCAATAGTAAATCTACATAAATCTACATATACCTACATATACATGTAGTGTACTTATAGAATGAGCTATCACATACCATAATTACACACACACACCATAATTACAAGTATTACATATGTACATATACACACATACATAATTACTTGTATCAACGCCTAAAACATGTATACCTAGTAAAATAGAGGAAGAAGCATACATGTACTCACTCAGAAGCAGTACAATCAGCATAGAATTCATGTTGTGTGGAAGGAACAAAGTAAAACTGGCTCGACGCCACCGCAGTTTATATCAGGTAGAATTGATGACAGGTAACGTATCAATGCAAGGTGGATGATAAGATAACTGTGTTTACTCTAGCCTCCACTAGTTTTTTGTGTCATGTTTTTATCTGTTGTTTGGGAAGTGACTAAGTAGAGAATAGCCCTGTTGTTACCATAGAGGTAGGTAGATAGAGACAATTTTAACAGTTTTATTGAACTCCTGTCAATACGGGCAAAAGTGCACAGTCCGCATTATTTAAGTAGTGATGAAAAATTTACAATGATGATGTTTATTATTATATAAAAAATAAAATGAAATAAAATACAGTAGAACCTGCCTGTAAAGGACACCTAATTGCAAAGCCAAAGTGACCTTTAGGGAGAGGTGTACTCTTACTGGAGAGGGTCAAAATAGTAAAAAATGGTAATTTAGTAAATGAAAACTGTCTTTTGTAGAGAAGTATCCTCTAGCGGGAGTGCCTTCTCATGGAGGTTGTACTGTATATGCTATGTACAAAGAATATGTGCATGGAGCCTCTGCCACCGCTGCAGAGCTTGATGGAATATCGCCAAAGGATCTACAGTGACACCGCGCATTTAACGATCTACGAAAAAAACGAAGATAGCATGATTCGCCGCTGAGGAGTGGTGATGGCGTGGTCCTCGAGGCCCACCGTGAAGATCCAGGACTGTAAGTCCCGCGGCCGCCCGATAATGGAGAACGCCTCTTGGATGAGAGGGCGGACGGCGTTACAGGACCAGTAGCGGTGGGCCAGCGACAGGTCGCAGGAGCCGCAGGCGATGCAGACGGGCTGAATCGACTCCGGGTGGCCCGTATGAGGCAGAGCGTGTAGGGCCAGCCGTAGAGCGATGTCCGCTGCATGGCCCCCGAAGGAGCAGCGACGGAGGGATTAGAACGCCTGGCTGGTGAGGGGCACGTCGCCGACAGGCGACCAGCGCCGGAGATACCGCGAGATCGAAACGGCGGCCAGGCGGGGACATTCAACATGCGACGCGCAGTGCGTGAGCTGTTGCGCAAGAACGGAGTGGCCATTCCACGCAGCACCACGGCTTCTCCAAGCTCCCCTCCTGATGCGAGCTCCCCGCGCTTTCCGACACCAGACGCCGGCAGAATGAACCAAGGGCGTTGCATCGTCGCAGGTGCTAATCATCAGACTGGTGGTGGGCGACGGAGCAGGGCCAGCCAGGTCGCGTGCGCGTATTCCTCTCTACCTTGAGGGAGCTCGAAGCGATGGCGTCGCCGGGAATCTGCAGGCGGGCATGGTGGCAGTGGGCACCACCCGGTGGTTCAGGCTCAGGATGGAGAAGACCTGCTCCCACAGATTCAGCAGCCGACGGCGACGGGGCAGCAGCCAGCAACTCGAGGACAAGGGGGCCATCCAGGCACCGGACTCCACCAGCCATGTGTAGGCATTCTTTCCGCCCGCTCGGCATGCGGCCGGAACCTCCTTGAAGCAGGTGAGCTGGAGTTGCGTCCTTACATCCAACAGCCCTATGCCACCGACGGACACAGGACGGGATAGTAGATTTCCCAGGAGCCAAGCGGCTCGATGGCAGGACCCTCAGACGAACCGCCTCAGCCCGGCCTGTAGTTTGGCGATAGTGGGGTCGCAGGACAGTTAGCCGTGTAGATGGTGGAGCACTGCCGCCAGTACCAGCGAGTTGGCCACTCTCGCTCGCCCGACCATGGAGAAGCCACGGACGTATGGGGACCATCTAGAGATCGCCCCCTCCAGGATACCCAGCAGGGGATTTTCCTGAACCGTTGTTACTTGACTAGATGTAACCTCTCAGCCCAGCACCGTGATGGAAGGTGCGGACCACGAGATGCCCAGGGGAGAGTCAGCACGGTCCCTCCAGTTGCCGCACCACAGTCCCTTATTCTTGGAAGTTCACGCATACTCCTGACGCACGCCGGAATTCGTTAGAGATGGTCTTAACTTTATCCAACTGCCAATCCTCGCGGATCAGCAGAAGAATATCATCGGCGTATGCCAGGACGTTTCCTCTTCCTAGATCTCTCTCCAGGTGGCGAAGGAGGGGACCGGTGAAGATGGAGAATAAGGCTGCGCTGCAGGCACAACCCTGCCGAAGCTCTCTGCGCATTCTGAATGGGCAGGTGAAGTTTCCATCGACCTTGATGATAGCATCGATCTCCGCGTAGAGAAGGTGGAGTCATTCCACGAAGGGCGGAGGCAGGCTAGGAACTCTCTGTCCACATTGTTAAAGGCGGACTGCAGGTCGGCGGAGATGACTGCAAGCGGCGACTTGTTCTTGAAGGCCTGGGCCACCTCGTCAGAAACGCACGCGATGTTCCAGGAGGGACATCCTTCCGGAACGGCGTATGTATGACATTCCGGCACCATGGCTGGTAGGTGGCGACGAAGACGACCTAGAAGTATGCCGCTGACGATTCTGTAGTCCGTCGTAGGTAGATATATAGGCCTGTAGTCGCTTAGGTCCTGATCACTGTGCGCTTTGGGGACGAGAAAGATGATATTTCTCCTCGAGGATTCAGGAAGAACCCCGCGAAGCTTGGATTCTCTCGAGGATGACTCGATGTATGGCCCCTCCGAAAAAGTCCTCAAAGCTCTTGACGAGCTTTCAGGTTACGCTATTTCAACCAGCAGCTTTCCCTTGTGGAAGACGGCTAATGACAGTTTACACCTCATTCAAGGAGATATCTGCTCGATGAAGAGAGGGTCATTGTCCTCCAGGGTGATGCTTTCCGTAGCTCCTTGCAGGAACCCTGCGATGGCCTCCGGACTGCAGGCAGAGCTGTCGAAACGCCCTTTGAAGGAGTTGAAGACAATGTGCCCCAGGCTCTCTCCCTCTACGGGGTTCCCCTGGGCGTCGAAGACGGTCGCCATTTCCGAGCGATGTAATCGGACGCGCAAAGAGCACCCACGCTCAGGCAGCGAAGGGTAGTCGGCGTCTACGGTCTCGGCCTCGAGCCTGGAACGCAGGAACCGGCTTGCTCTGATGTAGTCTTCGTCTTCAGCGCGGAGAATGGAGAGGCACTCAATGTCTTCAACCAGGTCCCGCTTTAGTTTCCCGCATTCTCTCCCAGGAGGGGTGTCTTCGATCTTCATAGAAGCTTCGCCGAGAAGCGCCTCAACACTCTCGATGACTGACGCCAGTCGAAGTAGCGCCGAGAAGGATAGCACGGTGGTTTGAACAGCGGAATTTTCAGGTTTAGCAACTGGAAACCCACGTAGGCAGGTGCACTGCATTGAAGATTGTGGCGGTGTCGACGAGGGCGGTTCGGTCCAGGAGTTCCGTGAAAGCTTCCACAGATTCAGACCCGATGTCGCTCGAAGACTCCTCGGAGATGTTGAAGTCGCCGAGGACCCACGCATCTTCTCTAACGGCTACCTCTACGAAGACCTGCAGTTGGAGATTCTGTTTTTCAGAAGTGTGTGCCAGGTGGCAGTTGACGCGGGTTTCGAGGCCCCGAACATTGATGCTAGCAATGGCGATCTTCCCTGGCCACAGAACGCGATGCCAGAGGACGATGACTCCCAGCGCTACAACGACGGCGAGGTCGGGTCCCCTGGGTGTCGATGATGGTGCGAAGACGGCGCTGTAGCCGAGGCATAGATCCCGGATGTTGTTTAGAGCCAGCACGTTCGTTTCTTGGACAAATGCGACATCAACTGCATGCTGCCTAAGGAAGCAGCACATCTCCACACTCCTAGCGCGAACGGCAATGCCGCGCACATCAAGTCACGCAATGCGGAAGCTCATTGCGTGATGATACCCTTTGCTGCAGACCGGAACTTGGTGGCCGCTTGTAGAGGGTGCAGGCTTTGTCCTATACTCAGTTGATGATTGTACCGATGAGGCTGATCAGACTGGCCAGATGCTCTGGTTTCTGAGCAGGCAGAAATTTGTTCATACCGGGTTGAGTGATGATTGCCTGCACGATATTTTCCCTCTCCATACCCGCTGCCTCGGCGTCCTTGAACACGGTGTCGGGGAGCTGCTTGAGTATCTTATTCAGTTGTTTGAGGGCTTTAGATATTCTTTCAGTTGATTCCTCCTCCTTGCATAGGGGTTTGTTTTTCATCGGAACCTGGGATCCAGCGGCTAGGGTCAAGGTATGAACGACTATGTTGGGCAGGTTCACTTTGCATGATGAGGCCACCTCTGCCGCCGCTGTTGGAGCTTCGGCACCGCTGGTTGTGCTGGCAGGAGTTTTATAGAGAACATGTTCTTCGGTCGGGATCTCTTCAGATTTATCATAGCTAACTGCAGCTGGTGTAGTTGAAAGAGGACCCGACGAGAGCGTTGACTGGGTGGAGGGAGACCACTAATGCTCAAAGGTATCTTGTCGAGTGAAGCGCTCCTCCATGTCCCTCCTGGGGCAGCTGGCACGTTGATGTCCTTGACTGCGACACTTGCTGCATTTGACGCCGTAGGAGATGTACGCTGGCGTCATTTCACCCTTGGACTTATCCCTTATTTCACCGGGAGTTGGTGGATCTTAAGGCCTTCATTCATGAAGATGAAGGCTTCTCTGATGCCCGTGGTCCAAGAGTAACCTTCGCAGGTTACCATTTCGTGAGCCTTGCCCCTTTGCAATAAGGCCTTAATGCCGCATTGCCAGCTTGCGTACAGAACAATTTCGAAATTAATGAAAGATCAAATACGATAGTGATAACCCTAATTACGTCTCTTTAAAAAAATACTTAGTAATAAAAAATTGCCTACAGTGACCCTCGTCTCATCAAAACATCACCGAAATTGATCAATATGCTCAGTATGTTTGTAAACACGGATCAGAAGAATTGGGATGAAATACTCCCATTCATTAACCATGATTACAACACTAAATTCAGGAAACCACAGGATACTCTCCATTTATTATTCTGTTTGGAAGATAAACCATGTCCATTTTTGGACGACAGGAATATCTGGGAGGACACCGACAGAAATGATTACGATTAATACATAAAACATCATTTAGATAAAATATAAAAGACAAGAAATTAGTTATAAACAACACAACGAAGAAAAAATGAAAGAAAACTATGACAAGACCTATCAAGAAAGAAGCTACGAAGTAGGACAATTAGTTGCAGTTTGGACCCCGATCAGAAAAATAAGAAATTGCAAAAGGTTACAGAGAAAATATCTCGGTCAGTACGGAATTTTGAAGAAATTGTGAAATGTAAACTATGTAGTAGAACCTAAAGTAAAAACCATGACCAAGACCTATTAACAGAGCCTGGCTCTCGACTCAACCCTTATTTCGAGAGGATTGAGGAGGAGATCCATTCACAAGGACGTGACAACTTCTTGAGAAGGGGAAGTGCTGCATCATGTTGATTGACATGATAGAGCAATATTTTATCTTGAAATTTAGAATTTTATTGAAAGTATACAGCCCGAAACTCGTTCGTGGTTGTCTATTCTTGATTTAAAATGAAATAGGTTGGTCAATAATCATTGAACAATCCTATATCAACCTGTAGTTGATTTTTGGTCCATTAGATGACACTCCGCCAACTATACACCAATACACCAACTGAAACTTTATGATATTGGTACAGTAACTTCGCCTAAGACTACAATCTAATGATCTTTGTATTATCGAAACTAATAGTTAAGGAACTAATCCAAAGTTCCACAAACTCCAACAGAGAGAATAGATGTTTCTTCCTCCCAGGGAGTTCATGTTCTACAGAAACTTTCAAAGCTCTATAACAACAGTTAGATGGACGTGGACATAAGATCCGAATTTACAGGCAGACTGATAGCCAGCCAGCAGCCAGACAGATAGACAGACGCACAGACATACAGACAGGCAGCCAGCCAGACGAACAGACAGACGGACAGACATACAGACAGGCAGCCAGACAGACAGACGGACAGACAGGCAAGCCAGACGGACAGACAGGCAGCCAGCCAGACGGACAGACAGACAGTCAGACATAGTATATAGATGATTATAACAGTATATGTATTATTCTCAACCACAGATCATTAATTTTGATAGTTTGTTACATATTTCCCTTATTGCCTCTCTATTAGGTTAATAAGTTGGTAATAGTTTAGATCAAAATATATTGCCACGTGGTAAATTAGGGAAGACAAAAACTTCAGGAGGAGACAACAATTTATTTCATGCAAGAACCAACTATAAATGGTAAACAAAAGATATGCCACAAGGTGAATTTACAGAGTAGAAAAATAAAAACATAAAAATCACCACTCTGTTAATAAAAATAATAAAATTAATAATTACTTTGTTACAATATTGTCATCTTCATGTCTGTTTTCTCTCACATTTCTACATGACAATGTATTACTTTTATTTCCATTTTTTTTAAATAGAGCAATCCATAAATAAATCTTTATAGAAGTCTCGTAGCATTAGTGTAGTTGATTGGTTTGAAAAATTGACTACAGTGGTTTGATGTGTTTGTTTAAAGATATTGCCACTCGGAAAATTAGGAAAGATAAACTTCAGGATGACACAGCAATTTATTTAGGAAAATAACAAACTATGATTGATAAAAAAAGATAAGCAATGAGATGTGTTTACAGAGTAACCAAAAATAAACATCAAAAATGATATTCTGTTAATAAAATAATAAATACTTCGCTACATAGCTCCTTCCCTATGGGAACTGTGACCCACAGCTTGCCAATATTGTAGTTACTGACATGGATCTAACCTGCTTCTGTCATCGAAGTCTTTGAACATTGTCCCTAGTACCTTTGAGTCCCTTTTCTTGCTGCGTGAAGAGCGGCTTTGTCGTCGTATCGTCTTTAGGGACAATCTCATCTTGGACAGAAGTCTTAGCTTTGACACGGCGCTTGAACCCTTAAGCCAGTCTCCGAAAATGTAGATCACAGCACCCATTGCCTCAAGGGCTTCTCGGCGATCTTCAGTTTGTCTCCCCTAATTTACCCAGCAACTTCACCAAAATGCCATTTGGAAAATTACGAAAGATAAAATTCAGGATAACACAACAATTTATTTAAGGCAAAAACAAACTATGATTGATGAAAAAAGATAAGCAATGAGGGATGTTTACAGAGTAACAAAATATAAGCATCAAAAATGAAACTCTGATAATAAAATAATTAATACTTTCCTACAATATTGTAATATAAATAAATCAAAATATGTTTTTTTTTTTTCATGTGTGTCATTATATATGCCTCATATGGCGCTGCTTTATGTTTTAAAACTACTTCTGTATTTATTTTCGATAATTGATTTCGAAGACTGCCTACAGAGGAATTGAATTTGGCATTCTTTTTATCGCTTCTTAGCTTCCTCCAAGACCACTCCGTAGGAGAGCCACCTCCCGCTGTGCTCGCTTGTCCGCTTCCTCGATCACTTGTCCGCTTCCTCGTTCACTTGTCCGCTTCCTCGATCACTTGTCCGCTTTCTCTATTACTTGTCTGCTTCCTAGATCACTTGTCCGCTTTCTCCATTACTTGTCTGCTTCCTAGATCACTTGTCCGTTTCCTCGATCATTTGTCCGCTCACTCCATCACTTGTCCGCTTCCTCGATCACTTGTCCGCTTTCTCCATTACTTGTCTTCTTCCTAGATCACTTGTCCGCTTCCTTGATCACTTGTCCGCTCTCTCCATCACTTGTCCGCTTCTTCGATCACTTGTCCGCTTTCTCCATTACTTGTCTGCTTCCTAGATCACTTGTCCGCTTCCTCGATCACTTGTCCGCTTTTTCCATCACTTGTCTGCTTCCTAGATCACTCGCCCGCTTCCTCGATCACTTGCCCCTTCCTTGATCACTTGTCCGCTTCCTTGTTCATTTGTCCGCTTCCTCGTTTACTTGTCCGCTTCCTCGATCACTTGTCCGCTTCCTAGATCACTTTTCCGCTTCTTAGATCACTTGTCCGCTTCCTAGATCACTTGCCCGCTTCCTAGATCACTTGTCCGCTTCCTCGATCACTTGTCCGCTTCCTAGATCACTTGTCCGCTTCCTAGATCACTTTTCCGCTTCCTTGATCACATGTCCGCTTCCTCGATCACTTGTCCGCTTTCTCCATTACTTGTCTGCTTCCTAGATCACTTGTCCGTTTCCTCGATCACTTGTCCGCTTTCTCCATCAATTGTCCGCATCCTCGATCACTTGTCCGCTTTCTCCATTACTTGTCTGCTTCCTAGATCACTTGTCCGTTTCCTCGATCATTTGTCCGCTCTCTCCATCACTTGTCCGCTTCCTCGATCACTTGTCCGCTTCCTCGATCACTTGTCCGCTTTCTCCATTACTTGTCTGCTTCCTAGATCACTTGTTCGCTTCCTTGATCACTTGTCCGCTCTCTCCATCACTTGTCCGCTTCTTCGATCACTTGTCCGCTTTCTCCATTACTTGTCTGCTTCCTAGATCACTTGTCCGCTTCCTCGATCACTTGTCCGCTTCCTTGTTCATTTGTCCGCTTCCTCGTTTACTTGTCCGCTTCCTCGATCACTTGTCCGCTTCCTAGATCACTTTTCCGCTTCTTAGATCACTTGTCCGCTTCCTAGATCACTTGTCCGCTTCCTAGATCACTTGTCCGCTTCCTCGATCACTTGTCCGCTTCCTAGATCATTTGTCCGCTTCCTAGATCACTTGTCCGCTTCCTCGATCACTTGTCCGCTTCCTAGATCACTTGTCCGCTACCTAGATCACTTGTCCGCTTCCTTGATCACTTGTCCGCTCTCTATATCACTTGTCCGCTTCCTCGATCACTTGTCCGCTTTCTCCATTAATTGTCTGCTTCCTAGATCACTTGTCCGCTTCCTTGATCACATGTCCGCTTCCTCGATCATTTGTCCGCTTTCTCCATTACTTGTCTGCTTCCTAGATCACTTGTCCGTTTCCTCGATCACTTGTCCGCTTTCTCCATCACTTGTCCGCATCCTCGATCACTTGTCCGCTTTCTCCATTACTTGTCTGCTTCCTAGATCACTTGTCCGTTTCCTCGATCATTTGTCCGCTCTCTCCATCACTTGTCCGCTTACTCGATCACTTGTCCGCTTTCTCCACTACTTGTCTGCTTCTTAGATCACTTGTCCGTTTCCTCGATCATTTGTCCGCTCTCTCCATCACTTGTCCGCTTCCTCAATCACTTGTCCGCTTTCTCCATTACTTGTCTGCTTCCTAGATCACTTGTCCGTTTCCTTGATCACTTGTCCGCTCTCTCCATCACTTGTCCGCTTCCTCGATCACTTGTCCGCTTTCTCCATTACTTGTCTGCTTCCTAGATCACTTGTCCGCTTCCTCGATCACTTGTACGCTTTCTCCATTACTTGTCTGCTTCCTAGATCACTTGTTCGCTTCCTCGATCACTTGCCCGCTTCCTCGATCACTTGCCCGCTTCCTTGATCACTTGTCCGCTTCCTCGTTCATTTGTCCGCTTCCTCGTTCACTTGTCCGTTTCCTCGATCACTTGTACGCTTCCTATATCACTTGTCCGCTTCCTAGATCACTTGTTCGCTTCCTCGATCACTTGCCCGCTTCCTTGATCACTTGTCCGCTTCCTCTTTCATTTGTCCGCTTCCTCGTTCACTTGTCCGTTTCCTCGATCACTTGTCCGCTTCCTAGATCACTTGTCCGCTTCCTCGATCACTTGTGCCGCTTCCTCGATCACTTGTCCGCTTTCTCCATTACTTGTCTGCTTTCTCCATCACGTGTCCACTTTCTAGATCACTTGTCCGCTTCCTCGATCACGTGTCCGCTTCCTCGAAGTCCGCCCCGTAGTAGGACCACCTCCCGCCGTGCTCGCTTGTTCGCTACCTCGATCACTTGTCCGCTTCTTCGATCACTTGTCCGCTTCCTCTATCACTTGTCCGCTTCCTCGATCACCTGTCCGCTTCCTAGATCATTTGTCCGCTTCCCCGATCACTTGTCCGTATCCTACATCAATTGACCGTTTGCTCGATCACTTGTCCGCTTTCTCGAAGACCGCCCCGTAGGAAGGCCACCTCCCGCCGTGCTCGCTTGTCCGCTTCCTTAAAGAAGACGATTTTTGATTCCGACCAAGGCCGTTTGAGAGTTTTATGTTGAAACATGAATAGACATTTCTCCATTGCTCTCTTGATGGCCTTCATCAGTTTCTCAGCGATTAACCTCTCCATAAATTATCATGACAACCCTTAGTCCTATTGTTTATATCGCTCTATCGATAATCTTTCCAATTTCAACAATGGCGATTCTTTTTTTACTCCTTTTTTTTACTTAGGCACTTTATGACACTTTCTTCGTACTTTGAAACCAGTGTTAATTTAGGCTAATGACACATCTAATGTGTTATCAAATATTAATTAATAATAATAATACTGAATATATACAGTGGAGTTTTACATAAGAGACAACCTAAAAATGTGACTACGCTCATGGACAAAATAAATGGAAATTTCAGAGTTCCCTGTTCACGGTTACCGTAGCGGCTCGGGGTTCACGACACCGTATTACAGGGCAGTTCCTTACTTGTGCTGTTTCTCTCCCGCCCGCCATGTAGAAGAGGACTTCTAGGCAGATGCTTTTTATATAAAAAATAACAACAAAATTAAAGTCTTTTTTTAAATTTAATATAAAGATAGAAAATATATTTAAAGATTTATAAAATGTTGTTTAACTCAATTCTATATAAGAAACAACACTTTTTGAATATATCAGAGTTATTGTCAGAATCCAGATATATGTACATGCTAAAAGGTATAACTCCCTTTAGTTTTGTCAGTGAGTGTATTAATAACAACTACTATTCAATTCCCATAAAGATTAAGGTCAATAAAAGCTAATTTATATATATCGGAGGTGTAAAATTACGGACTATATAAAATATTGATGTACTAACTAGAGATTACTTACCAATTATACTGTTGGCGCTACTGATAATAAAAGTAATAAATTGTCATGTAGAAAGGTGAGAGACATGAGGATGACAATATAATTTGATCTAAACTATTACCAACTTATTAACCTAATAGAGAGGCAATAAGATAAATATGTAACAAAGTATCAAAATTAATAATCTGTGGTTAAGAATAATAAACATACTGTTATAATCATCTCTATAGATACTAAGTCTGACTGTCTGTCCGTCTGGCTGGCTGCCTGTCTGTATGTCTGTCTGGTTGCCTGTCTGTATGTCTGTCCATCTGTCTGTCTATCTGGTATGCTGCCTGCCTGTCTGTCCGTCTGGCTGGCTGCCTGTCTGTATGTCTGTCCATCTGTCTGTCTGTCTGGTTGCCTGTCTGTATGTCTGTCCATTTGTCTGTCTGTATGGTATGCTGGCTGCCTGTCTGTCCGTCTGTCCATTTGTCTGTCTGTATGGTATGCTGGCTGCCTGTCTGTCCGTCTGGCTGGCTGCCTCTCTGTCCGTCTCTCTATCTGTCTGGCTGGCTGTCTGTATGTCTGTCCGTCTGTCTGGTTGTCTGACTGTCTGTCCGCTGGCTAGCTGCATGCCTGTATATCTGTCTGTCTGGCTGGCTCGCTACCCGTCTGTCTATCTGTCTTTCCGTCTATCTGGCTGCCTGCCTGTCCGTCTGTATGCCTGTCTGTGATCACTGTAATATCTTTCAGAGCTATTGTCTGAATCCCGTTATACATACTAAAAGGTACAACTTCCTTAAGTTTTGTTCATGTGTGTATTTATGTTTATAAGGGTATTCGTATAGATCCATTAGGCGCCTCTTTTATTGAAAGTATACAGGCCGAAACGCATTCGTGGTTGGTTTTTCTTGATTTATTAAAAAATAGGTTGGTAATAAATCATGGAACAAGAGCCTAAATTAACATGTAGTTTATTTTTTGTTCCACTAGATGGCACTCTGCCATCTATAATGCTCAAATGACAGTTCACGATGTGACTTAAAAAAAAAAATTATACAAAGTGTAAATTCACTCACTGTAAATTTTAAATATTGGTACAGTAACTTCGCATAAGAGTGCAATCTGATGATCTCTGTATTACCAAACCCCAAAGTTCGGGAACTAAACCGAAGTTCGACAAGCTCCAACAGAGAGAATAGATGTTTCTTCCTCCCAGGGAGTTCATGTTCTACAGAAACTTTCAAATCTCTTTATAACAACAGTTAGAAGGGCGTGGACACAATATCCGAATTAAAGACACAGATATTTTAATATAAACATATCAAAAATGTTATTCTTTATGTGTGTGATTATATAGTGCTTCATATTGCGCGGCTTTATGTTTTAAATTATTTCTGTATTTATTTTTGATAATTGATTTCGAAGACTGCCTAAAGAGGAGCTGGATTTGGCATTCGTTTATTGCTTCTTAGCTTCCTCGAAGACCGCCCCGTAGGAGAGCCACCTCCCGCCGTGCTCGCTTGTCCGCTTCCTCGATAACTTCTCCGCTTCCTAGATCACGTTTCCGCTTCCTCGAAGACCGCGCCGTAGGAAGTACACCCCCCGCCGTGCTCGCTTGTCCGCTTCCTCGATCACTTGTCCGCTTCCTCGATCACTTGTCCGTTTCATCGATCACTTGTCCGCTTCTTAGATCACTTGTCCGCTTCCTTGATCACTCGTCCGCTTCCTTGATCACTTGTCCGCTTTCTTGATCACTTGTCCGCTTCCTCGATCACTTGTCCGCTTTCTAGATCACTTGTCCGCTTCCTTGGTCACTTGTCCGCTTCCTTGGTCACTTGTCCGATTCCTAGATCACTTGTCCGCTTCCTCGATAATTTGTCCGCTTTTCCGATCACTTGTCCGCTTCCTCGATCACTTGTCTGCTTCTCCGAATCACCGTCCGCTTTCTCGATCACTTGTCCGCTTCCTAGATCACTTGTCCGCTTCCTCGATCACTTGTCCGCTTCCTCGATCACTTGTCCGCTTCCTAGATCACTTGTCCGCTTCCTCGATCACTTGTCCGCTTTTCCGATCACTTGTCCGCTTCCTTGATCACTTATCCGTTACCTCGATCACTTGCCCACTTCCTTGATCACTTGTCCGCTTCTCCGATCACTTGTCCGCTTCTCCGATCACTTGTCCGCTTCTCCGAACACTTGTCCGCTTCTTCGATCACTTATCCGCTACCTCGATCACTTGTCCGCTTCCTCGATCACTTGTCCGCTTCCTCGATCACTTGTCCGCTTCCTAGATTACTTGTCCACTTCCTTGATCACTTATCCGTTTCCTCGATCACTTGTCCGCTTCCTTGGTCACTTGTCCGCTTCCTTGGTCACTTGTCCGATTCCTAGATCACTTGTCCGCTTCCTAGATCACTTGTCCGCTTCCTCCATCACTTGTCCGCTTCCTCGATCACTTGTCCGCTTCCTAGATCACTTGTCCGCTTCCTCGATCACTTGTCCGCTTCCTTGATCACTTGTCCGCTTCCTCGATCACTTGTCCGCTTCCTAGATCACTTGTCCGCTTCCTCGATCACTTGTCCGCTTCCTCGATCACTTGTTCGATTCCTAGATCACTTGTCCGCTTCCTCGATCACTTGCCCGCTTCCTCGATCACTACTCCGCTTCTCCGATCACTTGTCCGCTTCCTCGATCACTTGTCCGCTTCTCCGATCACTTGTCCGCTTCTCCGATCATTTGTCCGCTTCCTCGATCACTTGTCTGCTTCCTAGATCACTTGTCCGCTTCTCCGATCACTTGTCCGCTTCCTCGATCACTTGTCTGCTTCCTAGATCACTTGTCCGCTTCTCCGATCACTTGTCCGCTTCCTTGATCACTTGTCCGCTCCCTCGATTACTTCTCCGCTTCCTCGAACACCGCCCCGGAGGAAGACCACCTCCCACCGTGCTCGCTTGTCCGATTCATCAACGAAGACGATTTTTGATTCTGACCATGGCTTCTCGAAAGGTTTATGTTGAATCATGAATAGACATTTCCCAATTGCTCTCTTGATGGCCTTCTTCAGTTTCTCAGCAACCTACTACTCTATACAGCATCATGGCAACCCTTTGTCCCATTGTTAATATCGCTCTATCGATTGCCTTTTCACAGTTTCAACTCTTTTTATAACACACTTCTTCGAATCCAGAAATAATCTTAGAAAGAATTTACATGTCTATACATGTAAAAGGCAGTTCGACTTTTACACTTACAAATGTTCCAGAGCCCCATTTGGTTATTTACACTTGTTGGTGGAATTGAATTAAATCTTATTGTTATTATAACCTTGTAAAATGTCAATATACAGAGAGGTCACCACAATTAATCCACCAACATGTCACCATTTTATTGGTATCCTAAAGTGAATCAATGTCCATTTATAGCTCGTTAATTATCAATTAGGCTGACAAGAGTGTCACACTGGTGCGGTGTGGGATTTTCCATTCAAGTATGTGAGGAATTCATTGATCCACACTAACTGGGTGCTTTTAACGTCGTCTTTAGATAGTTCTTCAATTAGCGTGGAGGACATTAGAATTTGTGGAGATTGTGTGTGTTATCCTACTTTAGATAACTCTCTGACTGGTTGGTTGGTTTGAACTGATAAATACAGTATTGTGGTAGCTTTCGGATTCTATTGAGAAACCATAAATAAAGATTGGAAATTCAAATTATCGGAATTATAATCGAAAAGTAAAGTATAGATGGAAATTTTTCCGGGAGGAAATTGATCTAAAGAGACATGGGTCGCCTTTCCCGTCAAAATAGACGTCTGAAACTAGACGCCATCTATTGACCGTCGCCACAACTAGCGGCCTCGGGTCGGTTACAAAACCACAACACCAGCTTTGGCAAACTGAACCGGGTTTAGCCCGAAACCATGGTCTCTAGGTGGACGCTTTTTAGTTTGCCAAAGCTAGTGTTGTAGCTTTGTCACCGACCCGAGGCCGCTTAGTTGTGGCGACGGTCAATAGATGGCGTCTGGTTTTAGACGTCTATTTTGACGGAAGAGGCGACCCTTGTTTCTTTAGATAAGTAAAGTTTATTGGAAGGAGGAATATTTATTTATAATCATTAAATCAGACGCGATAGCTCCACAATGCGTTAAGCAACAACACTAAATTCAGAGAACTATTTACATAGACAATTGGTGAATTGTATCGAAATGGATACTTCAGCATTCTGAAAGGGAACGAAAAATCTATGGGAAAAATACTTTTAAATATATTAACCTTTATATAGACACTCATAGATACAAATTAAGGAAGTGGAAAGTCTTTGATGTCGACGTTCGTCTATATATATGCGTTCTCACGCAATTCTGGCCTTAACTACCCGTTTCATGATTTTTCAGGATGCCTTAATGACCAATTTTTTGGTCGTTGTGGTACATCTTGCACCACGCTGATGAGGGCCAACAGCCCGAAACGCGTCCGTGGTTAGCTTTTCTTGATTAATCAAGAATGGGTATTTGGCCAATTCTGGAATAATTAAAAATCAACGAGAAAAGTTGATATTTATTCCGATAGATGGCGCAAGCCATCAGCAACTTTCAGTTGCACGATAAGTAGATTGCTTTTTCTTAATTTATGCACCTTATCCCAGTACAATATTACATTTGTACTATTTTTTCATATATATATATATATATATATGTGTGAAAAAATATTTAAAAAAAAATATATATATATGATAATTTAAACCAATAACCCTATATTATGTAATACGTATAACAAAATTGTCATGTTGTATATAGAACTAATTATAAACTATAACAAATTATACGCATAATTGACATGTCTCCTTGCATAACCATATGTAATGTACTGAGGATGAATAAATAAAAATATATAATAGATTAAAAACTGAGTTAAGAGCAAGATTGAGCGAATCACAAAGTAACTTCTAAAGATAGATGGAAGCCAACAGACTGGTGCCAGTGTCGATTAACGGACACGTGCAGAAAGGCAATACTTCCTGGTCCCCTTCCTGGTCCAAAAGAGTTGTATAAATAGGACCCCACGTAGCAACAGCCAGTTCAGTTCTAGTCAGTTCCGGTCAGCGTCACCCCTTATCGCCGGTTGTCACCAACTCATCGACCATGTAAAACAGTAAGAAACCTTCTCGATCTCCATCTTTGCTCTTGGCTCAACTTTTTATCTATTCAAGGAACTTTCCTTCTTTCAACTGTGTCGCTTCGTTTTGTGTGTGTGGACATTCCCCAGCTTTTCCACTCTGCCTCGAACACGACTGCCTGTACCCTGTGAGAACTGTTAAAGATCCTACAAGGTGCAGAAAGGTACTGGAAAACTCTCCACGCCCTGACTGTCCCTCGCGGTTACTACAGGTTTGACCCTCGGTTACATCACCTTATTACAGAGAGTCGACAGGATCCCTAATCACAGATAAGTCGACTCAACACAATATTACAGATAGTCGACAGGATCTCAACACATTATTACAGAGAGTCGACAGGATCCCTAATCACAGATAAGTCGACTCAACGCATTATTACAGATAGTCGACAGGATTACCACAACGAAGGAGACCACAACGAAGAAGGTAAAAATACTGTCCAGATAGATAGAAGAGCCAAGAAGCAAAGATGGAGGAACAAGCACGCCATTCCAACAAAACGACCAAGCAATCTTCCCCCCAACGACACAGCCGAACATCCCGCAAAATAAGCCGGTGAGAAGTTACCCACCTTCGACCTTACAACGCAACCATCCAGACGACATGCCACCATCGCCAAACAGAAGTCAAGCTTCTACAAGCTCTACATGGGACGCCTTCCACGTCATCAGGACAACAACCAAAGACCACTTCTCCTGACTGAACAATCATAAAAACTGTGAGTTTTTAAAAAATCTACTTAACTCTCTCTTCATGCTAACAACTTGATTTTCCATAAATATAATGTTTATTTTTACTGTAATTATTTTTAAATCAAATTTTACCATTTTTATAGCATTTCAATCCAAATTTTAAATATTGTACACCCTCATTTATCAATTTTTACTTTATTTTAAGCAACTTTTAAATCTTAATCCATTACTTTCAATGTTACATAAAAAAATCATATTATATTTTAATTACTCGAATCCTATTTTCTAAACTTATTTGTTGTGTTTCTCTTAATACCTTATTTTTATACCAAAAAACACCAATGTCTTAATTAAATACACAAAACTTTGCAAAAAATCATTGTTATGTTCACTATTTTATGTACACGCCCCCTTCAAATTATAAGTCACTATCATGCCATTGCCCTTTTACAAGTATAATTTTCGCACTACCATAATCAACTATTTAAAAAGTATATTCAAATTTTAATAAACATAGATGAAACGCATTTTTCGAAAGATACAATATCTTCAAAAGCACAACTAGAAATGTAACTGTCCTTCCCCAAAACAAGTTAAAAATTCCAGCATAGCTACACTCCCTCGTCCTTTTCTTTTTACATGCATAATTATTAATAATTCACACATCCCTCGGAACGAATTTCAACACATTCCCACCTTACTTTCTCCAATTGGCCACACGAGCTCCATATCGTCGCGAACACAAAGATTTCACGATAAACATACCACCTCTATAACAATCTGAAAATTCTCGATGTGTTTCGTACAACAACCACCCATGACTCATAAATTTGTTATTCATTCGGAAACTAGTTAGATGCTGTACCCAAAAACGAAAACTTCACGTGACACCTTTCCATACAACACCCACTAGTGTTACACAGCGCACCACAACAATTTTCTCACTTAACAGGCCCAAGACGCCTTCATGCTTGTGACACCTCACCAAAGCGTGTCTACGTTGAAGTCGCACTTTTATTCACATCTAAGCCTGACATCATTGAATAACATTTTTTAATTAGTCCGCAACATCGTCGAAACACAACACTTGCGAACACCGAGAAGACTATATTTTCAAACAGGCAAGAGGAGATAACTCAACTCGGGACGTAGGCCAGACATGGGATCATGTGACAGTCGGTAACAAAGGGTCGGCAACAAAGGACCGCCTACGAAAATAAACAACCCAGCTATGCCGGTCGGCATCAAAGGATATGGACACCAATTTCGGCCGCCATGTTGACATCTCCAGTTTCAGTTTACCACAGCCGACTAGCCCAGTCCGCCTGTACTTGAAACTCGTGGTCCAGCTCGCAGAATGGATAGATTGCAGCACCTATAATTAATTGACTTACCAATCATTACCCAATTTAACATATTACCATGAACATGTCAGATCACATATTCCCAGTTTCAGAGACATAGAAACACCAATGTTTACCAAAAGGGAAATGACCTAGTTACACACCACAGTTGTAACTTTTCTTCCAAAGAGACAATTTTTGTTCCATTTTTCACTACTTAACATTTATCTAATCATTAATAACCTTTAATTATATTATATTTTTTTTTGTATAAAATCTTGAATAATTATTTTTATTTTTATTTTTTTTTTACTTTTCAATTATAATCAAATTTTTATTCCAACATTATTTTAACAACTTTATTTTAACAATTTTATTTTTCATGACATTATTTTAGTATGACAAAACATTTAATTCTTTCAAATAATCATTTTTAATTCTCATTATTATATCTTTTATATTTTACTAATTCAGTATTATATCTTTTTTATATTACATGTTTGATCTTATCCACTTATACTTTTTTTTTTACCCGCACTCATATTTTTATCTTTTTATTCACTATATTTTTGTTTAAGTAACTTTATTATATGACAATGTTTATCATCAACTATCGGGCATACAACAATCGTTTTCAACAATCAAATTCTTACTAATCACTTCCCCATACTTTTTTCACTACCTATTTCAGCCATTGCTCGTAGAAACGACAGTACTGCTTGACAATTTTTCTTTTGATTTCGTAATTCAACAAACTCTTTGAACACAGTTCCCCAGAAGTACAAGTCTCGACTTTTTTGGTCTGAACACGTTTCAAAAGTTTATTTCAATCATCCGCAGAGCACATCACCAACGCATGCACAAAGCGTTCACTTTTTTCAACTTTCAATTTTTTTTTTCAGCTCTAGCGGACCACAATCAACCTTTGATTTCAAGTCAAGTCAGACCACCTACTGTCGCTACAACAATTCTACTTATCGCATGGCTCTACCACCCCTTTCAAGCATATTAATTCTTTTCTTCAACATCTTTTCAACCAATAACCCTACAATTGTGACAAAGCACTGTAACCTTATACAGGATCACAGGTGAAACATTGCCTAGGAAGACGCACAAGTCTATATCCTCGCTTTGCACCTGGATCTCAGTATTTGATTGTCTGTGTAACACTTACAATTGCATATTCTTCAACCCCTAACCCTTTCCAACGCCCGCCAACAATCTTTTAGAACATCATTTTTTATCATCATTATTTATTAGCAAACAAAGGTTTTATCTACAGTTCTCTTTTATAATGAATATCATAACTTTTAAATTAAACATAAGTTTTATTTTAATAATTTTCAGATATATCCAAATAAACATCTTGTTATAGCCCTTTTTCCCTCACAGTTTTAATTAATTAAAATAAATTCTAATTACTTACCTGTGTTAGAGAGGCTTTACCCGCTCAAACCCGGATAAACCCTTTCACTCACGGGGCCCATCTATGATAATTTAAACCAATAACCCTATATTATGTAATACGTATAACAAAATTGTCATGTTGTATATAGAACTAATTATAAACTATAACAAATTATACGCATAATTGACATGTCTCCTTGCATAACCATATGTAATGTACTGAGGATGAATAAATAAAAATATATAATAGATTAAAAACTGAGTTAAGAGCAAGATTGAGCGAATCACAAAGTAACTTCTAAAGATAGATGGAAGCCAACAGACTGGTGCCAGTGTCGATTAACGGACACGTGCAGAAAGGCAATACTTCCTGGTCCCCTTCCTGGTCCAAAAGAGTTGTATAAATAGGACCCCACGTAGCAACAGCCAGTTCAGTTCTAGTCAGTTCCGGTCAGCGTCACCCCTTATCGCCGGTTGTCACCAACTCATCGACCATGTAAAACAGTAAGAAACCTTCTCGATCTCCATCTTTGCTCTTGGCTCAACTTTTTATCTATTCAAGGAACTTTCCTTCTTTCAACTGTGTCGCTTCGTTTTGTGTGTGTGGACATTCCCCAGCTTTTCCACTCTGCCTCGACCACGACTGCCTGTACCCTGTGAGAACTGTTAAAGATCCTACAAGGTGCAGAAAGGTACTGGAAAACTCTCCACGCCCTGACTGTCCCTCGCGGTTACTACAGGTTTGACCCTCGGTTACATCACCTTATTACAGAGAGTCGACAGGATCCCTAATCACAGATAAGTCGACTCAACACAATATTACAGATAGTCGACAGGATCTCAACACATTATTACAGAGAGTCGACAGGATCCCTAATCACAGATAAGTCGACTCAACGCATTATTACATATATTTATATATGACGCTCTGCCTTCTGAAAAGCACATGTGCTCCTGGTCAGGATATGCCTTTTTATTTTTAATTGTTATTGTGTTATTTCATCTAAACTATTCAAATGTACAGCTCTGCCGGATTAGAGACCACAGCGGCATAGAAGGTAAGCGGATCAATATGCCAAGGTAGCAGCTCATTCCAAGCTGCCTATATCCTACTCCACTCTATCTAAAAAAATTGTTCGAGCCCGTAGCAAGCAGTACTCACTCCAACTCCAGAAGGAACTTTATGCCAAAAACCACTCTACAAAAAACCGTAGGAGAATAGCTGCATTCCCAAACACTCTCATTGCGATTCTATACAAAATAAATTTTGTAGCACCGCCTCTACAATCCTCACAGGTCACGGCTTTGTCTAAGCCGATGCTGCAAAAATATCAAAAGACGCTCTTACCTGTCTACATTGTCACGAGGAAGACCAAACTGTCGACCACCACAGATGTCCCACCTTCATCGGTTCCAAACAGCCACCCTTCTAGAAATATTTACCCCTGAAGACCTACAGAACCAAGTACAGTACATCTGATAAACTGGATGTCCACCATTAGACATGAAGTCTCAACCCGGATAGTTGGTGTACGTGGTGGCTCTAGGAACCCGGATTACCTCAAGAGAGAGATAGAGTGTGTGCGTTAATTCTGCTGGGTCAAAGGCCACAGCGGTATTGAAGGAAATGAACTGGTGGACCAGACGGAAAAGCCGCGGCACATTCTAACCGGCCACTATCTTTTCCAACCCTCCCAAAGAGTGATGAACGCGGTAAAAAAGAACAGATAGCCTATAAAATGTGGACAGTCCTCTACACTCAAAATGACTCCACCATAAATATACGAAGATTTTCTGTAACCCCGAAACTCCTGCTCTTAATGCTTCGAAACATCAAACATGAATTCACCTCAACAGCAATTCATGGTAAGATTCAGGCAGACTTTAAAAAGGTATTGAAAGAAGACTCAACTTACCCCCCATTGCCAAGATGAAGACCAAACCGTGGACCACCTCCTATTCACCTCTCTCTCTCTCTCGGCCGTGCGGCCACGCGGTGCGCGAGCTCCGCGTTTTTCGAGATGGAGATTGATTTTATCGAACTAGCTAATCCCTTTGGGGTATTGGCTGATAGCCAAGAGAATGACGAACATGAAAATCTAGTTCATGTGCAAAATGTCCCTGCCAATTTTGAGAAATCGGCGGAAACGGCACACAGAAATGCAAGTGAAGAATTTGCTTGATACAAATATAAAAAACGGCGGAGATGCAAATCAAGCCGCGGAAAAAAATGAAATGTATGCAAATTCGGCAGCGACTGCTAGCCTCTGCCTTCCAACTATGACTTCCTTCTCTCTCTCAGCGGAAAATCGCATGAATTTAAAAAAAGTAGACGGCTATGTAAATTCGTCTACAAAGAACGGCAGAGATGCAGATCAGGCTGCGGAAACAATCGAGAAACATGTTAATTGGGCGGATCAAGTGGAGGCCGCGGAGAAGGATGAAGATACTACACCCTTCATCCAAGTGAAAAAAAGGAAGGCGTCACCTCCTAAAAGCCAGCCGACCAAGGTTGCGAAGTCGGAATCCAGCGCTCCAAAGTCAGCTGCGAAGCCACGAGTTATCAACAGGGACCCCGTGGCAGCCATTAAAAACACCAGGCAGCAGCAGCAGATTAACAAGGCCAGATCTGCAACAGCTTCCTTCGATCAGGGCTGCTTTATTGAATGGTGCTCGGATTTCGATCACCTGTGCTACATGAGGGCCTTGGAAGAGATTCTGGGAAGGGGATCCGTCTTCCAGCTCATGAGAATGTCTGGCCACATGCTGGCCAGTCTGTCCAGTGTGGAGAAGGCCGAGCGCCTGATCGAGGAAGGACTTATAATCGAAGACACCATCCTCAGAGCGTTCCCGTATAGGAAAAGGGCAGAAAAAATAAACATCGGGAACCTGCCTATCGCCGTAAAGGAGGAGGATTTAGTCGCAGCCCTGCGGCCATACTGCAGGGTCGTCTCTCTGGCCTTCGAGATTGTCAACTGCGAGGGCTACTCCTGGGCCACAGGCAATAGAGAGGCCTTCATCCTCATGAATGATGGCATGAAGCTCCACCAGCTCCCTGGAAAAGTGGATATCAAGTCCAAGGGAGAAACAACACCTGCCTTCATCACGCACGGCGTGAAATGCAGCATGTGCCATCGCCAGGGACTCGGCGAGCCAGCTGCCCCAGGAGAGTCAGGGAGGAACGTCCCACTCATCAACAAACACCCAGGCAGGACCTAGCGCACCTTCCTCCTACCACTCAATCGCCATCCTCTGCAGCACTTACCGTGACTCCCCCAGCTGCACTTGCCAAGCCTCAGGAGACCCCCTCCAAAAATATCTCGGCTCCCGCGGCGTCCACTCCCGTCCAACCAACGCCTGCTACAAGCGTCGCAAATTCACCAGCGGGAAAAATGTCCTTCTCCAGCAAAGTTAGCGAAACTAATTAAGCTGTTCCTACCCTGCCCCTCCCTCCTGTTCCCAGAGTGCAGGGGGAAAGCTCTCGGGAGGAAGAATCGCCGAAGAAAATATCCTTGGCTCTTGAGCAGCTGAAGCCAGTCCTTGAGCGACTTCCTGACACCGTATTCAAGGACATTGAAACAGCGGGCGTAGGGAGAGGAAAAGTGATTTAGGCAATCACTAACAAAGGCCCTATGAAGGCGCTGCTCGCTGCCTTGAATCCCAAGCAGGCGGCTTGCCTGACTGACCTCACCACTAAGATGATATTCTTTGTAGAGGATAAGGCCTGCCACCTCTACAAGCAGCTCACCACCATCAGAGCTGCAGCTAATAGAAGGATTCATTGTACTTAATTACATATATTTTATATTTCATATATCATTATCATCTTCTTTGTAAATTAGACATTTTCATTCATTAATTTGTGCGGATTGTGCACTTTGTGTATTGACGAGATGTCAATAAATCATGTTCAATTGTCAATTGTCTCTCTCTCTCTCCCTCTACCCAACCTTCCAATACTAAAGATTCCTGACGATCACCAACTTGGGAACACCAACCTAAGTGCAGAATTCCTAGAAAATCTCCCAAGAAATAAATCTGATTGGCGCAACCTAATGAGTTGGACTTCTATTGGCATTGTAAATAAAACCAAGAAAATTTAGGTCAGAAGGACAACCATAGTAGTTGGTGACTTCTGTACATGGCTCCAAGAACCAGGTTTTTTAAAATCTAAATACAGTATAACCTTGTTAATTCGACACGCTACAATTCGACACTCGGCGATAATTCGACCATGTTCCGATGTCCCGACCTCCGGCCTATCAAATAACAAACCATGATTCGACACTATAGATAATACGACACTTCCGATATTTCGACCATTATAAAATTCGAATTTCGACAGTTGAATGTTTTTTTACATGCAACTTTACCGCTAAAAAGGTATTACAGCGGCGGCAAGCAGCAACGATCGGCGGTCACCGATAGGATCGCGTCTGCGCACTTTTGGTTTCTGGTTAGTTTAAGTTCCACTTTGCAATGCCGTTGTTGCGCAATGTCGCGAGTGTTATTGTTTTTTTTTTACGCGGGAATTTAGGCATCGTGCGCTAATTAATAATACTATAATAATTTCAACATTGAAATATTTTAGTTATTTTAAAATTTACAAATGTAATTTTATTTTAAATAAATAAATCTTTATAAAAATGTGGCCACAATGATTATGATAACATTTTATTTCAATATTCCATTTCCATGTTATTATAAATAATGTTATAACACCTCTAGCAGCAGTGGATGCCTTTAATACAATAAAAACTCTTTATTATTCAAAAGACATTTCAGAGGAAGAAAGACATGCATGTCTTTTAAAAATAGACCATCTGGAATACATTCTGAATAGGATTTCAGTGCAAAAACACATCTATAAAGGAATTTTTAAAAATATATTCATGATTCTTTTTATGATTATTATTTAATTCTTTTTTTTTTCATTTTCCATATTCATTTCATTTCAACTGATATATTCTTCAATTAGAATAAAATATTATTTGTAATTATTTGTTTCGAAAATATGTATTATTGCCACTTTGTCCATTATACTAAAAGTTAATTATGAAAATAAAAAAAATAAATACAAAAAAAGTACACACAACGGTTTCAATTAATATCATTAATTTATGTTACAAAGCTATTTTTTTAAATGTTATTTTAGCAAGTTAGATGATTATAGCTAATAAAGTGTGTGTGCGGAAGTTTACCGCACACACACTTTATTATAATACTGAAAAGAGATTGGATTTTAACTAATGTTATGAAATTTTAAGTGAAGAGTCTTAAGTTCACATCAACACGCCACAATATTTATTACAACACACAATAGATAAATAAAAAAATAATTTTGGTTCTATTCCAATGGGGGGATCATCCTCAGTAGAGGGCAGACTGGGAGGCAAGGTCCTCAGCAGACGTGGTCCAGGGGACGTCCTCGGCGGCGCCGGAACTGGAGGTACACGGCCAGGGTGAGTCCAGCCAGGATCGCGGACTCCACGATGGTGATGGCCAGCTCGGGACGGTGGGTCAGGAAGGCGAGGGGGGCTCCCAGGGGACTCGGGGCACGGGGGACTCCCGTAGTGGTCGCCGGCCACTTTCGAATGGGCATGGTCTCGCCCAGGCTCAACAAGAGCAGCAGAATGGTTACGCGGAGCATCGTCATGGTCGTTTCAATAGTCAAGAGATTCAACTTATAATAACGTTCTTTGTTGCTGCTTGAACTAATCTAGGATACCGAGTGAAACAATGGAGATTTTTGTTCATTTCAAAGCTTGAGACTTAGTAAGATTTGTAATCCAATAAAATAATCAGTTGTATATCAATATAAAAGTGAGAGAAAGAGAAAACGTCAGGCTTCCAGGGATGCGTTTATTTATAAAAATGTACCGTGTTTTATCTGTAGAAGAGCTTTCATGCCCGAGAAAGCTAGAGGTTTTTATACATTTTTAAATTGAAATTTATCCCTAGAAGTATAAATTTTTTTCACCTTAAGATTTGAAATTTTTGTAAACCAAAATACTATTTTAATAGATATACATACGTGTTGGGGTATTCTTAAGATCAAACACAAGATTGAGAATAAGTCAATTATAAAACTAAATGAAATAGATAATTGCTGGTACTAACCTGCACTTATCAAAATCTGTATTATCCTGAGTGAGATATCGACTTTTAATAGAAAACAGTTTTTTTTTTCGCTACTGAATATTACTGTAATACGATAACAATTCTATAGTTCCACATCTCAAACCTTTATTAAAACATAGAAACCTTTTGATATGTACTTAATAAAGAAAAATTACCTAATATATGAATAAAAATTTGACTTTTATCTCGAGAATAACAAACTTGTCTGCGATTTTATATTGTTACGGAGCTTTTCAGCGGTCGTTGTTTGCGTACAAGGTTCAATGTAGGTTCGTTGTGGATACAGATTAGTTCGATATACTTTATTGCCAGGAGCTGTTGATGTAATGGGGAACTAGGTAGATGGACTTGTCTCAAATATCTGCCATCAGAAGGATCCTCCTTGTCTACGGCCGGCTCCCGTACAGGTCAGGCAAGTTTCTCTGCTACCGTCTTGTAGGATGATCCACACGCCCGGAGGCATCTCGCCGCAGATGTGACCAGATTCTGTCCTCCCCCACAAGCGAATGCCGTTTTTGGCGCCTGTCACTCTGACACATGGCACGGAGTTGAGGTCCACCCATCTTCCCACAACTTTAATCTGCAATCTTGGCTTCTTGTATAGCTTGTCCTCCATTTTACAATATAAAGCTGTAGTTGGAGGTTATTATTGTGGTCCATACCAGTATGTCTATCTAGCAGCGATTATTATTATACATTGATGATTTGGGATGGTAGAAATTATAGATTAAATCGATATTTTAACCAAAATATTCAATGTGAAAATGATATGTAATTTTTGTAAAAAAACAAAGTAAATAAATTGTCACGAAAAAAGTCGAAAATATTGTCAGATGGTGTATTTAGTAGCGAGTAGTTTCTTTCAAACGTTACCCAGAGATAACTACGTATATACAATTATTAATTTTATATACTTATATACACAGTATATATAACATAAATTCGCGGGATAATAATATCAATGTACCAAAAGGCAACTCTCACTTTAGTTGTGCATCAGAACGATGCACGGTACATCATCCTAGTTACTAGTGTTGATAAATAAAGATCCACAATACCAGATTTAGCAAATACAGACAAAATGCCAAGCTGTATACCATGGTTTCGGGCTTTAGCTTTCATCAGTACAGAGATGGCCTAGCTGCTCCTGTACTGATAAGGGCCAGAGCACTGAACCATGGTTTACAGATTGATCTTTTGTCTTAATTTGCCAAAACTGGTATTGTGGATAATTATTTATCATCACTAGTAAAGGGGTTCACTAGGGTGATGTACAGTGAATCGTTCTGATGTACAATTAAAGTGAGACGTGCCTCTTTTGTTTCATACATTCACTATTAAAACAACTCCACCTTTGCCGGTCCCAAGCCCGTATGAAAAAGGAGGAGGGAGAGCAGTAACAAGCTCTCTAAAAAACCTGGGCTCAGCTGGCCCGGCTGATAGTACCATGTAAGGGCTCCTAATCCAGGGATACAGGATGAGCAGCGTTTGTACTCCATGTTAGGAGCCTCTGCACATGGCGTCTGTTCCTCATGTCAGAGGCGGCCATTTCTTTTGAAGCTAAGTCGGCCTGCCACTGAGTAGTGCTCCCAGTCTTAATGACAAAGACAGACGTATTCGACTTCACACAGTCATGATGGTTGTCAAACAAGCTTGATATCCTAAAATGATTGAGTGGAGATAAGCAAGAAGATGAAGAAGACTATTAAAAATCTAGATACAGCTCAGTCAACTAGCAGATACCAGATGACAACAGCAATTAGACCAACAGGAAGTAGTCCTCGGGAGGTTGGTGAGATATTAGTAAATCAGAAGTTTTCAGCACAAAGCTTAAGAGTTGTGTTTTAGGGATTCCGTGTCGCTTTGTTATATGTGAATGAAATATAGGGCTTTGGTCCCCACACTCTACATTAAAACTGATCTTTTATTAGCTAAACATGTTCTATTGTCAACTTCTAATGCAGAATCCTCTTGTATAACAATTTTAATGGCAATTAATCCAACTCACAAATATGCATTGTTATCAAAGAAAGGAGGAATTATTCGCGACAAATATGTCCCCCCCCCCCCCCGAAACAAAAACGGCTCATCGCTGTTAATAAATCCATTCATTATTATTATTATTGGCGATGAATTTTTAAACATCGGGGTTATAAAAGGGTGTCATTTGTCCGCATCGGTATATCTCTTATTTTACATCTTCTCAACTTCTTCACATACTCTCCACGTTAGATCAGGTCCCTCATCATCGAAGCCTTCAGTGTCCTCGGGCGATCCCCTGACTTGCGAACCTGGATTTTCGGATCTGGGCTCGAAGATGACGATCTAGCCATTCTGGCGTCGGCCAAATCCATCATCTACCGGTACTTGGTACAGGCTGGGCTAACCGGAGGAGCAGAGGACCCAATCATCGCCTGGGAAAGAAGGCTCACTCGCCGGGGCACATCCCCCGCATGATATTCTTTATTTTAGATTTATTTTCATTTTTAATGTAAATTATTGACAAGAAGTCAATAAAATTTGTTTCAATTGTCTCTCCACTTTAGAAGTCGGTGGACGAGTGGTTAAAACCCTCGATTCCCGACAGCCATGAACCGGGATCTAATCCCGCATTGGACTCTTTGTTTTAATATGTCAATAACCTTCATATATAATTTTTATTGTTGTACATATCATAAGCTAGGTTGGTCTTTTTGAGCGGTATCTAGTTGCTGTTGTTGCTTATTCCTCAAGTCGTTTAAACGATCTCCATTAGGTTCCATTGTCTCAGCTTTTCTATTATAGTTCTGGGGTTTTCCCAGAGGTATTTTTTGGAGGATTTGATACAGTTCAATAGATGTTCAGCGGTATATAGTAAAGTTATTTTAAAACCAGAACTCTCCACTTTAAAATTTACATTCAGTGTTGTCCCTCGATAAGATCTAAGTACATCTTCATTAACATCTACGACAAGCCAACACTACGAAAGTTTCAATAAAACCAATTCTTTACTGCCCTTAATGCAACCAGAAAAATATGAAGTAGTTATCAGTGGTGAGACCTTCAGGCAAATTTTCGTCCCAGTTTAACCTAACATCTCTCTCTTTAAAAATATAGTTGGTTGTTGCTGATCTGGCGATTTTAGAAGTTGTCAGTAAGGGTATTTATAAAATTTCTGAACACATGTTTTTTACAAAGTATTATTATATTTAAATATTGTGTATTAAACATTGCTTTTCTCATTATTGTAAGGGTATCAGGAAATTATTAGAAAATTCAAGAATGAAATTATTATGCTAAATTATTTTTACAAGTATTTGTACTTCTATTATGTTATAATTATGTTATACAGAAATGTTATATAGAATCTCGGAGTGCGAAACGACGCAAGTTGGTCATTTACAAGTTGAACAATTTGTATTAATTTTTTTTTGAATAAAAATATCGAGCAATATATTTTTCCTGAAAATATTATAAAATCTAACCACTTATGTGCTTACTGTTGATCCAGGACAGTATAAAAATCTAGTTTTAATTCCATAGAGTTCTAAGAATGCCAAGATGCTTCTTGATAAATAAAAGACTGGAACCTTTATTTGGCTAGCTTTTGAATTTAGCGTTTTTCTTATGTCCCGTTAGGTTTTTAAAAAGGTATTTACTTTTTATTTATAATTTTCATCGTTCTGAGTTGCTTAATAGTGAAAAAAATAGTACAATAGTGAAATTGTACTGGGATTAGGAATATATATTAAGACATCTCTTTATCGTGCAACTGAACGTTGCCGAATGTTCCGCCATCTCTCGGAATAAATATCAACTATTGGTTGTGTTATATACTCTTCTACCTAATATACAATAATCCTAGGTAATGTAGTTTCTATTGAAAGAGATTGTATGCTACTGAAATTTTATATATTTGTATAATATTTTATTATTACAGAATTATCATAAGAATTAAAAATATGAAATGGTTTATTTATAATTATTCCAGAATTTACCAAATACCCATTCTTGAATAATCAAAGTAATAAATATCAAACTTTTAGCTGACAGTGGTGACCAGGTATAAGACATAGAATATAATTTTTATATTCCTTTTAAAATGAAGAAACTAGGCGCAGCAGTTTCTGTAGCGTAATGGGCGGCTGATATCACAGATGGTCGACCTTCCATGAAGAAACCCTGGTTCTTTAGGCGACTAAAGATAGCCAGATTTTCCCGCCTGTAAACTTCCGAATTGGATCAGACTGTTAATTGACTATTTTTATCATATGCAGTCCACCCCACTATACACCCAATCTTCAACACTGCTGTGTCAAAGGTTACAGCGATATTCTGGGAAATGAACGGGCAGCCCAAAGAGCCAAGCCCGCTGCACCTTCTAACTTATACACTGTCTTTCAAAATCTTTACTCAAAGCGTTGCCCACAATAAAAGAACCTAGATCACACATAATCTATCGATAGACCTTTACAATGGATTATACGACCAGAAAATCTCAGAATATTTACGCCAAGAATTTTGATCTTCATGCTTCCAAGAATCTAACATGAATGTACTTCAAAAACCATCCTAATTGGCCATGGCCACGCACAAATATATTCCTCGTAATTTTGAAAGAGGATCGATTTACCCCAACTGCTAGAATGAAGACCAAATAGTGGATCATCTCTTCTTCATCTGCTCAGCTTTCTGATAACAATGAAATCAAACGGCCACTCTCCTATTAATTATAAACAGAAAAAAAAGAAAAATATACTTAGAAATAAATTTGCCTGACACTATTGATATCTTTGACTTCCACAATAATAGTAAATAAAACCAAAAAAAAAAAAACTTAAGTCTGACCGACAACACAAAATGGCTAGGGAGATCTTTTGAAGGCCTTAGGGGAGCCTGGATTAATTAAATATACATTCTAATATCATAGTGTGTGAATGGTTTTATGAGTGGATAATAACACTCGGGGGGTTTGATATTGATGTGCTTATTTAAATATTTTGGTGAGATCTTGTATATATTTTAACTTTTTATTTTAATCTTATGACTGAATGACCAGTTTTTTGGTCATTGAGGTACAGCTTGCACCACGTTAATGAGGGCCAACAGCCCGAAACGCGTCCGTGGTTAGCTTTTCTTGATTAATCAAGATTGGGTATTTAGCCAATTCTGGAATAATTAAAAATCAACGAGAATAGTTGATATTTATTCCAATAGATGGCGCAAGCCATCAGCAACTCTCAGTTGTCCGAAAAGGAGATGCCTTATTCATAATTTTTATTCTAAGTTTTGTAAATTCATGACAAAGACTAACTAAATAAATGAAAAATAAAAAACCTTTTGAGTAAAAGCTTTTATTTAAATGCACTAAAAAGGAAAATAAAACATTTCATCTTCTGTCATTGAACAATTAGAAGTATCTGAGTGAAAATAAAAGCGGCGGGGGACGATCATATTAAGAGAAGAGGTAAATATTTAGGTTTGAAATTCATGATGATCGTTCCCCGCCGCTTTTATTTTCATTCAGATATATCTAATTGATCAATGGCAGAAGATTAAATATTTCTTTTTTTCTTTTTTAGTGCATTTAAATAAAGCTTTTTTAAAAAGTATTTTTATTTAATAATAATTATTCATATAAATATTACTAAAAGAGACAATATGATAACGAATGAAGACATTAAAGACGCGAATGTTTCTTTCCACAAATAAATCAAACTGCTACTGTCCTTACTGCCATGAAAAAAATTGGGAGAGCTTGGCTCATTAGTGGTGAACTCTCACATTGGTTTCGCCAATTTAATCTACCAGACCGCTTCTTTGAGTTCTAATACTGTATTGGATCATTCTGAGTTTATATGTTACACTGAAGGGTGGAATCTTAGAAATAGTATTTAAGTAAACTATGGACATAAACTTTTGGGACAGTAGAATTAAATTTAAATATAATAGTTGCAATTGTTTGATAGATTACACTGACTAAACATCGCTGGAAGGTTTCAGCAGAGCTCAAGCAAGTCATCCCAATTCATCTTTGGTTTCAGTAGTTATAGAAAATTGCTATTATATGATTAAAATGATTGGTAATGATAATAAATGTTGGTATACTACTTTTGAATAATAAAAAAGATATAGATATACACTATAATATTGATATTAAAGTATAAATATTGATAGATTATTTCGATACTCAAAATCATGAATTTTATTTTAATATTATATAATAAAGATTTTCTAATAAAAGAAGGTATCCAGGGCCCCCCTCCAAAAGGAAGTGTTTATTGACAGATTACAGAGGAGGGGGCGGGAGAAAACAGTCCAGCTGATGCCGTAGTGAAGGAAGGGCCGATATAGCGGTCGGCCTGAAGGGAGTTTGTGTGTCGAGAGGACATCACAGTCGGTGAAGGAACGTCAGTCTAGTGACATCGAGATCTGCGGCAAGGAGAGTCGGATGAGATATGCGGCAAGGAGAAGACGGGGACGAGGAGGATCCCTCTAGTGGCGGACAATGAAGGCAAGTGCATCTACTGTATATAGCTATTAATCCACTTTTTAGAGCTCTGGGAATAAATATACCGTACTAAGCTGTATCCACAAAGAATCCAAATTATTCTCTTAGAAACCTTGAACGCAAACATCGACGGCTGAGAAGCGTCGTAACAATATGTTTCTTGCTCTCAAGGGAATTCATATTCTACAGAAATTTTCAAATCTCTTTATAACAACAGTTAGATTGGCATGGACAATATCCGAATTAAAGACACAGATATTTTAATATAAACATATCAAAATATGTTATTCTTTATGTGTGTGATTATATAGTGCTTCATATTGCGCGGCTTTATGTTTTGAAACTACTTATGTATTTATTTTTGATAATTGATTTCGAAGACTGCCTAAAGAGGGGCTGAATTTGGCATTATTTTATTGCTTCATAGCTTCCTCGAAGACCACCCCGTAGGAGAGTCACCTCTCGCCGTGCTCGCATGTCCGCTTCCTCGATCACTTGTTCGCTTCCTCGATCACTTGTCCGCTTCCTCGATCACTTGTCTGGTTCCTCGATCACTTGTCCACTTCCTCGAAGACGCCCCGTAGGAGAGCCACCTCCCGCCGTGCTCGCCCTTCCGCTTCCTCGATCACTTGTTCGCTTCCTCGATAACTTGTCCGCTTTCTCCATCACTTGTCCGCTTCCTCAAAGACCGCCCCTTAGGAGAGCCACCTCCCGCCGTGCTCGCTTGTCCGCTTCCTAGATCACTTGTCCGATTTCTCCATCACTTGTCCGCTTCCTAGATCACTTGTCCGCTTCCTAGATCACTTGTCCGCTTTCTAGATCACTTGTCCGCTTCCTAGATCACCCTTCCTCTTCCTCGATCACTTGCCCGCTTCCTCGAAGACCGACCCGTAGGAGAGCCATCTGCTGCCGTGCTCGCTTGTCCGCTTCCTCGATCACTTGTCCACTTCCTCGATCACTTGTCCGGTTCCTTGATCACTTCTATATTTTCTCCAACACTTGTCCGCTTCCTTAAAGACTGCCCCGTAGGAGAGTCACCTCCCGGCGTGCTCGCCCGTCCGTTTCCTCGATCATTTGTCCGCTTCCTAGATCACTTGTCCGCTTTCTCCATGACTTGTCCGCTTCCTAGATCACCTGTCCGCTTCCTCGATAACATGTCCGCTTCCTCGATTACTTGTCCGCTTCCTCGTTCACTTGTCAGTTTTCTACATCACTTGTCCGCTTCTTCAAAGACCGCACTGTAGGAAAGCTACCTCCCGCCCTACTCGCTTGTCCGCTTCCTCGATTACTTGTCCGCTTCCTCTAAAACCGCCCCGTAGGAGGGCCACCTCCCGCCGTGCTCGCTTGTCCGCTTCCTAGATCACTTGTCCGCTTTCTCTATCACTTGTCCGCTTCCTAGATCACTTGTCCGCTTCTTCGATCACTTGTCCGTTTCCTCGATCACTTGTCCACTTTGTCCATCACTTGTCCGCTTCCTAGATCACTTGTCCGCATTCTCCATCACTTGTCCGCATTCTAGATCACTTGTTCGCTTCCTAGATCACTTGTCCGCTTCCTAGATCACTTGTCCGCTTCCTAGATCACTTGTCCGCTTCCTAGATCACTTGTCCGCTTCCTAGATCACTTGTCCGCTTCCTAGATCACTCTTCCTCTTCCTCGATCACTTGTCCGCTTTCTACATTACTTGTCCGCTTCCTAGATCATTTTTCCTCTTTCTCGATCACTTGCCTGCTTCCTCGAAAACCGCCCCGTAGGAGAGCCATCTCCTGCCGTGCTCGCTTGTCCGCTTCCTCGATCACTTGTCCGGTTCCTCGATCACTTGTCCCCTTCCTCGAAGACGCCCCGTAGGAGAGCCACCTCCCGCCGTGCTCGCCCTTCCGCTTCCTCGATCACTTGTTCGCTTCCTCGATTACTTGTCCGCTTCCTCGTTCACTTGTCAGTTTTCTACATCACTTGTCCGCTTCTTCAAAGACCGCATTGTAGGAAAGCTACCTCCCGCCCTACTCGCTTGTCCGCTTCCTCGATTACTTGTCCGCTTCCTCTAAAACCGCCCCGTAGGAGAGCCATCTCCTGCCGTGCTCGCTTGTCCGCTTCCTCGATCACTTGTCTACTTCCTCGATCACTTGTCCGCTTCCTCGATAACTTCTCCGTTTTCTCCATCACTTGTCCGCTTCCTCAAAGACCGCCCCGTA
Source organism: Cordylochernes scorpioides (assembly GCA_030710605.1). Classification (NCBI taxonomy): domain Eukaryota; kingdom Metazoa; phylum Arthropoda; class Arachnida; order Pseudoscorpiones; family Chernetidae; genus Cordylochernes; species Cordylochernes scorpioides. The sequence goes on along the minus strand of CP092866.1, from coordinate 108,210,604 downwards.
GGAGAGCCACCTCCCGCCGTGCTCGCCCGTCCGCTTTCTCCATCACTTTTCCGCTTCCTAGATCACTTGTCCGCTTCCTCGATTACTTGTCCGCTTCCTCGATCACTTGTCAGTTTCCTACATCACTTGTCCGCTTCTTCAAATACCTCACTGTAGTAGAGCTAGCTCCCGCCCTACTCGCTTGTCCGCTTCTTCGATCAATTATCCGCTTCCTAGATCACTTTTCCGCTTCCTCGATCACTTTTCCGCGTCTTCGATCACTTGTCCGCTTCCTCGATCACTTGTCCGGTTCCTCGATCACTTGTCCGCTTCCTCGAAGACCGCCCCGTAGGAGGGCCACCTCCCGCCGTGCTCGCTTGTCCGCTTCTTCGATCACTTGTCCGCTTCCTAGATCACTTGTCCGCTTTCTCCATCATTTGTCCTCTTCCTTGATCACTTGTCCGCTTTCTCCATCACTTGTCCCGTTCCTCGATCACTTGTCCGCTTTCTCCATCACTTGTCCCGTTCCTCGATCACTTGTCCGCTTTCTCCAACACTTGTCCGCTTTCTCCATACTTGTCCGCTTCCTAGATCTCTTTTCCTCTTCCTCGATCACTTGTCCGCTTCCTCGAAGACCGCCCCGTAGGAGAGCCACCTCCCGCCGTGCTCGCCCGTCCGCTTCCTCGATCATTTGTTCGCTTCCTCGATCACTTGTTTGCTTTCTCCATCACTTTTCCGCCTCCCCAAAGAACGCCCCGTAGGAGAGCCACCTCCCGCCGTGCTCGCTTGTCCACTTCCTAGAAATCTTGTCCGCCTTCTCCATCACCTGTCCGCTTCCTAGATAACTTCTCCGCTTCCTCGATCACTTTTCCGCTTCCTCGATTACTTGTCCGCTTCCACGATTACTTGTCCGCTTCCTCGATCACTTGTCAGTTTTCTACATCACTTCTCCGCTTCTCCAAAGACCGCACTGTAGGAGAGCTACCTCCCGCCGTGCTCGCTTGTCCGCTTCCTTGATCAATTGTCCGCCTACTAGATCACATTTCCGCCTTCTAAATCATTTGTCCGCTTCCCTGATCACTTGTCCGCTTCCTCGATCACTTGTCCGCTTCCTCGATCACTTGTCCGCTTCCTCGAAGACCGCCTCGTACGAGTGTCACCACCCGTCGTGCTTGCTTGTCCGCTTCCTCGATCACTTGTCCGTTTCCTCGATAACTTGTCCGCTTCCTCGATCACCTTATCGCTTTCTCGATCACTTATCCGCTTCCTAGAAGACCGCCCGTAGGAGGGTCACCTCCCGCCGTGCTCGCTTGTCCGCTTCCTCGATCACTTGTTCGCTTCCTAGAAGACCGCCCGTAGGAGGGCCACCTCCCGCAGTGCTCGCTTGTCCGCTTCTTCGATCACTTGTTCTCTTCCTAGATCACTTGTCCGCTTTCTCCATCAATTGTCCGCTTCCTAGATCACTTGTCCGCGTTCTCTATCACTTGTCCTCTTCCTCGATCACTTGACCGCTTTCTCCATCACTTGTCCTCTTTCTTCGTCACTTGTCCGCTTCTTAGATCACTTTTCCGCTTCCTCGATTACTTGCCCGCTTCCTCGAAGACCGCCTCGTAAGAGGGTCACCTCCCGCCGTCCTCGCTTGTCCGCTTCCTCGATTACTTGTCCGATTTCTTCATCACATGTCCGCTCTCTCCATCACTTGTCTGCTTCCTTGATTACTTTTCCGCTTCCTCCATCACTTTTCCGCTTCCTCCATCACTTGTCCGCTTCCTAGATCACTTTTCCGCTTCCTCGATCACTTGTCCGCTTCCTCGAAGACCGCCCAGTAGGAGGGCCACCTCCCGCCGTGCTCGCTTGTCCGCTTCTCCGATCACTTGTCCGCTTCCTCGAAGAAGCCCAGTAGGAGGGTCACCTCCCGCCGTGCTCGCTTGTCCGCTTCCTCGATCACTTGTCCGCTTCCTCGAACACCACCCTGTTAGAGGGCCACCTCACGCCGTGCTAGCTTGTCCGCTTCATCAACGACGACGATTTTTGATTCTGACCAAGGCCTCTTGAGAGTTTTATGTTGAATCATGAATAGACATTTCTCCATTGCTCTCTTGATGGCCTTCTTCAGTTTCTCAGCAACTAACTACTCTATACAGCATCATGACAACCCTTTGTCCCATTGTTAATATCGCTCTATCGATAACCTTTTCACAGTTTCAACAATAGGCTTTTCTTTTTAAACTCTTTTTTTATTAAACTTCTCTTCGAACCCAGTAATATAATCTAGGATAAGAATTTACATGTCTATACATGTGAAAAGCAGTTCGACTTTTACACTTACAAATGTTCCAGAGCCCCATTTGATTATTTACATCCGTTGGTGGAATTGAATTAAATCTTATTGTTATTATAATATATACAACCTTGTAAAATGTCAATATTTACAGAGAGGTCACCACAATTAATCCTCTAACATGTCACCATTTTATTGGTATTCTAAAGTGAATCAATGTCCATTTATAGCTCGTTATTTACCAATTAGGCTGACAAGAAAGTCACAATGGTGCGGTGTGGAATTTTCCATTCAAGTATGTGAGGAATTCATTGATCCACACTAACTGGGTACTTTTAACGTCGTCTTTAGATAGTTCTTCAATTAGCGTGGAGGACATTAGAATTTGTGGAGATTGTGTGTGTTACCCGACTTTTGATAATTCTCTGCCTGGTTGGTTGGTTCGAACTGATAAATACAGTATTGTGGTAGCTTTCGGATTCTATTGAGAAACCTTAACTAAAGATTGGAAATTCAAATTATCGGAATTATAATCGAAAAGTAAAGTATAGATGGAAATTTTTCCGAGAGGAAATTGATCTAAAGAGACATGGGTCGCCTTTCCCGTCAAAATAGACGTCTGAAACTAGACGCCATCTATTGACCGTCGCCACAACTAGCGGCCTCGGGCCGGTTACAAAACCACAACACCAGCTTTTGCAAACTAAACCGGGTTTAGCCCGAAACCATGGTCTCTAGGTGGACGCTTTTTAGTTTGCCAAAGTTAGTGTTGTAGCTTTGTCACCGACCCGAGGCCGCTAGTTGTGGCGACGGTCAATAGATGGCGTCTGGTTTTAGACGTCTATTTTGACGGAAGAGGCGACCCTTGTTTCTTTAGATAAGTAAAGTTTATATTAAATTTGCATCGAATTGGAAGGAGGAATATTTATTTATTATCATTAAATCAGACGCGATATCTCCACAATGCGTTAAGCAACAACACTAAATTCAGAGAACTATTTACATAGACAATTGGTGAATTGTATCGAAATGGATACTTCAGCATTCTGAAAGGGAACGAAAAATCTATGGGAAAAATACTTTTAAATATATTAACCTTTATATAGACACTCATAGATACAAATTATGGAAGTGGAAAGTCTTTGATGTCGACGTTCGTCTATATATATGCGTTCTCACGCAATTCTGGCCTTAACTACCCGTTTCATGATTTTCAGGAGGCCTTAATAACCAATTTTTTGGCCGTTGAGGTACAGCTTGCACCACGCTGATGAGGGCCAACAGCCCGAAACGCGTCCGTGGTTAGCTTTTCTTGATTAATCAAGAATGGGTATTTGGCCAATTCTGGAATAATTAAAAATCAACGAGAATAGTTGATATTTATTCCGATAGATGGCGCAAGCCATCAGCAACTTTCAGTTGCACGATAAGTAGATGCATTTTTCTTAATTTATGCACCTTATCCCAGTACAATATTACATTTGTACTATTTTTTCATATATATATATGTGTGAAAAAAATATTAAAATATATATATATATATATATATATAAAAAGACAAGGGTCGCCTCTCCCGTCAAAATAGACGTCCAAAACAGACGCCATCTATTGACCGTCGCCGCAACTAGCGGCCTCGGGTCGGTGACAAAGCCACAACACCAGCTTTTAAATGTCAAGATTCCATTAGATCCCGTGTGGATCTCATGGAATAAAGTCCGCCCTGGACTGACGAGGGCCATCAGCCCGAAACCATGGTCTCCAGGTGGACGCTTTTCAGTTTGCCAAAGCTGGTGTTGTGGCTTTGTCACCGACCCGAGGCCGCTAGTTGCGGCGACGGTCAATAGATGGCGTCTGTTTTGGACGTCTATTTTGACGGGAGAGGCGACCCTTGTCTTTTTAGATCATTTTCCTCCCGGCAAAATTTCCATCTATATTTTGGCCATAGATATGGCCCAGCCACTCTGCCAGCAAAACACCTCTTTGGCGGATTGTCAAGATTCCATTAGATCCCGTGTGGATCTCATGGAATAAAGTCCGCCCTGGACTGACGAGGGCCATCAGCCCGAAACCATGGTCTCCAGGTGGACGCTTTTCAGTTTGCCAAAGCTGGTGTTGTGGCTTTGTCACCGACCCGAGGCCGCTAGTTGCGGCGACGGTCAATAGATGGCGTCTGTTTTGGACGTCTATTTTGACGGGAGAGGCGACCCTTGTCTTTTTAGATCATTTTCCTCCCGGCAAAATTTCCATCTATATATATATATATGAAAAAAAAAATAGTACAAATGTAACATTGTACTGGGATAAGGTGCGTAAATTAAGAAAAAGGCATCTCCTTATATAAATAATTAAAAATCAACGAGAATAGTTGATATTTATTCCGATAGATGGCGCCAGCCATCAGCAACTTTCAGTTGCACGATAAGGAGATGCCTTTTTCTTAATATATATATATATATGACGCTCTGCCTTCTGAAAAGCACATGTGCTCCTGGTCAGGATACGCCTTTTTTATTTTTAATTGTTATTGTGTTATTTCATCTAAACTATTCAAATGTACAGCTCTGCCGGGTTAGAGACCACAGCGGCATAGAAGGTAAGCGGATCAATATGTCAAGGTAGCAGCTCATTCCAAGCTGCCTCTATCCTACTCCACTCTATCCAAAAAATTTGTTCGAGCTCGTAGCAAGCAGTACTCACTCCAACTCCAGAAGGAACTTTATGCCAAAAACCACTCCACAAGAAACCGTAGGAGAATAGCTGCATCCCCAAACAGTCTCATTGCGATTCTATACAAAATAAATTTTGTGGCACCGCCTCTACAATCCTCACAGGTCACGGCTTTGTCAAAGCCGATGCTGAAAAAATATCTAAAGACGACCCTACCTGCCCACACTGCCACGAGGAAGACCAAACTGTCGACCACCACAGATGTCCCACCTACCAACTTCATAGGTTCCAAATAGCCACCCTTGTACGTATATTTACCCCTGTACAGAACCAAGTACAGTACATCTGATAAACTGGATGTCCATCATTAGACATGAAGTCTCAACCCGGATAGTTGGTGTACGTGGTGGCTCCAGGAACCCGGATTACCTCAAGAGAGATATAGAGTGTGTGCGTTAATTCTGCTGGGTCAAAGGCCACAGCGGTATTGCAGGAAATGAATTGGTGGACCAGACGGCAAAACCGCAGCACATTCTAACCGGCCACTATCTTTTACCACCCTCCCAAAGAGTGATGAACGCGGTAAAAAAGATGGCCTATAAAATGTGGACAGACCTCTACACTCAAAATGACTCCACCATAAATATGCGAAGATTTTCTGTAACCCCGAAACTCCTGCTCTTAATGCTTCGAAACATCAAACATGAATTCACCTCAACAGCAATTCATGGTAAGATTCAGGCAGACTTTGCAAAGGTATTGAAAGAAGACTCAACTTACCCCCATTGCCAAGATGAAGACCAAGCCGTGGACCACCTCCTATTCACCTCTCTCTCTCTCTCTACCCAACCTTTCAATACTAAAGATTCCTGACGATCACCAACTTGGGAACACCAACCTAATTGCAGAATTCCTAGAAAATCTCCCAAGAAATAAATCTGATTGGCGCAACCTAATGAATTGGACTTCTACTGGCATTGTAAATAAAACCAAGAAAATTTAGGTCAAAAGGACAGCCCTAGTAGTTGGTGACTTCTGTACATGGCTCCAAGAACCAGGTTTTTAAAAATCTAAATGGGTGCCGTTGCCACGTTAGTCACCTTGGACCAGAATTTGGTCGAATATTCCAAAGGTCCAGGGGGATCCGCATGGAGGTATGGTCAGACGTCTCACTAGAACTATCAATCAAAGATCGATACGCAACACATTATAAGATTCCTAGACTCCTTCAGTACCTATACATCGCTTCCAGTGACATTCTCAGCTATCAAAGACCTAACGGTAGGCCTCCTTGATTTGTTCTTTCTTGAAATAAATTGCCGTGTCATCCTTGTCTTTCCTTATTTCTAAGTGACAATATTATCAATTTAGTTTACCGCACTCACACTTTATTATAATACTGAAAAGAGATCGGATTTTAACTAATTTTATGAAATTTTAAGTAAAGAGTCTCAAGTTTGCATCAACACGTCACAATATTTATTACAACACAAAATAGGTAAATAAAAAAAGAATTTTGGGTCGATTCCAATGGGGGGGATCATCCTCAGTAGAGGGCAGGCTGGGAGGCAGGGTCCTCAGCAGACGTGGTCCAGGGGACGTCCTCGGCGGCGCCGGAACTGGAGATAAACGGCCAGGGTGAGTCCAGCCAGGACCGCGGACTCCACGATGGTGATGACCAGCTCAGGACGGTGGGCCAGGAAGGCGAGAGGGGCTCCCAGGGGACTCGGGGCACGGGGGACTCCCGTAGTGGTCGCCGGCCACTTTCGAATGGGCATGGTCTCGCCCAGGCTCAACAAGAGCAGCAGAAAGGTTGCGCGGAGCATCGTCGTGGTCGTTTCAATAGTCAAGAGATTCAACTTATAATAACGTCCTTTGTTGCTCCTCGAACTAATCTAGGATACCGAGTGAAACAATGGAGATTTTTGTTCATTTCAATGCTTGAGACTTAGTAAGATTTGTAATCCAATAAAATGATCATTTGTATATCAATATTAAATTGAGAGAAAGAGAAAACGTCAGGCTTCTAGGGATAAGTTTAAGTAGAAGAGATTTCATGCCTGAGAAAGCTAGAGATTTTTATACATTTTTAAATTGAAATTTATCCCTAGAAGTCTAAATTTTTTTCACCTTAAGATTTGAAATTTTTGTGAACAAAAATACTATTAAATGGATATACATTACGTGTTGGGGTATTCTTAAGATCAAACACAAGATTGAGAATAAGTCAATTATAAAACTAAACATACACCTAAATGAAATAGATAATTGCTGGTACTAACCTGCACTTATCAAAATCTGTATTATCCTGAGTGAGATATCGACTTTTAACAGAAACCATTTTTTTTTCGCTACTGAATATTACTGTAATACGATAGAAATTCTATAGTTCCATATCTCAAACCTTTATTAAAATATTGAAACCTTTTGATATGTACTTCATAAAGAAAAATTACCTAATATATGAATAAAAATTTGACTTTTATCTCGAAAATAACTAACTTGTCTGCGATTATGTATTCTTTCGGAGCTTTTCAGTGGTCGTTGTTTGCTTACAAGGTTCAATGTAGGTTCGTTGTGGATACATCTGATATACTTTATTGCCAGGATCTGTTAATGGAATGGGGAACTAGGTAGATGGACTTGTCTCAAATATCCGCCATCAGAAGGATCCTCCTTGTCTACGGCCGGCTCCCGTCCAGGTTGGGCAAGTTTCTCTGCTACCGTCTTGTAGGATCATCCACACGCCCGGAGGCAACTCGCCGTAGATGTGACCAAACTCTGTCCTCACCCACAAAAGAATGCTGTTTTTGGCGCCTGTCACTCTGACACATGACCATCTCCCGCAGCTAGAGTCCACCCATCTTCCCCAAACTTTAATCTGCAATCTTGGCTTCTCATATAGCTTGTCCTCCATTTTACAATTTAAAGCTGTAGTTGGAGGTTGCTACTGTGGTCCATAGCAACCAGTATGTTTATCTAGCAGCGATTATTATTGATGATTTGGGATGGTAGAAATTCTAGATTAAATCGATATTTTAACCAAAATATTCAATGTGAAAATGATATGTGATTTGTGAAAAAACAAAGTAAATAAATTGTCACGAAAAATTCGAAAATATTGTCAGGTGGTGTATTTAGTAGTGATTAGTATCTTTCAAACGTTACTCAGAGATAACTATATTCAATTATTAATTTTATATACTTATTTACACATTATATATAACATAAATTTGCGGGAGAATAATATTCATGTAACGCACGGTACATCACCCTATTAAAAGACTTTACTAGTGATGATAAATAATGATCCACAATACCAGTTTCAGCAAATTCAGACAAAATGCCAAGCTGTATACCATGATTTCGGGCTTTAGCTCTCATCAGTACTGGATGGCCTAGCTGCTCCTGTATTGATAAGGGCCAGAGCACTGAACCATGGTTTACAGCTTCACCTTTTGTCTTAATTTGCCAAAACTGGTATTGTGGATCATTATTTATCATCACTAGTAAAGGGGTTCACTAGGGTGATGTACAGTGAATCGTTCTGATGTACAATTAAAGTGAGACGTGCCTCTTTTGTTTCATACATTCACTATTAAAAAAAACTCCGCCTTTGCCGGTCCCAAGCCCGGATGAAAAAGGAGGAAGGGGAGCAATAATAAGCTCACTGAAAAACCTGGGCTCAGCTTGCCCGGCTGATAGTATCCTGTAAGGGCTCCTAATCCAGGGATACAGGTTGAGCAGCGTTTGTACTCCATGTTAGGAGCCGCTGCACATGGCGTCTGTTTCTCATGTTAGAGGCGGCCATTTCTTTCGGAGCTAAGTCGGCCTGCCACTGAGTAGTGCTCCCATTCTTAATGACAAAGGCAGACGCATTCTACTTCACACTGTCATGATGGTTGTCAAACAAGCTTGATACCCTAATATGATTGAGTGGAGATAAGAAAGAAGAATACTATTAAAAATCTAGATACAGCTCAGTCAACAACAGATACCAGGATGACAAAAGCAATTTGACCAACAGGAAGTAGTCTTCGGGAGGTTGGCGAGATATTAGTAAATCAGAAATTTTCAGCAGAAAGCTTTAAGAGTTGTGTTTTAGTGATTCTGTGTCGCTTTATTATATGTGAATGAATTATAAGGCTTTCGTACCCACCAGTCTACATTAAAACGGATCTATTATCAGCTAAACATGTTCTATTGCCAACGTCTAATACAGAATCCTCTTGTATAACAATTTTAAAGGCAATTAATCCAACTCACAAATATGCATTGTTATTAAAGAAAGGAGGAATTATTCGCGACAAATACGTCCCCCCCCCCCTGAAATAAAAACGGTTCAACGGATGAATTTTTAAACATTGGGGTTATAAAAGGGTGTTATACGGCCGCATCGGTATTTCTCTTATTTTACATCTTCTCAACTTCTTCACATACTCTCCACTTTAGAAGTCGGTGGAAGAGTGGTTAAAACCCTCAATTCCCGACAGCTATAAACCGGGATCGAATCCCGCATTGGGAACTTTGTTTTAATATGTGAATAACCTTCACACATATTATTAATTGTTGTAAATATCATAAGCTAGGTTGGTCTTTTTGAGTGGTACCTAGTTGTTGTTGTTGCTTAATTCTCAAGTCATTTAAACGATCTCCATTAGGTTCCATTGTCTCAGCTTTTCTATTATAGTTCTGGGGTTTTCCCAGAGGTCTTTTTTGGAGGATTTGATACATTTCAATAGATGTTCAGCGGTATCTAGTGAAGTTATTTTATAACCAGAACTCTCCACTTTAAAATTTACATTCAATCATCTTGTCCCTCGATAAGGTCTAAGTACATCTTCATTAACATCTACGACAAGCCAACACTACGAAAGTTTCAATAAAACCAATTCTTTACTGCCCTTTATGCAACCAGAAAAATATGAAGTAGTTATCAGTGGTGAAACCTTCAGGCAAAATTTCGTCCCAGTTTAACCTACCATCTCTCTCTTTAATATTATAGTTGGTTGTGTTCTGATCTGGCGATTTTAGAAGTTGTCAGTAAAGGTATTTATAAAATTTCTGAACACATGTTTTTACAGAGTATTATTATATTTAAATATTGTATTAAACATTGCTTTTCTCATTATTGTAATGGTATCAGGAAATTATTAGAAAATTCAAGAATGAAATTATTATGCTAAATTATTTCTACAAGTATTTGTACTTGTATTATGTTATTATTATATTATACAAAAATGTTATATAGAATCTCGGAGTGCGAGAGGGCGCAAGTTGGTCATTTACAAGTTCAACAATTTGTATTAATTTTTTTTAGAAAAAAAAAATATCGACCAATATATTTTTCCTGAAAAATTTAGAAAATATAATCGCATATGTGCTTACTGTTAACTTATGACAGTATAAAAATCTAGTTTTAATTCCATAGAGTTCTATGAATGCCAAGATTCTTCTTGATAAATAAAAGCCTGAAACCACTTTTTTGACTAGCTCTTGAATTTAGTTAGCGTTTTTCTTATGTCCCGTTAGGTTTTTAAAAAGGTATTTACTTTTTATTTATAATTTTCATTGTTCTGACTTGTTTAATAGTGAAAAAAGGAACAATAGTGAAATTGTACTGGGATTAGGAATATATATTAAGACATCTCTTTATCGTGCAACTGAACGTTGCCGAATGTTCCGCCATCTCTCGGAATAAATATCAACTATTGGTTGTGTCATGTACTCTTCTACCTAATATTCAATAATCTTAGGTAGTGTAGTACAAGAGATTGTATGCTACTGTAATATATTTGCATAATATTTTATTATTACAGAATTATCATAAGAACTAAACACATGAATGGTTGATTTTTTATTATTCCAGAATTTAGCAAATACCCATTCTTGATTAATCAAAGTACCAATCTATACAAAACGAACTTACAAGAATGGATAAATCTAAGCTTACTCTCACTACAAAGACATTCACATATCTTTCATGACGGAGGGATACCTTTTAGGGGATTTTCCTTTCCCGGTTGTGAGACTACTTGCACAAGTTAGAATACTTTCAAGTTTTTTTTAGAGAAAACCACACCAAGATGCTCTGCGGTGAGGACCCGATTTGTATATTCTGTAATTCAAAACTAAAAAATGAAATCACCCACTATATTTTTGATTGCTCTGCTCTGAAAGAAGAAAGAAGAACCCTCATGCTCAAAACTGGGCAACTCTGTGCTTCACTTCCATCAATAATTGACAATATGACCCAGAATAAGTATATTGCTACGACTTTTTATGGTTTCCACAAGTCCATATCTCAGAAGAAGGCCAAGTGACACTCACTCCTCACTTTCTTACTGCTACTCTTTTTGTGTTGTTTTTCTTGCTTCCCTCTTTCTCTTTTTTTTCTCTTCTGTTTATATTGTTGTTTCCTTTGTCTCACTGCTTTGTTCTTATGCATACCTCTGGTGAATCCTGTATAGGGTCAGTGACCCTAAATAAAGGCTTTTTGTTGTTGTTGTTGTTGATTAATCAAAGTAATAGATATCAAACTTTTAGCTGACTGCGGTGGCCAGGTATAAGTCATAGAATGGAATTTTATATTCCCTTTAAAATGAAGAAAATAGGCGCAGCAGTTTCTGTAGCTTAATGAGCGGCTGATATAACAAATATTCAACCTTCCAAGACCCTGGTTCTTTAGGCGACCAAAGATAGCCAGATTTTCCCGCGTGTAAATTCCCGAATTGCCTCAGACTGCTAATTGACTCTTTCTGTCATATGCAGTCCACCCCACTATACACCCAATATTAAACTTTGCTGTGTCAAAGGTCATAGCGGTATTCTGGGAAATGAACTAGCAGGCCGAAGAGCTAAGCCCGCTGCACCTTCCAACTTATACATTGTCTTTCAAAATCTTTCCATAAAACGTTGCCCACAATAAAAGAACTCAGATCACATATAATCTATCGATAGACCTATACAATGGATTATACAACCAGCAAAATCTCAGAAAATTTACGCCAAGAATATTGATCTCCACGCTTCCAAGAATCTAACATGAGTGCACTTTAACAACCATCCTAACTGGCCACGGCTACGCACAAGTATACTCCGCGAAATTTTGAAAGAGGATCGATTTACCCCAACTGCTAGAATGAAGACCAAACAGTGAATCATCTCCTCTTCATCTGCTCAGCTTTCTGATAACAAAGAAATCAAACGGCCACTCTCCTATAAATTATAAACATAGAAAAAATGAAAAATATTCATAGAAATAAATTTGCCTGACACTATTAAAATCTTGGACTTCCACAATCATTGTAAATAAAACAAAAAAAAAGAACTTAAGTCTGACTGACAACACAAAATGGTTAGAGAGATATTTTAAAGGCCTAAGGGGAACCTGGATTAATTGCATATATATTATAATGTGTGAATTGTTTTATGAGTAGATAATAATACTGGGGAGTTTAATATTGATGTGCTTATTCAAATATTTTGGTGAGATTTCTTATATATTTTAACTTTTTATTCTAATCTTATGCCTGAATGACCAGTTTTTTGGTCGCTTAGGTACAGTTTGCACCACGCTGATGAGGGCCAACAGCCCGAAACGCGTCCGTGGTTAGCTTTTCTTGATTAATCAAGAATGGGTATTTATCCAATTCATAAATAATTAAAAATCAACGAGAATAGTTGATGTTTATTCCGATAGATGGCGCAAGCCATCAGCAACTCTCAGTTGCACGATAAGGAGATGCCTTATTCGTAATTTTTATTCTAAGTTTTGTAAATTCATGACTAAAAACTAACTAAATAAATGAAAAAAAAATATTTATTTAAATGCATTAAAAAGAAAAATAAAATATTTCATCTTCTGTCATTGAGCAATTAGATGCATCTGAGTGAAAATAAAAGAAGAAGTAAAAATTTAGGTTCGAAATTCATGATGATTGTCCCCCGCCACTTTTATTTTCACTCGGATATATCTAATTGTTCAATGGCAGAAAATGAAATTTTTTTCTTATTTTTTAATACATTTAAATAAAGCTTTTTTTAAAATTATTTTTATTTAATAATAATTATTTTTAGAAATTTTATTAAAAGAGACAATATGATAACGAATGAAGACATTAAAGACGCGAATGTTTCTTTTCACAAATAAATCAAACTGTAACTGCCCTTACTGCGATGAAAAAATATTGGGAGAGCTTGGCTCATTAGTGGTGAACCCTCCCAGTGGTTTCACCGATTTAATCCACCAGACCGCTTCTATAGAGCTCTAATACTGTATTGGAACGTTCTGAGTTTATATGGTACACTGAAGGGTGGAATCTTAGAAATGGTATTTAAGCAAACTATGGACATAAGCTTTTAAGACAGTAGAATTACATTTAAATATAATATTAGCAATTGTTTGATAGATTACACTGACTGAAAATCACTGGAAGGTTTCAGTAGAGCTCAAGCAAGTCATCCCAATTCATCATTGGTATCAGTGGTTGTAGAAATTTGATATTTTATGATTAAAATTATTGGTAATGATAATAATTGTTGGCATACTACTTTTGACTAATGAAAAAGATATAGATAAACACTATATATTGATATTAAAATAAGAACATTAAGCCTCCAGGAAAGCCCTTCTTCCCGTAGAAGGACTTTCTTGCCCGAAAGCTTGAGAGATTTTTAAATAAAAATATTTTCAAAAGAAACTTTTCCCTGGAGACCTAATGTTCTTATTTGATATTAATTCAAGGGATTGTTTTATCGAACGATATATTGATATTCAAGTAGAAATATTAATAGATTATTTCGATATTTGAAAGATTTAAATTAATATTATTTTTATTCAATGAGAATATATAATATGTGTGACAATATGTATTGACTGGGAAAAATCAAAATGCATTTTGAACAGAGGATGCTATAATATAATATAAATGCTTTAAATAGATTTGACCATTGAACAATGTTATTATTGTTTTAGATAAATATGTAAAATAAGTCTAGAAGATTTATAATATTAGGTATGTTGCTCTTTGTTAATTAAATAAATAAAATAAGTATTTTATAGAGATATATATTTCTTCAATAAAAATATATTACAAATGCCAATTCTTGGAATTTTTATTTACATAACATCGCCAAATGGCAGATCTTGTGGGCATCCAGTTTCTTGACGAGAGTTTTCAGTAGAGGGAAAACCATCTCTTGGCACTGCAGAAACACACGACGTTAGTTGGATGGATGGCACCATCTGACATTGGCAACAACACTGCCGGTTTGTGGAGAAAGTGATTGTAAAATAGACAGTGTGAGGTGAAATCACTTTAGATTGACAGAGGCTCAACTTAGTTTGTCCAGTCCAAGACCATTTTAAAACGCTGATAAAGCCCAATTTGGATTGTAGATTATAAACACAAGGTAATAAGACCAAATACAAATAAATAAATAGTGTGTTGGACTTGGTATTACCTTGTGTTAATAATCTATAATCCAAATTGTGTTCATTTTAAGACGCTTTCGTTTCCAAGGTGTCATTTAGTTTAGAGGCTCTTGTTTTACTTTCATTATTTTTCATAGTTTTGTGTGATATATAGCAATGATTGAACCTTTTAGAATGAATCTATATTTCACGGTTCAGTTTTTCTGTATAAAATAGAAATTACCAGAATATAGGCATGTGAGAATTTATATGCAATTAAGAAATGTTTAGATATAAATCGATCTCCAAATCTGATTCACATGAATTGTCTGTATTTAAGTAAAATAATTCCCGTGTAGAGTTTGCTATTTCCCCCATCTGGTACCTCCCCAGGTGGCAGATAGGGGAATACCTCCCAGAAATGGATATTACCGGGGAAATACCCGGAGTGGACCAAAGACTGTGGCAGGTTCTTGGAACACAGTATCAGCCCCAGAGTAACACATGGTATTTGAAAATGGACTGGACGACACACCTACGAGGAGATGAAAAGGATGGCGGAGGAAGTATGGAGAGACCGTGTGGCCCACCCTCAGTAGAGGAAGGCATTGAAGGAGGGAGATATGGAGAGACCATGTGGCCCTCCCTCAGTAGAGGAAGGCATTGAAGAAGGGAGGTATGGAAAGACCATGTGGCCCACCTTCAGTAGAGGAAGGCATTGAAGAAGGGAAGTATGGAAAGACCATGTGGCCCACCCTCAGTAGAGGAAGGCATTGAAGGAGGAGAATGATGAGGAAATAAAATAATTGCTTAATGGAAAGTACAAATTATAAAGTAAAGGCATCTCGCGTAGAAGAAAACAGACATTAAACAATGGGTCAATTAACATTTTATCTCTTTAGCCATTTAGATTCGGGTTGATGAGGATGCCATACCACCGTAGGTTTGGTAAATTGAGAAAACCTAAATGAAGACCTTAGCTTTGAGCTACAGTCATAGCCAGAGAAGAGAGAAATATTGATATTGAAACTACCTTATAACACAATGTTCATATAAGATTATATAAATAAAAAATAAAAAAATGATAATATGCATATATATATAGAATATATACAAAGTCTTCATTGGGGTAGCTTTCAACGCGAGAGAGAGAGCCCATCTCGAATTTCACAATATTTAAGTTTTATTTGTTTATTTTGCGATTTTTTCAAAGCTGTGTTATCGGACATTCTCACCTTACTTAATATGAAAGATTGTATATTCAGATGTCAAATCAACATATTCAAATTCATTGTGTTTTTGTGATTGGGAATAACTTTCTCTAAATAATTGTTCAAGTTTTAGGTATTTACTTACTTTTTCTTTGATATCCTTTGGAGAATATTTGCAGGGGTCATATAAATTGTAGACATAGTAGTCCAGGATCTCTTCTACAATGTCCTCTCTAGAGATGTACGTTAGGTAGTCATCCACTACCTTGATGCAAGTAGTGCAGTCAGGTAATACTACTTGCTTATCTACGATGTTAGTGCTAACGGAGAACAACTTCACCAGAGGGATTTCTGCAACTACAAAAATTAAGATATTAACGACAACTTATCTACAGAGATCCATCGTAGATTTTGTCTATAACTGTCAAATTATTGGTGTTTGTTACGACTACTGGAGTATTCAACTTTGTTTATGTAATTAATTTTGTAAAAAAAAGAACAAGTATGTAAATTTCTTGGAATGTATAAATTGACGTGTGTTATTTAATAAAAAGAGTTTTGGATAAGTGATAGTCGTCTTTTATTACATTAGAACCTCTTCCTTGGAGTCACCAAGCTGGAAAGTGGCTGGACCTAGTCGGGAGGTACCTCCGCCAGCCAAAAACTAAACACTGGGTCAAACTGATGAGAGAAGCGTGGACACGGGCGCCGCTTGGAGGCGCTGCATGAAGATAACTGACCAATGGGAACGGCCCACCTCAACCGTCAGTCTTCTTCCTTGTATATACCTAAAGACTGCCTTTGTTCTACTGCTGTGTGCGGTTGTTATTCTTTTGTCAACATATGTATCCTTATATCTAATAATAATGGTTTATTTATAAAAATCACTTATTTGGCTGTTCTATTTGTAACACCGACCCACAACACAAACTCGTCTCTTAAGGAAAAGAAAGACAGCTTTAATATTGAGAAGCAAGAGTAACCATCTTGAATAGTGTTAGATAAATAAAAGATATATGACCACCGACTTATTAATAGCCAAAAATTATCATTCTTACTAGGTTTAGAAAAATATATTTCTGTAATATGACAGGAATCGATTATCTTATTTTAATGCAGTCGAATTCGGATAATTCGAAGCCCAAGGTACCAGAAAAAAAATGGATTTATCTAAAATTTCGAATTAAAAACGAAACTTCTATTTATAAAGAATTCTAGGGAACAAGATAAATATTTGAATTAAAGACGTTTGAATTATCCACTGTTTGTTCAAAAGAAGATAAATCGACGATTTCTATCTTAATAATCTTTTCTCACACAGATTTTCTGAAAATTGTTAGAAACAATTTTTATTTCTAAATGAATTTAACGAAAATTCATTTAGGATATGATGTACAATTATCCTTTTTTTCAAATATATTCATAATAAAATTTACATTTTCCTGGAAACTATCTATTCTCTAAGAGTATATCAGGCTTTTTGCAAAGGTAAGGATATCAAATATCAAGGACTTCAACATGAATTCTGTCAAATAACAATAATCATATTTTAGAGATTTCGTGGGGAAATGATGATGCTATCTCCATTGATATTCCGAGTATTTCTATAGATTCCTATAGGATCAAAACTTCCGGAAATTCAAGAAGGAAGCTCAAAATATAACAAGCCAAAATTAAATGTTTAGATAATTGCGTCTTCTGATAGAGTTATGACACGTACTGGTAAGACTTTTAAAAAGTTTTTGTTTAACTTGCCTCCCTGTCTGTCCGTCTGTCTAGCTGTCCACAAATCTTGTAATAGATTTTTAGTATACTTCTAGAGCACGTAGAAATATCAAATTTTGTAAACATATTAGAACCTGTTGACAATGCAAGTTGACAAATTTTTAGACTTCGGGGTTGTCAGAATGACCATGAACGGACATATTTCCAAATTGCCTTTCAAAATTTTAAATTTAATTTTAATATGTTTCCAGATCACATAGAAGTATGAAACTTTTAACACTCGCTTATTCCAATGAACAATGCAAGTGTACAAATTATCTGACTTCTGGGTGGTCGGAATGGCCAGGAATGAACAAATTTCTATATTTCTTTTTAAGTTTTATGTTACGCCTCTTACAAAGAATTGATCAATCCGCCGCGAGCAGGCATCCATCTATTTAAGCCCTAATTCCCAGTGATCTTTTGATTCTAAGTTTTGTAAATTCATCACTAAAAAAATAACTAAATAATTAATATATAAAAAATACATTTAAAAAAAGCTTTTATTTAAATTTACTAAAAAGAAAAAAAGAGAATATTGTATCTTCTGTCATTGAGCAATTAGATGTATCTGAATGAAAATAAAAGTGGTGGGGGATGATCATTTTAGAGAGGAGGTGAAAATATAGTAAACACTTATAAAAATTGATAATTATTTGCTACATATTAAATCACATCAGGTTCGAAATTCATGATTACCGTCCCCCGCCGCTTTTATTTTCACTCAGATACATCTAATTGCTTAATGACAGAAGATACAATATTTTATTTTTTTATTTTTTTATTGTATTTAAATAAAAAAAAAATTAAATGTATTTTTATTCATTCATAATTTATTTGCAATCTAAATTTTGAATATGAAGATTTAATTATATAAATACATTTATTTTTGTGGTAGTTCATACTTACGTTGGTTAGGAACTTGAATATCAGTGGATTTGCAAAGTGCTTCACAGTTTACATTGTTTTTCTGTAAACAAACAAAATATTATGATGCATTATTAAAATATATGTAATTCTGCTGTCCTTAAAGCTTATGTCCATAGTTCATTTAAAATACCCATTCAAAGAGTCTAGCATCAGTATCACTATAAAAGGAAGTTCGAAAAATGCAATATAACAGCGGTATGGTAGATTAAACTTACGAAACCGCTGGGAGGGTTCACCGCTGATGAGCCAGGCCCTCCCATTAATTTTTACATTGCAGTAAGGACAGTAAAATTTGTTCATTTTAAAAAAGAATCATACGCGTCTATAATAGTTTCGAATTTTGAAAACTGGACATGCGTCGGACCTGGAGGCTGTTGTTGTGCTGCCTGGAGCCTCAGCCATGCTTCCTTACTAGGGTGAATCTGTATAAGACCGGTGGTCTTAATGAAGATGTATGTGTGTGTGCTATTATTATTCATTAGAATTATAGATGGAAATTTTGCCGTGAGGAAATTGATCTAAAGAGACAAGGGTCGCCTCTCCCGTCAAAATAGACGTCAAAACTAGACGCCATCTATTGACTGTCGCCGCA
>CP092866.1:108177213-108191308 GCA_030710605.1 Cordylochernes scorpioides | reverse complement strand
TTAAATTTATAACAAATAATTTTACTGGCAATATGTTTCTTTTCAATTATTATATCGATAATTAAAAATATCTACTGTAACCGAAGTATCTTTAATTTTACGAACAATGAATGCCGTTCAGGCAACATCTATCTTTATGATACATCAAGTATATTATCTCTACAGACCTTTCATCAATGATATAAGTTATTGAACGAGAGGGTTCACCACTGATGATGGAGATTAATTTGACGAAACCGCTTAGAGGGTTCACCACTAATAAGCCAAGCCTTCTCATTCAATAACTTTTATCATTGCAGTAAGGTTTGTAGAGATAAAATTTGATGCAATCATTGAAAAGAAACACATTGCCAGTAAATACAATTGTTATTTTTTTTATCGATAGATGGCAATTGAATTTATAAATTTTTTGTTGTTTCAGAAATGCCTTTGATGAAATTGGCCCCTGCTAGACCTCCCATAGTAGATCAGCAAGTAGCATTATTGAACTGTACGGCTTGCATCAGAAGGGTAGATAACTACATAACCTACTTCTCCAGAGAAGAAATTATAAGAATGTACCTGGAAGATTACCTCTACATGCTCGACCCCTGCAAACATGTTTCTAAATATCTACAAGAAATAGTGAGTACATACCTCTCTACAACATAAACATTCATTTAGAGAATATTGTGTTCCGTCAAAAAAAAAAAAAAAACTCAAAATAGTTGCCATATCTGACGACCGCAATCTGTCATATTAAGAAAAGTGTTGTGTATGTGCTTGTGTGTGTGTATGTGCTTGTGTGTGTGTTTGTGTGGGAAAGGTTTTACAACGACTTTGAAAATTTTCAGGGACCATTATTTAAAAAACCAGAATTATTGTAAAATTCAAAGTCATAGTTAGGATTCCTGGCTAGGAGCATAGCTTGGAAGTATGGTCTTCATGTAGGGTTTATCAATATATCAAACCTGGTATTTTATTGTAATTCAATCGGCTCAATTCTAAGTAATCGCAAAGATATATTTCTAATAGTCATTTTACATATGTTCCGATATTAACTAAAGGCCTATACTTGTTGAACTCTCTCTCTCTCTTTCATTATATAATCTTGTTTATTCGTATTTATTCAATTCTATAATTAACCTTTAATAATCTTATATGGACATTGAAATAAAGTAGTTTCAATCTCAATCTCTCTCTCTCTCTGGGCACTACTAATGGCCTTGTATATATATTTAAATATATGTATATTTATCAATATTTTTTATCTATTTTTATCTCTTTATTCCTATATTTATCATTATATGATCTTATTTATTCATATTTATTCTATTCTGTATTTAACCTTATATAATCTTATATGGACATTGTAATAAATCAGTTCAATCTCAATCTTTCTCTTTCTCCTTGGACCCAGAGTTATTCACTTATGTTACAGTTCTGATGGCTTAATGCTTCCTTGGTTTATTGCCACAGTACATTTTGATCGGTATGCTTGGTGCGGCCTTTGGAGAAGGACTAGAAGACCATGTCTCAAATGGCCAATTATTCGAATTATCGAGGTCAATACTTGTTGAATATTCTAAATACTCATTAAGAAATTATTAACTAATAAGCAAGTATTTAAGTGATTCTGCTTTATAGATAAATTTCAATAAAATAATTCCTTGAATCAATATTAAAACAAGAACATTAAGCCTCCAGGGAAATCAGGCAAGAAAACCCTTCTACGGGAGAAAATATTTCACATTAAAACACCAATAAAATAATATATAAAATTAAATAAAAGGTTTTGGGTGTTTACAGTTGTTTGAATGCAGAATCAACGCGGGTCTCTATTGCGCGTGCTTATCGAGTTTGCTATTCCCTTTAGGCCTAATCTTCTTATTTATTTTAATTAAGATAGACTCATCTCTAACCATTTATTATTTACACCTATAGTCACACCGATTTTCTGGTTAGACAGGTTTATCAAAAAAAATTCCAATAGTTTTGGTTTTTTATAAATAGGAACACAAATTCGGACAGATTTGTTGGTTAAACGAGGTGCTCAAGCGAAATGGCGCCTTAAAAATAGAAAGGTATGCAAATGGTTAGACTGGATAAACTGGTAGTTAAGCCTCTTACAATCTAAAGCGATTTCACATCGCCTTTTTACAATCACTTTCTCTACAAACCAGAACTATATTCTGCAATGTCTGATGGAATCCTTCGTCCAACTAACGCCGTATGCTTCTGCAGTGTCACGAGACCATCATTAAGATCCTAGAAACTCTCATCAAGAAACTGGATGCCCGCAAGATCTGCCATCTGGTGAAGTTATGTAAATAAAATCCAAGACTTCTCGTGTTTAATATACATTTTGTAATTTTCCAGTCAATAAATATCGTTGTGTGTGATGACTTCAAAATTTGTATTATCCTTGTTTAATAATAAATATTTTGAAATACTTTCATTAATCTATGAATACTTATACTTGAAGGTCACATTAAGACTTGTATCTCCAGATTCTATTCTTCAAACAGTTGACTTCTTCCGAAAGAAGAAAAAAGGAATTGATACAATACCCTGTTTATTCATAGGAGGAATTTGTAATATTAAAAAATGCATTTGAGGCAAAAATCTTCACATTTTTAACAAAATGATCTTATAATACAATATAATGCGGCCCATGTTTGAAAAACGACATTTGAAAATTATCCCGCATGTGTTTATTTTAAACAAAAAATCGAAATTTATTTTTAAGGAGAAATAACGACTATTTCTAACCTTAGGGATGAAGTATGAAAGGATGAATTGTATGAGTATTGATAAACGGAAAAATAACGGATTTCCCATCCCTGGACTCTTTTATTTTTCCGTTTATCATTACTCTTCACAATTCATCCTTTCATACTTCATCCCTAAGGTTAGAAAAAGTCTTTATTTCTCCTTAAAAATAAATTTCGATTTTTTGTTTAAAAGAAACACATGCGGGATAATTTTCAAATATCGTTTTGCAAAATGATCTTATGATCGCAAGGTTTCCAGTTATCATAAATTACCTTCTATGTGTGTAATGATGCGATATTTCAAAATACATTTCTAGTTTCCGAATAAATCACTTTAAATCGAAGGAATAAATCTAAAAAAAATAAAAGCTAATACAATGACTATTTTGCACGGTCATAGCAACTGGCATATCCCTCTTTTTGGACTTGTAACGTTTTGTATTTTTCTCACTCTCTTTTGCAGTATTTTATATTGACCATATCAATCTTGTGTAGATGGCAAAATATGCTATAAAGTTATATAGGAAGCTCATTCAACATTCCATACAATCTATTCGTCAATCAGTCCAGGATTTGATGCCCTGCTTCTAAATCCATCGTTCTGATCTTCGAAGTATTGTTATGTCGTGCCCAGATGGTGTTCGTGTTCTTTGTCTAATCAGGATGCTACAAAGATACACACGTGAGTTCGTAAGGACGCAGCAAAAGTTATCGCTTTATTATACGTGGCACTAAACAGAAGGAATACAATAAGTTTGGACTTGCCTTCAACCTCCTCGTCAGAAGGATCTTTAGCGCCGTCTTGCAGGATCATCCACACGGTCACACTCCCCGGAGACAACTCCCCACGTCTTCTACTTGCCGTAGATGTGACCAGACTGCCCGTTATCCTCCCCCCACGCTGAAATGCCATTTTTGGCGCCTCACACATGGCAGCTGGAGTCCACCCATCTTTCCCCAACTTTACTCTGGAATCTTGGCCTCATCATTCATTTTACAATATTAATTGATATATTTCAACCAAAAACGCCACATTCCATATAATAATAGTTGCGTTAAAGTAGTTACAATTAAAACATACTTGCATATACCTAAGATACCAATATTTTAAATAAATAAAAAATATATATAGCTTTAATTACAGTTGACATAGGTGGAGCGCTTGAAAATGCCTGGTGGCCAAAAGTTATAAAGTGATAATGTGTCCACGCTTTGGTCGTAAATTATTAACATTATTTTTTACCAACATAAGAGTGAAATTCAGATAATCCCTTTCAATAAATATCACCAAGAAACTAAGCAAAAGCTGTCTGAAGAAGGACCACTCTATCTCCCATTCTATAGGATTCACCCATTGAAGAATTACTTAATACTAATTTGGATAACAACACTTAAATCGTTGGTTATGCGGATAAAATAGCATGTTGGGACAAAAGTCTATATATTCTTTCCGACCTAGAGTAAAAGTATTTTTTTAAGATTAACCCCGAAAGGAATGGTCACCCCCTAATTCTTTACACACTGTAAAATAACTGTCAACGTCTCGCTGATCAATGAGGAACGGCAGAGACAACATTCTTTACCTTAAAGCTCAATAGAATTCCCTCCACCTGACCATCTCAAGACTTCCTCAAGTCCCAACTCCATCATTGGCGAACAGTTCCAAACATTCTTCGGAGTCTCTAACTCCTGAGAATATTTATCGAGAATTGAGAACCATCCCAATGATAACTCCATCTATTCAAAAAACGCCATTTTCCAACACTGCCTCGATACCAGTGCCGTATTACCCAAGCCATTAAAGCACGACTTCACGCTTCAGGCTCAAACATTAGCTCCAAATCAAAAATATATTCTCAGAGCTCCATATCTGGTAAATCGAAGGCTCAGCAGCAACTCGACGAGAGTCTGAAAAATTCCCCATATGCTCTATATTGAATGGAATAGTAAAAGAGAGTATAATTCAGGCTATGTGAAGCAAGAAGTTGAATATTCTTTGAGCGTGAAAGCTTGTAATAAATAGGAACTTACCCTCGATTATTAATTTGTTTATTTTTAAGTATATTGCTACGGCGTTTTATGGTTTCCACAAGTCCATATCTCAGAAGAAGGCCAAGTGATACTCACTCCTCACTTTCTTACTGCTACTCTTTTTGTGTTGATTTCTTGCTTCCCTCTTTCTTATTATTATTTTTTTTTCCTTTTCTTGTTTTTTTTTTCTTTCTCTTTTTACTCTGTATATATCGTTATTTCCTTTGTCTCACTGCTTTGTTCTTATGCATACCTCTGGTGAATCCTGTATAGGGTCAGTGACCCTAAATAAAGGCTTTTTTGTTGTTGTAAAATAAAATTGTTTATTTTTTGCTTTGTCGTCTGTTTTGCACAAGTTGAATCTGGTTAGAACGATGTATGAAAATTATATGATTCTTTTGTTGCCTTAAATACGAGGTAATTAACTCGTTTCTATATATATATCTAAAAATGCTTAAAGTTTAATAAATTCATTTTATAAATCTGAGAGTTGTCTTCAAAATGAAGGCCATCACTGGAAATCTCAGTGCTCAGCAAGCGAAGACCCCACATACCCTGTTTGGCATAATAGTTTCACTTGAAGTGAACAATTCATACACCTAAAAGAAACTCGCCTCATTCAAACAACAATAGCACGGTTCATCTGGGGACCGGAGCGCACCGCCTGGTTTCCTGGTAGCGTCCTGGCGAGACCTGTCTCTCTTGGAGGATTCGGCCTCATCGACATCGAGACCCAGCTGCGGTTGTCGTGTTTCAAGGGCGTGCAGGCCGCACTGCGTGGAAGCCGTAATGCCTATTCTTGGCTGGTCGAGAGCGGTGCGTGGCTATATCCACCTCCATCCGGATCCTGGCTCTCGCCACGGCGTCTCCGGCTTCTTAAGATCTGTGAGGCGGTCGCTGACATCTTCACGCTGGACCACTCGGTGCTTACACCACATCAACTCCTGAACCTCCCCATCATAGGTGGCTGCCGCCTTCTCCGGCCACCCGACCTTCTGGCTCCTACCCGGTGGGTCAGTTCCTGCAAAGGGGACTTCGCTGGCCCTGCCCCTCCCCTCACTCGGCCTACGCGCTGCGCCCTGGCTGACGCTGTTTAGCTGATCAGCTTCTGCCGTCGTCTAATCGACGAAAATCTACGCGGGACCTACCGAGTAAACACCATCGGCCAGGCCGTAGTGCTGCGCGGGACGACTACGCCGTTCTTGCGAGTCATCACCCGAACTGCCCGTCGCATGTTAGAGCGCCCATGCCTGACTGCCCTGCCTATCGTCCAGTTCGCTAGAAGGTGTGAGGAAAATATAAACCTACCCATATCAACATCGGCTGGTCGTCGCTCCGGCGCTGCGCCTTCTCCGGGCACAACGCGGACGTTGCAGTGAGGCTAGCTCTGCACGCCCTGTCCCATCCAGCATCGGCACAACAGTCTTGCATCGCCTGTGGGTCCGGCGACCTGTCGCTGGTTCACCGGTACTGGTCCTGCTGCTACATCAAGCCTCTCATCCGGGAGGCATTTACCATCATCGGGCGGCCCCCTGACCTGCAGGGCTGGGTCTTCGGGCATGGCCTAGATGATGACGTCATGGCCATCCTGTCGTCTGCTAAGACACGCATCTATAGGTACTTCCTCGGTGTGGAACTGAGGAGTGTTCAAGAAAACCCCCTCCTTGTCTGGAGGAGGACTCTCTCAAGGTGGGAAAGCCTTCCTTGCTGAATAAATTTGTACACATACACAACTATATATATTCCCTATAATATTTAATATACCATTTATTTACTATTTTATTATATATTGTTTCCACCTTTGTAACAATTGATTAGAAGAATCAATAAGATTGTTTAAAAAAATTGACATATTTTCAAACAAAAATAGCAAAGATTGCGCGATTAGCTCCCGTT
This sequence comes from Cordylochernes scorpioides, assembly GCA_030710605.1. Taxonomy (NCBI): domain Eukaryota; kingdom Metazoa; phylum Arthropoda; class Arachnida; order Pseudoscorpiones; family Chernetidae; genus Cordylochernes; species Cordylochernes scorpioides. Next base: position 108,184,628 of record CP092866.1, on the reverse strand, counting down.
TGTCTGTCTCAATGTGCACGGCTTTGCCATTCGTAAAAGATGTGGGAAGTTATCTTAAAATTGGAATTCCACCTCTATTATCTGTTTCGTCTGTCTACCAGCTTCTTCGTTCAGCGTTGGCTATTGAGAGAATAGATGAGTATATTTTGAACGTATCGCGGATAATCGGATACAACCTTTTTGGAGGTTTTGGGGCAATTTGGAAGAGTTGAATCGATATTTAATCAAAGACATCAAGTTCCTCTCCATATTCTGCATAGGTGAAGAAGATCCAAGACCAACTGGCAGTCCATCAATATTGATCGGTATCAATGATAATATTTGACGAACGGGAAAACCTTTTTGAATGAAAGAACCTGAAATGTCTTCATCACCTAACGAGAGCGCTTCGACAGCTCTATCTGCTGCTTGGCGTACATTTCTGTGTTCTTAAAGCAAGCTATATGTAGCATTACTCTTAAGGATACTACATCTCTTCACCTGACGTATTTCTTTGAGTGAGGTGGAAGTTTCCATCTGCCGCCTTTCATAAGTGAAAACAATTTGTTACGACAGCCTACCCTGCGAGCTCGTCAAGAACTGTAAGGACTTTTTCACGGGAATCATACATCGAGAATTCGTCGAATTAAAACTTCGCTGATCTCTGCCCGAAACCTAAAGGAGAAATATTGTCTTTGGAATCCCAGCCTATCTTTTAACCAATTTCAGATTTTATAGCTGCCAGCGAGGTACTTTATTGTCGTCTGCGTTGTTTCCTGCCAGCCATGGTGCAGGAATACAAGACTTACTCAGTTCCTGGGTGTAATACTTGTATTTCTTTGAATATCGCGTGTTTGTCTGACATGGTGGACTTGGCCTCCAAGAAAAAAAATTGTCGCTGATGGTAATCATCGACCTTCAGTCCGCCTTTAATAATGTGAAGCTAGAGTTCCAAGCCTTTTTTCCAGGCCATCGGCCTCCCTACGCCTTCTTGGAATGGCTCCAGATGATCTATGCAGAGGACGACGCAACTATTATAACTATCTATGGACACATTTTACTTATTCGTTCAATATTCTCAGAGGGTTACGGAATAATCGTGAATCCAGTGTATCCGTTTTCTCCATATTCACTGACCCTTTTTGCGCCACTTGGAGAGAGTTCTGGGAATAAAGAACGTCCTGGCGTCCGTCAATGATATTCTAGGCTTATCAGAAAGGATTAAAAGCTCGAGAAAATTATATCCATCTTTTATGGAGTTTAACGCGAATCAGGAAACACCGCGCTGACTCTCCGCTTGATATCTCTTGGTCATAACTTTCCATCGCGGTGCTAGATTTCAAGATTATATCTAGTGTTATAAAATCGATGAAAAACCAACATTCTGGGCATCTTGGGGAGAAAAATTTCCAGGCGGTCTCCATATGTCCATATGTCTCTGGTCTGGAAAACGTAAATGGCGTATTCACTGGAACTGGCGTCGGTGCTCTATCATTTTCTTGGTCACCTACGCTGAATCGCCTTTATTTCCATAGGTGGCATGGTGTTTTTTTTTTTTTTTGTGACATAAGGACTCCTCAGGCCATTAGCAACGTTATTGCCTCCTGCATTGCATGATGCCTGAAAGTCCCTTAAGAAGTCAAGCTAGAGCCGAGTTCTGATGTCCAAAATACCCACGTCACCTACAGACAAAGGAAGAGCCGCTCATTAGACAGACGGTGCGATAGCACGACCCAGAAGATACATATCAACCTGACCTAAATTTTGCGATGGTAGCATCAAATAGAAATGTTTTAATTTCAAAGAGAGAACAAATGAAGATAAAACATTATTTTTACCAGGCTAAAAAACACAGAAAGACGAAATTTATAATATAAATTATATATAGGAACATATAAAAATCTTATTTCATTATAATCGTGTCATTATTTTTTTTCCTGATCAACTTTCATACAATAATTGTATTTAGAACTCGGAATCCGAAATCTCAATCTAAATTTCAATCGGTCTTACATTAGATAGCTTTTTAATCGAGAACCAAGTGTATATTGAATGACCCTTACTTTTATAAGGTTTTTCTATGAAAAATAGACACTTCGGCCTGTTAGAGTTTTTTTTTTATTTTTCTCAACGTTTCGACAAAAATATTTTGTCTTCGTCAGGAGAAGTAAATAAAACAAAGCATTTGGCAAGGCGTTAAAAATTGTTCTGAGGTTGCAAGGGTTGTCCCAAAATTTCATAATAACTTTAAAAAAAATTGAAATACCAATATTATTCGCCGTTATGTATAATGTCTTTGTATTATGTATAAAGTAATTGTATTATATATTATGTATTCGCCGTAATAATATTATTCGCCAAATATTAGGCGTACAAATAAGTTTTGGGGGATTTTTTTTATAAATTCGAAACTTTATTCAGAGAAATCAGTACAATACATTTCATTCAAAGTATTGTACATCTTTAGCTACGACTTTTTCCCATCTTTCAGGCAGCATACGGATTTCGTGTCGAAAAAATTCCTCGTCTTTTGAGGCGATCCAAACATCGACCCAATTTTTAGCCTCTTCGTAAGAAGTAAAGTGCTGCTCGGCCTGGCCATGTGTCATCGAACGGAAAATGTGGTAGTCTGAAGGAGCAATGTCTGGTGAATACGGAGGGTGGGGTAGGACATCCCATTGAAGCCCCTCCAAAGTCTCCTTGACAACTTTTGCAGCATGTGGCCGAGCGTTGTCGTGCCTATATATCACCTTGTCATGTCTTTTGGCATATAGTGGGCATTTGATCTTCAATGCTCGGCTTAATCGCATCAATTGTTCTTGGTAACGTTCACCAGTGATGGTTTCGTTAGGCTGATGTAGCTCATAGTAGATCACTCTGAGCTGATCCCACCAGATGCACAGCATTAGCTTCTTGCCATGAATATTCGGTTTGGCCGTTGACGTTGATGCATGACCGGGCTTACCCCACGATTTTCTGCGCTTTGGGTTGTCGTAGTGAATCCACTTTTCGTCCCCCGTCACGATTCGATGCAAAAAAAAAACCCTTCCGATTTTGTCTTTTGAGCAGTAGTTCGCACGTGCAAATACGGCGATCGATGTTTCCTGGCTTGAGTTCATATGGAACCCAATTTCCTTGTTTTTGCACCATACCCATGACCTTAAGACGGTTCGAAATCGCTTGTTGAGTCACTCCCAAGGTTTCAGCGAGCTCCTCTTGAGTTTGGCTTGAATCTTCGTCCAATAAAGCCTCCAACTCAGCGTCTTCGAACTTTATTGGCCTCCCTCCGCGTTCTTTGTCTCTGGTGTCAAAATCGACATTTTTGAAATGCCGAAACCTGTACTCACATTTATTGATAGAGCATGTTCCCTATATGCCCCACACAGCAATCGATGTCCATCAGCTGCACTTTTCTTCAAATTAAAACAAAAAAGCAGCGCTTCCCGCAAATTGTGTCTTGTTGGCAAAAAGGTTGACATGGTTAGAGCACCAAAAAAAAAATGTTCCTTACACTTGAGTGAAAAGACTTCTTCTCATTTTTTTGGGGAAATGATGAAGCCTTAACATGAAACCTTACACACACACACAAGGTCCGATGCTATTTATATAATATTTGTTGTGACTTTTTTTGCAAGTCCCTCAAAACTTATTTGTACTCCCAATAATAAGAAAAATAACATTTTAATAAAAACATGAACCTTTGGGACAACCTTGTATTTTTAGAATATTGAAAAAATAATATGCAAATTACACTGTGACTCTAAATTCTATAATTATGAAAATTATTATAATTATATTAGAACCCACATAGTGTAACATTATTTCCAACACCAGTGGTTCTTAACATTTTGCCTGTTACTTACCTTATAGCTGGGTAGATCGTTGCCGAAATCTAAAAATTCTGTGCTGATTTCAGTCCAAGTTTTATCATTTAAGTCAGCTTTTAAGAGAATAATCGCAAATTTATTATTCATCTATGTTTTATTTCAATGGCGTTAATACTATAGGCATTACTTCAGCGACATATCCGAAATTAGGAAATCCTTTTCTCTACGAGTTGAGGTATTAGACACGTTTTAACTTTACATATTTTACTATAAAATATTTGCATTATCAAGCAAATAAAATATAGTGCCTAACATATTTCCCAGATTTGAAATTTTATAAAACAAAAACAAAAAAAATCTATAGAGAGAAATCGCTATTTAATAAACAACCCTAAATTTTCCTTAGTCATATCACAAACAACAGATAAGAAGATTACACTAAACACTAGTGAAGATTCAGGTAAACAAAAGTTAGCTTGTCAAATCACCCAGCTAGCTGTGCTATGATGTATCATGCCGTGTCATTCCACCTAATATAAACTGGGAAGCTTAAGTGTTCTAGTCAGTGTTGTTTATCATCCATAACATGAGATCTCTGTTGGTTTTACTACTTCTAGGTGAGTACACGTATCTGATTCTTTCCTTATTATTGCCATTCCAAATTTGATACTGGTATAGGCCATGATAATCATGGTGAATTGATGTGACCGCTTAAATAATAAGTATCCCTCCACATGTCTACGTATATAGAAGTGGCTTGCCATCTTACTTAGTTCGACTTTTACCAGATATTCATTCAGGCTACATGCCATTATAGGAAAGCTTGAATTTGTGCATCTGTTGGTTTTAAGAGTTTTGTTAAGTTTTAAATGGCAACTATTCGAACACTAGAACATAGTTGAGGACAATTTCGCCCACCAAGATGCAATCCTATGATTTAACTTAATTTTTCATGTACTTATGAACGATTACAGGTTAAAACTTCTGTGATAGGTTAGTCTAAATTTTCTCTCTCAATTTAGCGTCTAATAGACATTTTGTAAATGTAAATTGTGTTTTCTACTTGTTTGAATATATGGTGAGATTATTGTATTAACAATTGTAACCCTTTCACCCATAATTTGTGGCTTTGAGCTGCATTTACTTTCTTATAATATGTAAAGACACTTGGTTTATAGTTTCTATCCTTGATAAATATATAGTATATATTTTCTGACGGTGAATTATAGGGCTCCATTGTTGTCGCACGGCACAACTATAGTTCAGAAGGATAGTTGAAGTTGGCAACAATTTTGGTGTAATATCTATTTACACACTGATGATAAATATTGGTATTGCTTGAAAGCTAGCTAGGTAAACATTTCTTGTAAGATTTAAATTTTAATTTAGACATTTTTCATTTTAATTTAGACACATGGACTTTTCAATAAATAGTCCATGGGTCTAAATAAAAATGAAAAATGTCTAAATTAAAATGAAAAATGTCTAAATTAAAATAGAAAATGTCTAAATAAAAATGAAAGTGTCTAAATTAAAATATGTAAAATGTCTAAATATAAATTTAAAATGTCTAATTAAAAGTTAAAAACCTATATATAGACAATGTTTTTTTATTAAGCCCGTTGAAGAGCGATTATCGCTTGAAAGCTAGCATTTTAAAATAAAAAGAAATTCATTGTGGGAAAATACTTTTGTATTTTTAAATGTTTTTCACAATTTCATCATGAATAAATATTAGTAAGCGAATAAACATAGTGATAATACATTGAATAAGGAAGTGTATGCATGGAAAATAATCCTAAACATTTAATTCTAAAATAAAATTTATCGAAAAGTGTTAATATTCATCTATATTTAGCCTATACAAATACAATAGTGCACACACATATCAAAATATTTTTGCCAATTCTAAAAAAAAGATAGAGAAGATTGGTATAATTAAATTAGGATTTTAAATTTCATTTTTTTCCCTCAAAATAAGGTGTCTTTGAATTAAAAAAAAAGTATTATGGTGAACTCGAAAAAGGTATTTTATACTTTACAACAAATGAACTGTGTGAATGGACAAATCAATTGGCCCATCTACCCTTGAGTCATTTATATATAAAACTATCAAGATGCCGCATAATTATGTTTTATACATTGTTGTATATTCCTTTTTCACTTGTACTAATATAAATTTCTGTCAATTCTACTAATTATTGTTTTGTTAAGAAAAATAACTGCTTGTTCTCGATTACCTGTACACAAGTTTATGCCAAGCCAATTATTTTTTCTATCTCTTCATTTGATACATTGTAAATAACATTGTTGATTATTGTTACTATTGCTGTTATTCCTGTATATACCCTCTTTTACTCAGAGAATATGTTTAAGAGTAAAATAATTTTACCAACTATATTATTTTAATACATGTTCTAACTTATCTTGAGACTATTTTCATATATGACTGAATTACATTGGCATTGGTCGCAGGTGTTGTTGCTGTCAACGCCAAGCATCTCAAAGAAAAAGTCTGCGAAATCTGCCTAACTTATGCTGAAGAGGTAAGGATACAATCACACGCCCGTTCACCTTCCTCCAAAAGACCCAGTCAAATCTAACCTAAGCCTAAAGCTATTCAATGAGTCTAAGACCATATGATCACATAACACGTAAACCTGAACGTGTACTTATTCTATCCAACCACTTTGACTCAGTCACCTTAGTAGCAGCTTAGGGATTTCTTATCGAGCCTTTCTGGGGGTAATTTTTTGCATTAAATGTGTAATTATGTGAGATTGCGCTTTTTAATTGCTACAATCCAAAAATATTGATGAACACGCTTTCAAATAACAGTCTTAGAAGCTCATCTATAATTCCCTTTACAAACTGATTTGATGTTAAATTACCACTCTCTTCTGATATCATTTTTAAAATAATAATGCGAGGTGTAGATCATCATTATTTTTCATCAATATTATACCATTTCTGATAGTCCATATCCTTCAGTATAGTATAAACAGAAAGATCCTATACAGTATTAGAGATCTAATGAGAAGCGGTCTGTTAGATTAAATTGGCGAAACTGCTGGAAGGGTTCACCACTGATGATCCAAGCCCTCCCAATATTATTTCATCGCAATTAGTAGATATTTTACTTAATTGTGAAAGAAACATTTGCGTCTCGATGTTTTCATTTGCTAAATATTATATCGATTCAGTATAGTTGAGGTTCTGTGCTCCAGGAATTCGAGGTATCTCCACCATATGATAATAATAATACATACAATAAAAAAAATAAGACCTAATCCAAATAATTCTTGTATCCATAATCTAAATTGTGTTTTATAATAATGATAATACCTTTTCAATCTTAATATACGCTTATAAAAAATAACCGCATATTGCGAATATTCAGAATTTTCGTGATCTTATACCTCCGAAAAAGAGATTTTAAAAAATTTTTGAAATTGTATTCAAACTTTGCATTTCTCAATTTTTTTCCGCAGAAAACAGATTCGGATAAGTGAATATGCAACACAAGTTTAGGAATATTCGAAAAATAAATATTTAACACAATTGTTATGCTATAGTCGAGTTATAGCCATTATCAGCGCAGGAGTATCT
>CP092866.1:108146565-108177113 GCA_030710605.1 Cordylochernes scorpioides | reverse complement strand
AAATTTGTTCATTTTAAAAAAGAATCATACGCGTCTATAATAGTTTCGAATTTTGAAAACTGGACATGCGTCGGACCTGGAGGCTGTTGTTGTGCTGCCTGGAGTATAGGAGCCTCAGCCATGCTTCCTTACTAGGGTGAATCTGTATAAGACCGGTGGTCTTAATGAAGATGTATGTGTGTGTGCTATTAATATTCATTAGAATTATAGATGGAAATTTTGCCGTGAGGAAATTGATCTAAAGAGACAAGGGTCGCCTCTCCCGTCAAAATAGACGTCTAAAACCAGACACCATCTATTGACCGTCGCCGCAACTAGCGTACTCGGGTCGGTGACAAAGCCACAACACCAGCTTTGGCAAACTGAAAATAATATAATTATATAGAGGAAATAATTTTTATATTAAAATTAGTATTCATGTGTGTTCAAAAAGAGCCATCTACCTGTACATCTACCATTTACCTGTAATCTGGTTACAATATTCCTTACTGCTGAACTAGCTGAAATACCTTTTCAAAATTAAATCTGTCGATTTTATAACTCCTACCTTAAAGGCGTCAGTAACGTAGATACTCCTGCGCTGATAATGGTTATAACTCGACTATAGCATAACAATTGTGTTAAATATTTATTTTTCGAATATTCCTAAACTTGTGTTGTATATTCACTTATCCGAATCTGCTTTCTGGGGTAAAAAAATTGAGAAATGCAAAGTTTGAATACAATTTCAAAATTTTTTTTAAATCTCTTTTTCGGAGGTATAAGATCACGAAAATTCTGAATATTCGCAATATGCGGTTATTTTTTATAAGCGTATATTAAGATTGAAAAGGTATTATCATTATTATAAAACACAATTTAGATTATGGATACAAGAATTATTTGGATTAGGTCTTATTTTATTGTATGTATTATTATTATCATATGGTGGAGATACCTCGAATTCCTGGAGCACAGAACCCCAACTATACTGAATTGATATAATATTTAGCAAATGAAAACATTGAGACGCAAATGTTTCTTTCACAATTAAGTAAAATATCTACTAATTGCGATGAAATAATATTGGGAGGGCTTGGATTATTAGTGGTGAACCCTTCCAGCAGTTTCGCCAATTTAATCTAACAGACCGCTTCTCATTAGATCTCTAATACTGTATAGGATCTTTCTGTTTATACTATACTGAAGGATATGGACTATCAGAAATGGTATAATATTGATGAAAAATAATGATGATCTACACCTCGCATTATTATTTTAAAAATGATATCAGAAGAGAGTGGTAATTTAACATCAAATCAGTTTGTAAATGCACAGTAGGCTAAAGAATAAAAGGGAATTATAGATGAGCTTCTAAGACTGTTATTTGAAAGCGTGTTCATCAATATTTTTGGATTGTAGCAATTAAAAAGCGCAATCTCACATAATTACACATTTAATGCAAAAAATTGCCTCCAGAAAGGCTCGATAAGAAATCCCTAAGCTGCTACTAAGGTGACTGAGTCAAAGTGGTTGGATAGAATAAGTACACGTTCAGGTTTACGTGTTATGTGATCATATGGTCTTAGACTCATTGAATAGCTTTAGGCTCAGGTTAGATTTGACTGGGTCTTTTGGAGGAAGGTGAACGGGCGTGTGATTGTATCCTTACCTCTTCAGCATAAGTTAGGCAGATTTCGCAGACCTTTTCTTTGAGATGCTTGGCGTTGACAGCAACAACACCTGCGACCAATGCCAATGTAATTCAGTCATATATGAAAATAGTCTCAAGATAACTTAGAACATGTATTAAAATAATATAGTTGGTAAAATTATTTTACTCTTAAACATATTCTCTGAGTAAAAGAGGGTATATACAGGAATAACAGCAATAGTAACAATAATCAACAATGTTATTTACAATGTATCAAATAAAGGGATAGAAAAAATAATTGGCTTGGCATAAACTTGTGTACAGGTAATCGAGAACAAGCAGTTATTTTTCTTAACAAAACAATAATTAGTAGAATTGACAGAAATTTATATTAGTACAAGTGAAAAAGGAATATACAACAATGTATAAAACATAATTATGAGGCATCTTGATAGTTTTATATATAAATGACTCAAGGGTAGATGGGCCAATTGATTTGTCCATTCACCCAGTTCATTTGTTGTAAAGTATAAAATACCTTTTTCGAGTTCACCATAATACTTTTTTTTAAATTCAAAGACACCTTATTTTGTGGGAAAAAATGAAATTTAAAATCCTAATTTAATTATACCAATCATCTCTATCTTTTTTTAGAATTGGAAAAAATATTTTAATATGTGTGTGCACTATTGTATTTGTATAGGCTAAATATAGATGAATATTAACACTTTTCGATAAATTTTATTTTAGAATTAAATGTTTAGGATTATTTTCCATGCATACACTTCCTTATTCAATGTATTATCACTATGTTTATTCGCTTACCAATATTTATTCATGATGAAATTGTGAAAAACATTTAAAAATACAAAAGTATTTTCTCACAATAAATTTCTTTTTATTTTAAAATGCTAGCTTTCAAGCGATAATCGCTCTTCAACGGGCTTAATAAAAAAACATTGTCTATATATAGGTTTTTAACTTTTAATTAGACATTTTAAATTTATATTTAGACATTTTACATATTTTAATTTAGACACTTTCATTTTTATTTAGACATTTTCTATTTTAATTTAGACATTTTTCATTTTAATTTAGACATTTTTCATTTTAATTTAGACATTTTTCATTTTTATTTAGACCCATGGACTATTTATTGAAAAGTCCATGTGTCTAAATTAAAATGAAAAATGTCTAAATTAAAATTTAAATCTTACAAGAAATGTTTACCTAGCTAGCTTTCAAGCAATACCAATATTTATCATCAGTGTGTAAATAGATATTACACCAAAATTGTTGCCAACTTCAACTATCCTTCTGAACTATAGTTGTGCCGTGCGACAACAATGGAGCCCTACAATTCACCGTCAGAAAATATATACTATATATTTATCAAGGATAGAAACTATAAACCAAGTGTCTTTACATATTATAAGAAAGTAAATGCAGCTCAAAGCCACAAATTATGGGTGAAAGGGTTACAATTGTTAATACAATAATCTCACCATATATTCAAACAAGTAGAAAACACAATTTACATTTACAAAATGTCTATTAGACGCTAAATTGAGAGAGAAAATTTAGACTAACCTATCACAGAAGTTTTAACCTGTAATCGTTCATAAGTACATGAAAAATTAAGTTAAATCATAGGATTGCATCTTGGTGGGCGAAATTGTCCTCAACTATGTTCTGGAGTTCGAATAGTTGCCATTTAAAACTTAACAAAACTCTTAAAACCAACAGATGCACAAATTCAAGCTTTCCTATAATGGCATGTAGCCTGAATGAATATCTGGTAAAAGTCGAACTAAGTAAGATGGCAAGCCACTTCTATATACGTAGACATGTGGAGGGATACATATTATTTAAGCGGTCACATCAATTCACCATGATTATCATGGCCTATACCAGTATCAAATTTGGAATGGCAATAATAAGGAAAGAATCAGATACGTGTACTCACCTAGAAGTAGTAAAACCAACAGAGATCTCATGTTATGGATGATAAACAACACTGACTAGAACACTTAAGCTTCCCAGTTTATATTAGGTGGAATGACACGGCATGATACATCATAGCACAGCTAGCTGGGTGATTTGACAAGCTAACTTTTGTTTACCTGAATCTTCACTAGTGTTTAGTGTAATCTTCTTATCTGTTGTTTGTGATATGACTAAGGAAAATTTAGGGTTGTTTATTAAATAGCGATTTCTCTCTATTGATTTTTTTTTGTTTTATAAAATTTCAAATCTGGGAAATATGTTAGGCACTATATTTTATTTGCTTGATAATGCAAATATTTTATAGTAAAATATGTAAAGTTAAAACGTGTCTAATACCTCAACTCGTAGAGAAAAGGATTTCCTAATTTCGGATATGTCGCTGAAGTAATGCCTATATTATTAACGCCATTGAAATAAAACATAGATGAATAATAAATGTGCGATTATTCTCTTAAAAGCTGACTTAAATGATAAAACTTGGACTGGAATCAGCACACAATTCTTAGATTTCGACAACGATCTACCCAGCTATAAGGTAAGTAACAGGCAAAATGTTAAGAACCACTGGTGTTGGAAATAATGTTACACTATGTGGGTTCTAATATAATTATAATAATTTTCATAATTATAGAATTTAGAGTCACAGTGTAATTTGCATATTATTTTTTCAATATTCTAAAAATACAAGGTTGTCCCAAAGGTTCATGTTTTTATTAAAATGTTATTTTTCTTATAAGTTTTGAGGGATTTGCAAAAAAAGTCACAACAAATATTATATAAATAACATCGGACCTTGTAAGGTTTCATGTTAAGGCTTCATCATTTCCCCAAAAAAATGAGAAGTCTTTTCACTCAAGTGTAAGGAACATTTTTTTTGGTGCTCTAACCATGTCAACCTTTTTGCCAACAAGACACAATTTGCGGGAAGCGCTGCTTTTTTGTTTTAATTTGAAGAAAAGTGCAGCTGATGGACATCGATTGCTGTGTGGGGCATATAGGGAACATGCTCTCTCAATAAATGTGAGTACAGGTTTCGGCATTTCAAAAATGGCGATTTTGACACCAGAGACAAAGAACGCGGAGGGAGGCCAATAAAGTTCGAAGACGCTGAGTTGGAGGCTTTATTGGACGAAGATTCAAGCCAAACTCAAGAGGAGCTCGCTGAAACCTTGGGAGTGACTCAACAAGCGATTTCGAACCGTCTTAAGGTCATGGGTATGGTGCAAAACAAGGAAATTGGGTTCCATATGAACTCAAGCCAGGAAACATCGAGCGCCGTATTTGCACGTGCGAACTACTGCTCAAAAGACAAAATCGGAAGGTTTTTTTTTGCATCGAATCGTGACGGGGGACGAAAAGTGGATTCACTACGACAACCCAAAGCGCAGAAAATCGTGGGGTAAGCCCGGTCATGCATCAACGTCAACGGCCAAACCGAATATTCATGGCAAGAAGCTAATGCTGTGCATCTGGTGGGATCAGCTCGGAGTGATCTACTATGAGCTACATCAGCCTAACAAAACCATCACTGGTGAACGTTACCAAGAACAATTGATGCGATTAAGCCGAGCATTGAAGATCAAATGCCCACTATTTGCCAAAAGACATGACAAGGTGATATATAGGCACGACAACGCTCGGCCACATGCTGCAAAAGTTGTCAAGGAGACTTTGGAGGGGCTTCAATGGGATGTCCCACCCCACCCTCCGTTTTCACCAGACATTGCTCCTTCAGACTACCACATGTTCCGTTCGATGACACATGGCCAGGCCGAGCAGCACTTTACTTCTCACGAAGAGGCTAAAATTGGGTCGATGTTTGGATCGCCTCAAAAGACGAGGAATTTTTTTGACACGAAATCCGTATGCTGCCTGAAAGATGGGAAAAAGTCGTAGCTAAAGATGTACAATACTTTGAATGAAATGTATTGTACTGATTTCTCTGAATAAAGTTTCGAATTTATAAAAAAAAATCCCTCAAAACTTATTTGTACGCCTAATATTTGGCGAATAATATTATTACGGCGAATACATAATATATAATACAATTACTTTATACATAATACAAAGACATTATACATAACGGCGAATAATATTGGTATTTCAATTTTTTTTTAAAGTTATTATGAAATTTTGGGACAACCCTTGCAACCGCAGAACAATTTTTAACGCCTTGCCAAATGCTTTGTTTTTATTTACTTCTCCTGACGAAGACAAAATATTTTTGTCGAAACGTTGAGAAAAAAAAAAACTCTAACAGGCCGAAGTGTCTATTTCTCATAGAAAAACCTTATAAAAGTAAGGGTCATTCAATATACACTTGGTTCTCGATTAAAGAGCTATCTAATGTAAGACCGATTGAAATTTAGATTGAGATTTCGGATTCCGAGTTCTAAATACAATTATTGTATGAAAGTTGATCAGGAAAAAAAATAATGACACGATTATAATGAAATAAGATTTTTAAATGTTCCTATATATAATTTATATTATAAATTTCGTCTTTCTGTGTTTTTTAGCCTGGTAAAAATAATGTTTTATCTTCATTTGTTCTCTCTTTGAAATTAAAACATTTCTATTTGATGCTACCATCGCAAAATTTAGGTAAGGTTGATGTGTATCTTCTGGGTCGCGCTATCGCACCGTCTGTCTAATGAGCGGCTCTTCCTTTGTCTGTAGGTGACGTGGGTATTTTGGACATCAGAACTCGTCTCTAGCTTGACTTCTTAAGGGACTTTCAGGCATCATGCAATGCAGGAGGCAATAACGTTGCTAATGGCCTGAGGAGTCCTTATGTCACAAAAAAAAAAAAAACACCATGCCACCTATGGAAATAAAGGCGATTCAGCGTAGGTGACCATGAAAATGATAGAGCACCGACGCCAGTTCCAGTGAATACGCCATTTACGTTTTCCAGACCAGAGACATATGGACATATGGAGACCGCCTGGAAATTTTTCTCCCCAAGAAGCCCAGAATGTTGGTTTTTCATCGATTTTCTAACACTAGGTATAATCTTGCAATCTAGCACCGCGATGGAAAGTTATGACCAAGAGATATCAAGCGGAGAGTCAGCGCGGTGTTTCCTGATTCGCGTTAAACTCCATAAAAGATGGATATAATTTTCTCGAGCTTTTAATCCTTTCTGATAAGCCTAGAATATCATTGACGGACGCCAGGACGTTCTTTATTCCCAGAACTCTCTCCAAGTGGCGCAAAAAGGGTCAGTGAATATGGAGAAAACGGATACACTGGATTCACGATTATTCCGTAACCCTCTGAGAATATTGAACGAATAAGTAAAATGTGTCCATAGATAGTTATAATAGTTGCGTCGTCCTCTGCATAGATCATCTGGAGCCATTCCAAGAAGGCGTAGGGAGGCCGATGGCCTGGAAAAAAAGGCTTGGAACTCTAGCTTCACATTATTAAAGGCGGACTGAAGGTCGATGATTACCATCAGCGACAACTTTTTTTCTTGGAGGCCAAGTCCACCATGTCAGACAAACACGCGATATTCAAAGAAATACAAGTATTACACCCAGGAACTGAGTAAGTCTTGTATTCCTGCACCATGGCTGGCAGGAAACAACGCAGACGACAATAAAGTACCTCGCTGGCAGCTATAAAATCTGAAATTGGTTAAATGATAGGCTGGGATTCCAAAGACAATATTTCTCCTTTAGGTTTCGGGCAGAGATCAGCGAAGTTTTAATTCGACGAATTCTCGATGTATGATTCCCGTGAAAAAGTCCTTACAGTTCTTGACGAGCTCGCAGGGTAGGCTGTCGTAACAAATTGTTTTCACTTATGAAAGGCGGCAGATGGAAACTTCCACCTCACTCAAAGAAATACGTCAGGTGAAGAGATATAGTATCCTTAAGAGTAATGCTACATATAGCTTGCTTTAAGAACACAGAAATGTACGCCAAGCTGCAGATAGAGCTGTCGAAGCGCTCTCGTTAGGTGATGAAGACATTTCAGGTTCTTTCATTTAAAAAGGTTTTCCCGTTCGTCAAATATTATCATTGATACCGATTAATAATGATGGACTGCCAGTTGGTCTTGGATCTTCTTCACCTACGCAGAATATGGAGAGGAACTTGATGTCTTTGATTAAATATCGGACAACTCTTCCAAATTGCCCCAAAACCTCCAAAAAGGTTGTATCCGATTATCCGCGATACGTTCAAAATATACTCCTCTATTCTCTCAATAGCCAACGCTGAACGAAGAAGCTGGTAGACAGACGAAACAGATAATAGAGGTGGAATTCCAATTTTAAGATAACTTCCCACATCTTTTGCGAATGGCAAAGCCGTGCACATTGAGACAGACAAACGGGAGCTAATCGCGCAATCTTTGCTATTTTTGTTTGAAAATATGTCAATTTAAACAATCTTATTGATTCTTCTAATCAATTGTTACAAAGGTGGAAACAATATATAATAAAATAGTAAATAAATGGTATATTAAATATTATAGGGAATTCATATAGTTGTGTATGTGTACAAATTTCTTCAGCAAGGAAGGCTTTCCCACCTTGAGAGAGTCCTCCTCCAGACAAGGAGGGGGTTTTCTTGAACACTCCTCAGTTCCACACCGAGGAAGTACCTATAGATGCGTGTCTTAGCAGACGACAGGATGGCCATGACGTCATCATCTAGGCCATGCCCGAAGACCCAGCCCTGCAGGTCAGGGGGCCGCCCGATGATGGTAAATGCCTCCGGGATGAGAGGCTTGATGTAGTAGCAGGACCAGTACCGGTGAACCAGCGACAGGTCGCCGGACCCACAGGCGATGCAAGACTGTTGTGCCGATGCTGGATGGGACAGGGCGTGCAGAGCTAGCCTCACTGCAACGTCCGCGTTGTGCTCGGAGAAGGCGCAGCGCCGGAGCGACGACCAGCCGATGTTGATATGGGTAGGTTTATATTTTCCTCCCACCTTCTAGCGAACTGGACGATAGGCAGGGCAGTCAGGCATGGGCGCTCTAACATGCGACGGGCAGTTCGGGTGATGACTCGCAAGAACGGCGTAGTCGTCCCGCGCAGCACTACGGCCTGGCCGATGGTGTTTACTCGGTAGGTCCCGCGTAGATTTTCGACGATTAGACGACGGCAGAAGCTGATCAGCTAAACAGCGTTAGCCAGGGCGCAGCGCGTAGGCCGAGTGAGGGGAGGGGCAGGGCCAGCGAAGTCCCCATTGCAGGAACTGACCCACCGGGTAGGAGCCAGAAGGTCGGGTGGCCGGAGAAGGCGGCAGCCACCTATGATGGGGAGGTTCAGGAGTTGATGTGGTGTAAGCACCGAGTGGTCCAGCGTGAAGATGTCAGCGACCGCCTCACAGATCTTAAGAAGCCGGAGACGCCGTGGCGAGAGCCAGGATCCGGATGGAGGTGGATATAGCCACGCACCGCTCTCGACCAGCCAAGAATAGGCATTACGGCTTCCACGCAGTGCGGCCTGCACGCCCTTGAAACACGACAACCGCAGCTGGGTCTCGATGTCGATGAGGCCGAATCCTCCAAGAGAGACAGGTCTCGCCAGGACGCTACCAGGAAACCAGGCGGTGCGCTCCGGTCCCAGATGAACCGCGCTATTGTTGTTTGAATGAGGCGAGTTTCTTTTAGGTGTATGAATTGTTCACTTCAAGTGAAACTATTATGCCAAACAGGGTATGTGGGGTCTTCGCTTGCTGAGCACTGAGATTTCCAGTGATGGCCTTCATTTTGAAGACAACTCTCAGATTTATAAAATGAATTTATTAAACTTTAAGCATTTTTAGATATATATATAGAAACGAGTTAATTACCTCGTATTTAAGGCAACAAAAGAATCATATAATTTTCATACATAGCTCTAACCAGATTCAACTTGTGCAAAACAGACGACAAAGCAAAAAATAAACAAATTAATAATCGAGGGTAAGTTCCTATTTTTTACAAGCTTTCACACTCAAAGAATATTCAACTTCTTGCTTCACATAGCCTGAATTATACTCTCTTTTACTATTCCATTCAATATAGAGCATATGGGGAATTTTTCAGACTCTCGTCGAGTTGCTGCTGAGCCTTTGATTTACCAGATATGGAGCTCTGAGAATATATTTTTGATTTGGAGCTAATGTTTGAGCCTGAAGCGTGAAGTCGTGCTTTAATGGCTTGGGTAATACGGCACTGGTATCGAGGCAGTGTTGGAAAATGGCGTTTTTTGGATAGATGGAGTTATCATTGGGATGGTTCTCAATTCTCGATAAATATTCTCAGGAGTTAGAGACTCCGAAGAATGTTTGGAACTGTTCGCCAATGATGGAGTTGGGACTTGAGGAAGTCTTGAGATGGTCAGGTGGAGGGAATTCTATTGAGCTTTACGGGAAAGAATGTTGTCTCTGCCGTTCCTCATTGATCAGCGAGACGTGGACAGTTATTTTACAGTGTGTAAAGAATTAGGGGGTGACCATTCCTTTCGGGGTGAATCTTAAAAAAATACTTTTACTCTAGGTCAGAAAGAATATATAGACTTTTGTCCCAACATGCTATTTTATCCGCATAACCAACGATTTAAGTGTTTTTATCCAAATTAGTATTAAGTAATTCTTCAATGGGTGAATCCTATAGAATGGGGGATAGAGTGGTCCTTCTTCAGACAGCTTTTGCTTAGTTTCTTGGTGATATTTATTGAAAGGGATTATCTGAATTTCACTCTTATGTTGGTAAAAAATAACGTTAATAATTTTACGACCAAAGCGTGGACACATTATCACTTTATAACTTTTGGCCACCAGGCATTTTCAAGCGCTCCACCTATGTCAACTGTAATTAAAGCTATATATATTTTTTATTTATTTAAAATATTGGTATCTTAGGTATATGCAAGTATGTTTTAATTGTAACTACTTCAACGCAACTATTATTATATGGAATGTGGCGTTTTTGGTTGAAATATATCAATTAATATTGTATAATGAATGATGAGGCCAAGATTCCAGAGTAAAGTTGGGGAAAGATGGGTGGACTCCAGCTGCCATGTGTGAGGCGCCAAAAATGGCATTTCAGCGTGGGGGGAGGACAACGGGCAGTCTGGTCACATCTACGGCAAGTAGAAGACGTGGGGAGTTGTCTCCGGGGAGTGTGACCGTGTGGATGATCCTGCAAGACGGCGCTAAAGATCCTTCTGACGAGGAGGTTGAAGGCAAGTCCAAACTTATTGTATTCCTTCTGTTTAGTGCCACGTATAATAAAGCGATAACTTTTGCTGCATCCTTACGAACTCACGTGTGTATCTTTGTAGCATCCTGATTAGACAAAGAACACGAACACCATCTGGGCACGACATAACAATACTTCGAAAATCAGAACGATGGATTTAGAAGCAGGGCATCAAATCCTGGACTGATTGACGAATAGATTGTATGGAATGTTGAATGAGCTTCCTATATAACTTTATAGCATATTTTGCCATCTACACAAGATTGATATGGTCAATATAAAATACTGCAAAAGAGAGTGAGAAAAATACAAAACGTTACAAGTCCAAAAAGAGGGATATGCCAGTTGCTATGACCGTGCAAAGTAGTCATTGTATTAGCTTTTATTTTTTTAGATTTATTCCTTCGATTTAAAGTGATTTATTCGGAATCTAGAAATGTATTTTGAAATATTGCATCATTACACACATAGAAGGTAATTTATGATAACTGGAAACCTTGCGATCATAAGATCATTTTGCAAAACGATATTTGAAAATTATCCCGCATGTGTTTCTTTTAAACAAAAAAATCGAAATTTATTTTTAAGGAGAAATAAAGACTTTTTCTAACCTTAGGGATGAAGTATGAAAGGATGAATTGTGAAGAGTAATGATAAACGGAAAATAAAAGAGTCCAGGGATGGGAAATCCGTTATTTTTCCGTTTATCATTACTCATACAATTCATCCTTTCATACTTCATCCCTAAGGTTAGAAATAGTCGTTATTTCTCCTTAAAAATAAATTTCGATTTTTTGTTTAAAAGAAACACATGCGGGATAATTTTCAAATGTCGTTTTTCAATTATTGTATTATGAATTCATAATACCGCATTATATTGTATTATGAATTCATTTTGTTAAAAATGTGAAGATTTTTGCCTCAAATGAATTTTTTTAATATTACAAATTCCTCCTATGAATAAACAGGGTATTGTATCGATTCCTTTTTTCTTCTTTCGGAAGAAGTCAACTGTTTGAAGAATAGAATCTGGAGATACAAGTCTTAATGTGACCTTCAAGTATAAGTATTCATAGATTAATGAAAGTATTTTAAAATATTTATTATTAAACAAGGATAATACAATATTTGAAGTCATCACACACAACGATATTTATTGACTGGAAAATTACAAAATGTATTTTAAACACGAGAAGTCTTGGATTTTATTTACATAACTTCACCAGATGGCAGATCTTGCGGGCATCCAGTTTCTTGATGAGAGTTTCTAGGATCTTAATGATGGTCTCGTGACACTGCAGAAACACACGGCGTTAGTTGGACGGATGATTCCATCAGACATTGCAGAATATAGTTCTGGTTTGTAGAGAAATTGATTGTCAAAAGGCGATGTGAAATCGCTTTAGATTGGAAGACTTTTAACTCAACCAGTTTATCCAGTCTACCCATTTGCATACCTTTCTATTTTAAGGCGCCATTTCGTTTGAGCACCTCGTTTAACCAACAAATCTGTCCGAATTTGTGTTCCTATTTATAAAAAAAACAAAAATATTGGAATTTTTTAGATAAACCTGTCACACTAAAGAATCGATGTGACTATAGGTGTAAATAATAAATGGTTAGAGATGAGTTTATATTAATTAAAATAATTAAAATAAGAACATTAGGCCTCCAGGGAATAGCAAACTCGATAAGCACGCGCAATTGAGACCTGCGTTGATTCTGCATTTAAACAACTGTAAACACCCAAAACGTTTTATTTAATTTTAAATATTATTTTATTGGTGTTTTAATGTAAAATAGTTTCTCCCGTAGAAGGGTTTTCTTTCCCGAAAGCTTGAGAGATTTGTAGATAAAAAAGAATATTAAAAAAAAAGAAAATTTCCCTGGAGGCTTAATGTTCTTGTTTTAATATCGATTCAAGGGATTGATTTATCGAAATGAGTCTATCTATAAAGCAGACTCACTCAATTACTTGCTTATTAGTAAATAATTTCCTAATGTGTATATAGAATATTCAACAAGTATTGACCTCGATAATTCGAATAATTGGCCATTTGAGACACGGTCTTCTAGTCCTTCTCTAATGCCGCACCAATCAGGCTGATCAAAATGTACTGTGGAAATGAACCAAGCAAGCATTAAGCCACCAGAACTGTAACATAAGTGAATAACTCTGGGTCCAAGGAGGAAGAGAAAGATTGAGATTGAACTGATATATTACAATGTCCATATAAGATTAAATAAGGTTAAATACAGAATAGAATAAATATGAATAAATAAGATCGTATAATGATAAATATAGGAATAAAGAGATAAAAATAGATAAAAAATATTGATAAATATGCATATATTTAAAAATATATACAAGGCCATTGGTAGTGCCCAGAGAGAGAGAGATTGAGATTGAAACTACTTTATTTCAATGTCCATATAAGATTATTAAAGGTTAATTATAGAATTGAATAAATACGAATAAACAAGATTATATAATGAAAGAGAGAGAGAGAGTTCAACAAGTATAGGCCTTTAGTTAATATCGAAACATATGTAAAATGACTATTAGAAATATATCTTTGCGATTACTTAGAATTGAGCCGATTGATTTTCAATAAAATACCAGGTTTGATATATTGAGAAACCGTACATGAAGACCATACTTCCAAGCTATGCTCCTAGCCAGGAATCCTAACTATGACTTTGATTTTTACAATAATTCTGGTTTTTAAATAATGGTCCCTGAAATTTTTCAAAGTTGTTGTAAAACCTTTCCCACACAAACACACACACACACACACACACAAGCACATACACAACACTTTTCTTAATATGACAGATTGCTGTCGTCAGATATGGCAACTATTTTGAGTTTTTTTTTTTAACGGGACACAATATTCTCTAAATGAATGTTTATGTTGTAGAGAGGTATGTACTCACTATTTCTTGTAGATATTTAGAAACATGTTTGCAGGGGTCGAGCATGTAGAGGTAATCTTCCAGGTACATTCTTATGATTTCTTCTCTGGAGAAGTAGGTTATGTAGTTATCTACCCTTCTGATGCAAGCCGTACAGTTCAATAATGCCACTTGCTGATCTACTATGGGAGGTCTAGCAGGGGCCAATTTCATCAGAGGCAATTCTGAAACAACAAAAAATAAAGGATTTATAAATTCAATTGCCATCTATCGATAAAATTTGTAACAATTATATTTACTGACAATGTGTTTCTTTTCAATAATATCATCAAATATTATCTCTACAGACCTTACTGAAATCATGAGGGTTATTGAATGTGAAGGCTTGGCTCATTAGTGGTGAATCCTCTCAGCGGTTTCGTCAAATTAATCTCCATCATCAGTGGTGAACCCTCTCGTTCAATAACTTATATCATTGATGAAAGGTCTGTAGAGATAATATACTTGATGTATCATAAAGATAGATGTTGCCTGAACGGCATTCATTGTTCGTAAAATTAAAGATACTTCGGTTACAGTAAATATTTTTAATTATCGATATAATAATTGAAAAGAAACATATTGCCAGTAAATTTAATTGTTATAAATATAAAAATAAAGGATATTGGCGACAACCTAAAATAAATCTCTATACATAGTTTATGTTATATTTGGTTTATAAAAATCAAATTCTTGGCGTTTGGTAAATAAAATCCAATCACGAACCCTTAAATTTACCTAAATAATTATTCAAATTCTATTTAGAAAATATGCATAAGCAACTATCAAATCTAAATAAATAGGTAAAGCGTATTTTAATACCGTTACTAAGATGCCACTTATTTGTAGGTCTTAATTTTACCTTCAATCTAAATTGCCGTCCTGAAGACTTAACTATAGAAATACATTTTATACGTGGCGGTAAAAGTAAAATTGATGCATACGTTCATTTTCCACTTGGCGATCATTGGAGTCACACAAGTCTTCACAGCTTACATTCTTGTGCTGGTCACATAGACTATAGTTAAACAAAGTATATTCGATTTAACGATAACCAGGGTTCAAACAAATATTACTACTTATTAGAAAACTATCACTATTTATTGAGGAAACAATTTTTAGTGTAAAATCAGTGGTAGTGTGCAAATAGAGCCTTTTTTCTACCTAGAACCATATTTAAGCAGTGATTTCATACACCTATAATCTAGTTTCTAATCTTCCTTACCACTTAACTAGCTAAGACACTTCTTTGATATATAAACTGTCGATTTTATTCCTGCTCTTTGCGCCATCTATCGGAATAAATATCAACTATCCACATTCCAGAATTGGCCAAATACTCATTCTTGATTAATCAAGAAAAGCTAACCACGGACGCGTTTCTGGCCGTTGACCTTCATCAGCGTGGTGCAAGCTGTACCTCAACGACCAAAAAACTGGTCATTCAGGCATCTTGAAGAATCATGAAACGGGTAGTTAAGGTCAGAATTGCGTGAGACCGCGACACAATGTGTTTTTGTCACATTGTTCTTTTAAAGTTCTTAGAATTAATTATGCTCTTTAAATGGATATCGGGAAACACTAGTTACCCTTGGGCGGATGATGCTCATAGCTCAAAACCCTGGCATACAATTGGTAAAATACAAATATTTTGAAGAGAGAAAGTAGAAATCGGGTGAAAATTTCTTTTATTTTATATTTTTAAAAGTTTTCGAGTGAATTTCTGCTCTTCAACGGGCAATTACTGCTATGTAATATATAAAAATGATCTTTTATACAAAAATAATTGAAAATATTGTTATTGGCATGTGCGGGTGTGCATCTGATTTCTACTTTTCCTCTTCATTAATTTCTGGGTAGCTATTGCTCACATAAAATACATATTTGTTAAAAATTTCCCAAAAACTTATTCGGTATGTTTACTTATCCGAATAAACTCACCTTTTAAAGATAAAATTGAGATTACATGATGTTTGAATGTATTTTTTATAAGGATAAACGAACTTTTAACGCCGATGCATATGCTCCTCCCCCAAAATCAAAATACCCACAAAATGTGGGTATATTATATAATTGTATTAGGAATAAAAAAAGCAATTTATATTAATTTGGAGTAGATAACTCGAGTTCTTGGATCCCAGAACACCAACTACTGGGAAAGGATATTTGTTTATAAAATAATGATGATCAGCATTCTCGAAAAAAAAAAATCATAAAATATTTCTTAATGAAAATTTACATAGAGATTCACAATTCGGCAATTACCTCCATCAATACTCTGTAAAAAACCTTAAACAGCAAATAAGGTGATTGAGTCAAAGTGGTTAGAGAAACCAAGTACACGTGATATGCTATAACATGGTCTAAACCTCATGGAATAGCTTTCAATAGAGTCAGTTTTGACTGTTGGTGAGAAGGTGAACGGGCGTGTGATGGTATACTTACTTCTTTAGCATAATCTATGCAGGATTGGCAGCTCTCTTCTCCGAGAGACTTGGCGTTGACAGCAACGACACCTGAATTCAACACAGATATCATTTAGTTAAAGTTAAAATAACATGAAAAATTTATAAAAGGTATGGAAAGTAATAGTTTTATTTTTTAATTTGACATATCGAAAACGCGATATCCCAACTCGGGATACTTGCGCCTAAATACATTTTAGCCACTCATATACAATTCAATAAACAAGACTAAAAACTGTAAGTTGGTTTTATCAAACAGAAATGAAAATATAAAATGACTTCTACAAAAATTATTGAATTTTACATAGATGTCTATGTATAATTTACTAATATATAGATGTCTTTGTTATATACAAATTCGCACATTTCTCTGATGGGATAAAAATGATTACTTCTATAGCTGTGAAAGATTGGGCACTCCATCAACCAAATGCATTGAGTCCCTGGTTTTCCTTTCCACAGAAGCAGCTAGGATCATCCGTTGCCCCGAATTTAGCCAGAAATTTTCCAAAATTACCATGATATAATTGTTTAATTTGCTGCTTGTGTGCCGCATAGTATGGCTGAGATTCCGCATAGCATCGGTGTTTCTATTTTCACATGATTTTATGGCAGATTAATAAAGATATAATAGAGAGAAATCAATTTGTTCCACATTAATTTAACTATTTCTTCAATAAACTTTCATTTTATTTATTTACTTAACTGGATGATAAAACGATTTGACAAATAAAACTAGCGATTTCGTTTTGAAGGCTATCCACTGAGAGCACAGGCGCGCGTGATGTACGTTTGCGCTGAAATTCTAATCATTTGCATATCTCACCTCCGCTAATGCATGTTGTAAATTTCATGTTATTTGCATACTTCTTTCAGGATGTTGCATATACGGTGGTCAGCAGTTTAAAATAAGATATATTTATTTATGCAAAAATGATTCATATAGAGGTTTCCACAATTTTATTCAAACTCATCATACAATTATCACATACACACCAATACAAAGTATTAGAAGAAAACAACAACGAAATAAACACGATAATTCATTCAAATATTTCTGAGACTACATTATTTGAAAAATAGAAAATATCTTTTACCTAATTAAGCTCAAATATATTTTACCAGTTTCCGACAATCCTAAAACTTTATTTATGTAAAGGATACAAAATGTAGATATAAAGCAGCGTGGATGTATGTGTGAGCTAAAACTCTATTTAACATTTGCATTTAACATATATTTGCAAGTATAATATATTATGCAAGTAAGTACATATAGTTCAAAGCTACAAGATTTATAGTTCTTCAAATAAAAATACTTCGGCCAGTAAATCTTTTTATTGTCTCGATGTTTCGACAAAAATCTTTTGTCCTCGTCAGGAGCGAACAAAAATTAAAACATTAGGCAAAGCGTTAGAAATTATTCCAAGGCTGCAAGGGCGTTTTCACGCGGTATTTCAAATTTTGTACAACATCTTAAGCACGAGTCAAAAAACAAATATTTAACTCACAAAAAGCTATCTTTACGATTCAATATTCACGGTAAAAAAAAAACTGGAAAATAAGCGTATCACATGTTTATACAAATGTAAAACATAATTTACACTTACAAAAGGTCGTAAGAACATCAACTGGTCATTCAGAACCATTGGAAAGGCTATTAGATAGAAAGGAATTTTTTAGGAATATGTTTTAATACGATCATTTTGGATTCTGGTTGCTATAGTGAGAAAATTAGATAGAAAATTAGTTGAACTTACCACAGCAATTTCAAAGTATAATCTATTTCAATATATATTAAAAATTGAGTTAAATCACGGGAAGGTGGTTTGGTGGATAAATTTGACCCCACCCAGGTCCCGGGTGTTCGAAGTCCGCATTTAATAAATTTAAAACGGAACAAAATTCTTAAAATAAATTCTGACATAAGTCCAACCCCCACCTGTGTTGACAAGCATCCAAAGAAGTCTCTGGCAGAAGTCGAATAGTGTCAAAGTGACAAGTTCAAGCTATTACTTCTACAGATGTATACTTGTTGGGTATTTATAGTGGTGGTGTCTTGTCCATGGAGCAGATCAAATCGGTCCGTTCCCACTGATCACAATACCGGCCAACCGAGGTGCTTGGTCCGTATGGATGTCCTCTTCGGGTATTTATAGTAAAAGCGGTTACATCCTACCCACCATGATTATCATGGCTTACACCAAGTGTACTTGAAATGATCCGTATAAAGGAAGAATTCCATATGTACTCACCCAGAAGTAATACAATCAGTAGAGACTTCATGTTGCGCGTGGTGAGAAAACATTAAAACTGACTAGAGTCCACGGGCTACCCCAGTTTATATAAGACGGGGATGATGATAACGACACAGTAGTATATGGCCAGCAGTAATATGCGATATGAAAGTAAAATTATTAATTCATCACATGTTAGTATGATGATAACTTGTTTACTTCTAACTCTACATAATTATATAGTGTGTCATCTTCTTATCTGTGTTGACTGCTGTTTGTTACGTGACTAAGGCCCATCCTTGTTATTCCCATGAATCGACTAAATATTGATAAGTTAAGAAAAATACATCTCCTTATTGTGCAATTGAGAGTTGCTGATGGCTTGCGCCATCTGTCGTAATAAACATCAACTATTCGTGATTTTTAGTTACACGAGAGGAAGATGTTTTTTATTAATTTATTCATCTTATCCCATTACACACACACACACAATTTCACATTTTTACTATTTTTTCCCATATTTATAAGTGTGTTTGTTTATTAAATGGTCATTTCTATATCGGTTGTTTTTCTCTTATTTTCCTGGATAATTGATAAACAATATATTTCATTTCACAGTAAATGAAAACATTAAGACGCGAATGTTTTTTTGACACATAAATCAATTTTCTATTGCCCTTAATGCCATGAAAAAATATTGGGAGGGCTTGGCTCATCAGTGGTGAACCCTCCCAGCGTTTTCGCCAATTTAATCTATCAGACCGCTTCTTTAAAGCTCCAATACTGTATTGGATCATTCTGTACTGAAGGGTGGAATCTCAGTAATGGTATTTAAGCAAACTATGAACATAAGCTTTTAGGACAGCAAAATTACATTAAAATATAAATATTTGATTTTATAAATAATACATATGCAAATATTTTACTATAGAGTATACAAATTTGAAAAAGGACAATATTTATCAAGCTTTGGTATGTCGCGAGAAATGGGCTTAGGTTATATCATTAATGTTGATGTCATCTAATGAATCATGTTATATAGATGGCTTCATAAAGTGAGATCATTTAAAAAAAATCTCTCTCAAATATTGACGCTTGATGTGAATCCAGCGTTCCAGTCTTAGGTATCGATTGCAAGCTATCTAACTTTAAATTATGTCACTGAAGAGAAATGATGAGAACCACTGGTGCTGGAAATTCAAATACAAAATAAAACTATAGAATACTACACTAAATCTATTTTAACAAATGGAAACATTTAGACGCGAATGTTTCTTTTCACAAATACATCAAACTCTTCTACTGTCTTTACAGCGATGAAAAAAAAATATTGATAGGTCTTGGCTCATCAGTGGTGAACCCTCCCAGCGGTTTCGCCAATTTAATCGACCTTTCTGTTTATATATGCTTCACTGAAAGGTGAAATTTTAGAAATGGTATTCAACATAGAAGTTTGATTTATTTGTGAAAAGAAACACTCGCGTCTTAATGTTTTCATTTGTTATATATAGATGGCGCGTTATTGCTTTGTATTATTTATGTCTAACTGGTCTTGTCCTTATTGTTTACGGAAGAGCATTGCTCGATTCAAATATTTATATGTAATTCTACTGTCCTAAAACCTTATGTCCATAGTTTTCTTGAATACAATTTCTAAGAATCCATCCTTCACTGTAGTATAAATAAGCAGAATGATCCAATACAGTATTAGAGCTCTAAAGAAGTGACCTGGTAGATTAAATTGACGAAAACGCTGGGAGGGTTCAACACTGATGAGTCAACACCTCCCAATAATTTTTCATCGCAGTAAGGACAGTAGAGGTTTGATGTATTTGTGAAAAAAATGAATTTGCGTCTTAATGTTTTCTTTGTTATATATAGATGGCGCGTTATTGCTTTATAATCTATCTTACTTAAACCATTGGTGGGAAGTATTTTTGACCTCCTAGCTCACACTCTAGGGCAAGTTTTTGACGACCGTATAACGTCTTCTCCCAAAATTCCCTATGCACTATTTTTAAGCTTTCTTCTTTCTGGTCTATCCTAGATATTCCCTCTAGTAAAGCCAATAACCACTCCGAGGGACGGACAAGATGTCCTAACGCGCAGGTTCTAATATTTTCGTTCCTGTGCAGAAGGCCATATACTTTCGCGACTTGATTTTCGGACATTTTCGTTATCTACCCTGCTAATCTATGTATTCCTATCAATAGGCGCCAGTACCAAATATTTATAAAAGCTGTGCGACTCAATAAATTGACATCTTTTTTGAAGAAATATCAATCAATTATAACATAACCATTATATAGCTCACAAATATTCATAAAATTTAAATAAATATTTCTAGGTGATGTATTTTTGTGGCCAGTTTATTTATCCCATTGTCATTTGGTACTTCTGTTATTATATATCGGTACACTTGGTTCATCAAAATGAATAGGATATTTATGGCTTTTCTCCTGTAGTAGTTGACCAGGTATCTGGCCAATTCCTGGTGATTTCATCTTATAAATTCATTTATTGAACTCTGTTTTCAACATTGTGGAACTTAGTCAGGGGGAGCACTCCATTCTCATTTTCCAGTACCTGCTCTCTTTGACCATCTCTTTGGTATAGGTTTCCTATATACTCTTGCCATATTTTTGTTATTCTTTCATGTCACATTTATATATATCATCATTTAAAAAGGTAAAAATAGAATTCAGGTAAAAGGTTTCTTTTAATTTAGGTTTTGCAAGCTTTTGAGAAAATTTTCTGGTCTTCAACGGAAAAATAATTTTATGTATAATATCAGAATATTCTTTCTACAATAATAATTGAAAAAATGTTATTGGTATTTTGATATTGTACATAAAAGTATTTTCCCGTAGAAGAGCAGAAAATATGTTCGAAAGCTTGCAAAATCTAAGATAAAAAAGACTTTTTACCTTAATTCTATTTTCCCTTTTCAAATAATTTCTGAGTAACTATTGATCATATAATGTGTCATCAAATTTATCTCTTATTTATGTTTTAATTTTCCAAATTGTATTTTAACTTCTATGTATGTTTTCTCAGTATTTTTCTTTCAAATTTTTTAAATCTACATCTTAACTATATAGGAATATATTGTCACGTTTGTGAATTTTATAATTAACTAGCGGATGTGTACCCGGCTTCGCCCGGGTTTTATCCGAGTGAAAGTTTGGCTAACGAATATTATATATTATGAAGTATAATAAACAATGTTAAAGATTAGTTTTAATTATTAATCAAGATTGTGTGTGAATATGTGAGAAAGATGTAATATCGTTGTTGTTTTCTTGGCCGACTGTTTTACATATGGTGTTTTCTTAAAATTGCTTGTTTTGAATATTTTTTTAAATTGAGATTATTAGCTAGTATGTAAAAAAATTAACTCTGTTGATTTTTTTTTGTATTTATATATAAATAAAATTAACTCTGTTGAATTTTTTTTTGTATTTATATATAAATAAAATTAACTCTGTTGATTTTTTGTATTTAATCGATAACACCGAAGTTACGCATGTTAATGTTAGGAAATATATTTTGATGTTAGGCAAAACCTGCTCCATCTCGTTTTACATAAATGTTGAAAATTTGGTTGAAATTGATGCATTGTAACGAAAGTTTTTAGTGAACAACACTTATGAAATTTGCATTTTATTAAAATAGATTATTTCTTTTTTTTTCAATGAATTTTGTATATTAATTTAAAATGTCATTTTTTTGTTATCATCATCACAAACAATGTAATTTTTGATAAACAAACGATAATAAATAACAACAACAAATAATTTGCATTTTCATTATAGAAAAGCAACAACAAATAAATTAACAATGAAAAAATATATTTTAACATTACAACATTTTAACATTTAACACAAAAACGTTGCATTAAATTTTGGCACAGCTACGAAAGGATATCATACAAAAGGCTACGACGCAAGAAAGGTAAAATGGCGGCAGGCGTAAACAAATTAGAAAAAAATAGCGGTGAGAAAGGTTCAATTCGTCCTGAATCTTGGCTTAAACTATATGAATTAGAAACTATCAAGCTAGATGAAAGTGAAAGAATCAATAGTTTAATTTACTATTTATAAAAAGATGCTGTTGCGACTACTAAAGTAGTCAACTTTATGCAAATATATTTAACTTAAAACTAGGAGAAAAAAGTATGTGAATTTCTTTGTTGTATAAATTGTTATGTAAATTCTTTGTTGTATAAATTGTTATGTAAATTCTTTGTTGTATATATCGAGCGTGTTTTTTTTTTAATAAAATGAGTTCTGGATAAGATTTTGGACGTTTGGTAGTCGTTCTTAAAGCCTCTTCCTTTGGTGTTGCGGAGCTGGTCGGGTAGCTGGACTAAAAACACAAGGTCGTCTCTCGGGGTAAAGAGAGACACCAATCTATATTGAGAAGAAGACCTCATATTTGTGGCGAGCCTGCCAGGATCAGAAGATTCCAGGATGGAGACTTCAAAGATGCTTTGGAATGGTTCGCTGATGAGATATTAGGCAATTCATCTATTAAAAATGGGATACTGTAAAGTCTAAATTAATCCAGCGTTTCGATTACAAATTTGAAAGCCCTATAGTAGCAGCATCTAAAAGAAGACTCAGTTGAAGATTATTATAGAGAGAAAATTAGACTATTGAATCAAACAAGTCTCAATAATATAGAAAAATTACAAATGCTTACAGATCGATTACCATTAGAATTGAAGAATCATTTTGTGGCAGCCCAGCCTAAAGATCCATCACATTGGATGCAAATAGCCATGGAGGTTGAAAAAGATAATAGTCAAATAAAGCAACAGAGAAACAAAAACAAAGGTTTTAATATGACTACATCTACAACCTTAAAAAAATTGCCCATATTGGAACCCAATTTGTAAAAAAAAAAAAGGATTGCAACTCAAACATTGGATAAATGACTGTAAGTATTTTGATCCAAATTATAAAGTTAACAATAAGGGACATCAACCAACTACCACAGATACTGAACGACCAACTGCTGATTCATTTTGCATATCAAATATCACCAATCCATATAAATTTGTTAATGTTGAAGTTTCACTTAATGATATGCTCATTTCATCTTTTATTGATACTGGCTCCACTATTTCATTAATGAGTTGGTCACTCTCAAAACAACTTAATTTAAAATTGAATAAAAATGATATAATTAAAATTAACAGGTGAACAGTTATACTTATACTTTAGGTTCAGTGGAAGTCACTTTGAAAATCCAATCTAAACTAATCAAGTGTAAACTACAGGTAGTGGAAACTTTAGCTCTCCATTGCTTATTGGACTTGACATAGCAGGAAATTAATAATTGATACAAAAGACAAAGCGCTGTGTATTTTAAAGAAAATGAATGTTTTTCCATATCTGCTAAAACTCATCTCCCATCTGAACAACAGAAAGAACTCAAGTTGAAGAACTGTTCCTTTGCAAAACAAGAAATAAGATATTTAGGACATATCATAGAACACAACAAGATTAAACCTGACCCTGAAAAAACAAGGCAATAAATGAGTTTCTTCAGACTAATACAGTGAAACAAGTAAGGCATTTTTGGGTTTAGCAAGTTACTACAGGAAATGTATTCCTAAGTTTAGTGAAATTGCAGATCCTTTAACAAGACTGACAAGAAAAAATAAGTTATTCAAATGGACAAGTGAAGTTGACAAATCATTTCAGAAACTAAAGTTCCATTTATCTACAAACCCAGTTCTTACTACATATGATCCTTCATTGCCATGTAAGATTTACACAGATGAATCTAAACTAGGAATTGTTTCTATTTTAGCTCAAATTGGAAGTGATACTCAAGAACATGTAATTTCCTATTATTCAAGAAAACTTCTTCCGCATCAACAGAACTATTCTACATTTGAGTTGGAATGCTTTGCTGTAGTTCAATCTGTCGAATACTTTGAAGTTTATCTTGAGAACAACACATTTGAAGTTATTACAGATCATTCAGCTCTAGAATGGCTCTTCAACATAAAGAAACCAAAAGAGAAATTTCTAAGATGGATTGTTGAATTGTCGACTAAGTGAATGAAAATAGTTCACAGATCAGGATCAAAACAAACGCATGTCGATGGATTGTCAAGATCACCAGTCTCATTTCACATATCAATCCCCAATCTTAGACTACACCAACATAATGCGGATCTCAGCTTTGTAAAGAAATCTCATATTCATCCATATCTTATTATGGTAAAAACATAATGGAGTTCTAAAAGCAGTTGTTCCGGAATCATTTAAAGAAGAAATTCTCAAGGAATGTCATGATAATCATTCCCATCCCTCAATTAACAATACAGTAAGATTGATATCACCATTTTATTGGTGGCCGAATACTATCAAATGCATCAAAGAGTATGTTCGCTCATGTAAAATATGTCAAATAACCAAATGCAATCATGAACCATTAATTCGAGAATATGTTGCACCAAATTCTGATATGAAACCACTGGAATTGATCTCAATGGACACTATTGTGCTAGGTTCAGCTGCAAATGAAACAAAGCACAAATATAT
This sequence comes from Cordylochernes scorpioides, assembly GCA_030710605.1. Lineage (NCBI taxonomy): Eukaryota > Metazoa > Arthropoda > Arachnida > Pseudoscorpiones > Chernetidae > Cordylochernes > Cordylochernes scorpioides. The sequence goes on along the minus strand of CP092866.1, from coordinate 108,152,050 downwards.
TCAAGTAGTAGTTGATCACCTCACAAGATTTGTTTGGGCTTTCCCTACAGTTACAAATACTTCTCAAGCAGTAATTCAATGTTTAGACAAAATCATCAAAACTGTACCACAAATCAAGGGTATTTTAATTGACAATGGAAAGAATTTTACATCAAAAGAATTTAACAAGTTTTTAAATGTGCATCAGGTTCAACACACCTATTCGACACCATATCATCCACAAAGTAATGGATTATGTGAAAAAGTAAACGACACTGTTCTCACAAAATTGAGAACAAACCTTCAAGATAACTCCAAGGTTAAAATGGTCTTCATTACTTGCAAAAATTGTGAAAGACTACAATAGCACACCCCATGATGTCACTGGATTTTCACCAAACCTTCTACTTTTTGGTGACTTTTCAATCCCAGAATACTCTGATTTACCACATTGCACAGTAGAAGCAAGAAAGAAGGCAATTGAAAATAGCAGAAAGCATAGGGAAAAGTGGGAAAGCACGTCATGATGCAAAACATCCATTATCATCATTCAAAGTAGGAGATTTGGTCCTTCGTAAAATTGCTTTTAATGAACCAAGCAAGGTCAAAACATCACCAAAGTATGAGGGTTCATTTTCTAATATCAAGAATGATATCAAATGTTACATGCGAATTGTCAAGAGAAGATTCCTCCTTAGTTAAAGTTCATGTTTCACAACTAAAGCCATTTATTTTACGAAAATAAATCCTTCAAGCCGAGGGATATGTCACGTTTGTGAATTTTATAATTAATTTTTTTTCAATGAATTTTGTATATTAATTTAAAATGTCTTTTTTTGTTATCATCATCACATACAATGTAATTTTTGATAAACAAACGATAATAAATAACAACAACAATGAATTTGCATTTTCATTATTAAAAATAACAACAAATAAATTAACAATGTAAAATATATATTTCAACATTACACAACATTTTAACATTTAACACAAAAACGTTACTATATATATATATATATATAGGAATCAAATATTTGCCTTGCACGCGCGGACGTATATAGTGATCATTTGAGAGATCAACACATTGAAATATATATTTAAAACATTAATTATTATGGGTGTATTTTCATATTTGAGATATTTTATAGATAAAAATAGAAGAAATCATATTTACTGTCAAGTTTGTGAATTCTGTAGTTAATTTATTTTTCACTGAATTTTGAAAATAAAACGAAAAGGTCATTTTTTTAATCATCATTACATGCAATGTATTAAAAAAGAAAACGCTAATAATAAACAACAACAAATAGGAATGCTACAAGAACGCGGCGGAAATAGTTATCCTTATGCAATCAAATCATATAAAGAACATGCTCTTATAAGCATTCAAGTGTATGAATAGTTTTCTCAGTTAAAAAAGGACGAAATGGCCGTTGAAATTCTACTCGATTCCGATCGTTAACCCGAGAACAAAAAAAAAGAAAAATCCCATATTTACAAAAATGAAGAGATATGCAAAATAATTCACGAACTTTAATTATTTTCCAGGTTGTATTGGAGCGTATCTCAAAGCATTTTACTCGTTGATTTGGTAATGCGAAGTTTATTTTCAGATATATCTTTTCAAGAATCAAAGGAATTTCCACGTTATAGACTGACTAGCTAGACCTACTCACCATTCTCGGCAGATTTAGCTTTTTTCAGCGGACCTTTTTATTTTTCTATAAATAAAAAGAACATGAAAAGGAAACGTTTTTCCTGCGTCGCAAAGCAAAATGCCATGTCACTCGACGGCGCTAGTAGGTATCAAAAGAGAAGTATTTAAAAGCGTCTTTCAATACTCTTATAAACAATTAAACAAATGCATTTATACTAAGAGGAATACTTTAGAAAATAACATGTTTATTATAGAGAAATTACGATTATATTGGGGTTTCCGTGTATTTATAAACCAAACAGACAAAAATATGCAAGATGGATTTCTTTATGTAGATAACCAACTTCGCAATTCAGTTGCAGGAAAGCCTTTTTCCGACATCAACAACGCTAAACGCCATGTCACGCGACGGCGCTAGTAGGTGCCAAAAGAGAAGTATTTAAAAACTTTTCTCAGCACTCTTATAAACATTTGAACAATTGCTTTCATCCTAAGGTACTTTAGAAAAGAATATGTTTATTATAAAAATATTCCTGTTATATATTGGGGTTCTCCTTGTATTTTAGAAACCAAAGAATAGACAAAAATATGCAAGATCGATTTATTCATGTAGATAACCAACTTCGCAATTCAGTTGAGTTTGTAAATCGTTCAATTGTAAACTACGGAATTTGGAACGGAATTCAAACTGCTCGGACATTAAGAGAGATATTTAATCCCCATTAATCCTTCTAACACCCATTTCGAATATTCAAGTAAATTCTTTATAACACTTTCTCAACACTTCAGTACGACTTAATAGTTCTTAATAGGCCTTTTGTGATGGTCTTTAACCAAGTCCATTAGCTCGAACCACTTGTAAACGGCCTTAATGATGGGCGAGTAGCGCTCCATTTAATACCTGAGAGATTTCCTGGTCACAATTTCTAACAATGAATTGTTCAATATTCATTACAGACAACATAACCATTATCTGAAATCATTACTATTTAGAACCTTTTACAAACTTGAGTTAAATTGTCATTATATACTTTTATTTTTGATTAGAAAGGAAAAGGAAACATATGTATTAGTTTTCAAAATTCGAAACTATTATAGACGCATATGATTCTTTTTTTTAAATAAACAATTTCTACTGTCCTTACTGCAACGGAAAAATTAATGGGAGGGCCTGGCTCATCAGTGGTAAACCCTCCCAGTGGTTTCGGTTTCCATTGCAGTAAGGACAGTAGAAATTATTTATTTTTAAAAAAGAATCATACGCGTCTATAATAGTTTCGAATTTAATAACAGATAACGCGCTAATGCATTATAATGTATTAGTTTAAAGCGTAGGAAATTGTGTGTATATAAAAATTGTTGAAAATAGAAAAAAATTAATTTCTTATTTGAAAATTATTTAATAATTATAAACTTAAAAAAATATATATATATATAATGTCAGTTTAGCAAGCTAAAATAAACAATTTTATTATCATTTTTTAATTATTTTAATTTGATTTATATTAATAATCACAAAATAGATAATTTATAAATATATTATTTTTCAAAAAAAGTTTTTCTTTATTTTTTTTTATCTTAATCATCGAAGAGTCCCCGTATATATATTGAGGAGTAATGTTGTCGTCACCCCATAGTTTATACATACTACAAAACAAGGTGATAGAATTTTGGTAAATATTCGAATGATAATAATGGCAGGATAAAAATTATTGTTCATGGAAAAATGTGTGGTGAAACCAAGAAATAATAGATATAACATCTAGGATCGCGGCTAGACAGATAGGTTCGATACAGTGATGTGTTCACAAGATGCAACTTGAATGTTTGTACACAGAGAGAGAGAAAGAGATTGAGATTGAAACTACTTTATTTCAATGTTATATAAGATTATATAAGGTTGAATATAAAATGAATATATATATATATATATATATATGTGATATGATCCTGTCGACTCTTTCTGTGATATGATCCTGTCGACTTTCAATGTGGCAATATAGTGATAATAATGTGGGGAGAGAGAAATAAGGAAACCACAAGTTTGGAAAAGGAATTCCAGGCAACCAGCGAGAGAGAGGGCGCGAGAGGATGTCCGCTGAACGACCGTTCGTGTCGCACACCACCCTCCAACTGTCCAAAAATAGTCCTGAGGTTCTACGAAAATGGGCCCCTTGGAATGTGACTGATATATCAAGTGACCGGCCTTTACATCCTCCTCCCTACGTCTCTCTCTGGTCGACTGTAGATTTACTTTATTATGCCTGGAAGGGTAATATTATGACATATGGCCCCCGTTGAAGAAGGCTGAACATGGTTTGAGTATACTTAAAGCTGGAGAAGCCAGGAATAGAGAAAATAATTTTACAGTTTAAATTAATTAAGGTAATGGTGACATAGTTTTATGTAAATAAAATATTGTATAGTACACAAGTAAATATTATTTACAAGAAGTTTTACCAAACCGGAGAGTTTGATATTTAAGGGAATTTTTTATAAGATCAAAGTTATAAAAGGCTATATACAATAACATCTAATGTATTATAAGGGAACTGTTATGGAGGGGTGTGAACAACGAGAAGGGGAGTCACATACACATGATGAAATTCTGAAGGTCATTAAGACTGGGGAACTCTACACTTTAAGATATTTTTCAGGCGGACATGGCAAGGGGAAACTTGGCATGGGCTTTCTATGCTATAGGTGTAGAGTACGAGAAATGAGGTTGAGGTTGGCAATTGTGTGAGTTCAGAACTGAGGTAAATATAGAACTACATACAATGTTAGAACCTTGGCGAACAGAGCGAGGGGAAACTTGCCCTGGGCCATTCTACCTTATCTATGCAGTTACTTGTGTAGAGAGTCCGAGGGGAAAAGTCCCGTGTGTAGGTGAGGAAGTCGAATGGACTTATATTTAATTTGCGGAAAGTATGCGCGCACAGTGCCAAAAATTGGGACGAGGACTGCGTTGTCCGTTACAAGTGACAAGCTGCTCGGACAAGAGGTGTTTGAACCGTCGTGGGAGCTTGTGCAAGGCGATGATTTCGCGGTGGGTTGAACGTAAGACCCATGTCTGCGCGAAATGATGACGGACCGGACAGAATCAGCGACGATGTTTAACGTACCTCCGTGAGAAATATCGGAGGTAGGCTATATCGTGCTGGGTTTGAACAAGGGACAAACATAGATTTGTAGACAGGGTCCGTGTGGCGAACGTGTGGCGCGAGAAGAAGGGGCGAACTGTGTCGCTCGATGCAGATTGTTCAAGTGCGAACAAAAAGCAGTTGATAAATATCTAGCAGTTAGTCAATCTGCATCCTGTGACGAACACACCATTGGCTAGATGGTGTGGGTTGGTGGATATGCTAGAGATGAACTACGAAATATATTATCATAAATGAAGGGCGAAGATTAGGATTTTGAAATGACAATATAGAAGTTCGATAATTGATTAATCAATAATTCTATAAAAAGGTCCTGAGCTGGTATAAGGTCAACAAAATTGTAAGAATGAGAGGGGCATTCAGGGGAAGATAGATAAGAGTCACCAAGGGTTGGTTGTAAGCAAGGCTCACGTGGTGGTTGGAATTCTTCGACGCCTGAATTACAGGGTGAATTTTGAGTCGTTTAGGGAAAGAAATTATTTTTCGTGAGCCGTGCTTACAAGTAGGAGAGGTCATATACAAATAAGTATACAAAGGTTTAGGTGCTGGAGGCATATTTTTATAGATAAATTGATTATGAAAAATCTATTGTTAATAGTGAAAATCGTAAAAGCATTAATAGGTAGAATTCCACATTTTTTTTCTCTTTTTTTTTCTTAAAGTTACGTTAAAATGGAAATTA
>CP092866.1:108121836-108146465 GCA_030710605.1 Cordylochernes scorpioides | reverse complement strand
AAATAAAGGATATTGGTGACAACTTAAAAGAGCTCTCTATACATAGTTTATGTTATTTTTGGTTTATAAAAATCAAATTATTGGCGTTTGGTAAATAAAATCCAATCACGAACCCTTAAATTTAACTAAATAATTATTCAGATTCTATTTAGAAAATATGCATGAGCAACTATCAAATATAAATAAATAGGTAAAGCGTATTTTAATACCGTTACTAAGATGCAACACTTATTTGTAGGTCTTAATTTTACCTTCAATCTAAATTGCCGTCCTGACGACCTAACTATAGAAATACATTTTTTAAATGGCAGTAAATGTAAAATTGATGCATACGTTCATTTTCCACTTGGCGACCATTGGAGTGACACAGGTCTTCACAGCTCACATTCTTGTGCTGGTCACATAGACTATTGTTAAACAAAGTATATTCGATTTAACGATAACCAGGGTTCAAACAAATATTACTACTCAATAGAAAATTCACTATTTATTGAAGAAACAATTTTTAGTGTAAAATCTGTGACAATGTGCAAATAGAGCCTCATTTCAACTTAGAACAATATTTAAGCAGTGATTTCATACACCAATAATCTAGTTTCTAATCTTCCTCATCACTTAACTAGCTAAGACACTTCTTTGATATATAAACTGTCGATTTTATAACTGCTCTTTACGCCATCTATCGGAATAAATATCAACTATACACATTCCAGAATTGGCCAAATACTCATTCTTGATTAATCAAGAAAAGCTAACCACGGACGCGTTTCTGGCTGTTGACCTTCATCAGCGTGGTGCAAGCTGTACCTCAACGACCAAAAAACTGGTCATTCAGGCATCTTGAAGAATCATGAAACGGGTAGTTAAGGTCAGAATTGCGTGAGACCGCGACACAATGTGTTTTTTTTTCACATTGTTCTTTTAAAGTTCTTAGAATTAATTATGCTCTTTAAATGGATATCGGGAAACACTAGTTACCCTTGAGCGGATGATGCTCATAGCTCAAAACCATGACATACAATTGGTAAAATACAAATATTTTGAAGAGAGAAAGTAGAATTCGGGTGAAAAGTTTATTTTACATTATATTTGAAAAAGTTTTCGAGTGAATTTCTGCTTCTCAACGGGCAATTACTGCTATGTAATATATAAAAATGATCTTTTTTACAAAAATAATTGAAAATATTGTTATTGGCATGTGCGGGTGTGCATCTGATTTCTACTTTCCCTCTTCATTAATTTCTGGGTAGCTATTGCTCACATAAAATACATATTTGTTAAAAATTTCCCAAAATCTTATTCGGTATGTTTACTTATCCGAATAAACTCACCTTTTAAAGATAAAATTGAGATTACATGATGTTTGAATGTATTTTGTATAAGGATAAACGAACTTTTAACGCCGATGCATATGCTCCTCCCCCAAAATCAAAATACCCACAAAATGTGGGTATATTATATAATTGTATTAGGAATAAAAAAAGCAATTTATATTAATTTGGAGTAGATAACTCGAGTTCTTGGATCCCAGAACACCAACTACTGGGAAAGGATATTTGTTTATAAAATAATGATGATCAGCATTCTCGAAAAAAAAAATTCATAAAATATTTCTTAATGAAAATTTACATAGAGATTCACAATTCGGCAATTACCTCCATCAATACTCTGTAAAAAAACCTTAAACAGCAAATAAGGTGATTGAGTCAAAGTGGTTAGAGAAACCAAGTACACGTGATATGCTATAACATGGTATAAACCTCATGGAATAGCTTTCAATAGAGTCAGTTTTGACTGTTGGTGAGAAGGTGAACGGGCGTGTGATGGTAGACTTACTTCTTTAGCATAATCTATGCAGGATTGGCAGCTCTCTTCTCCGAGAGACTTGGCGTTGACAGCAACGACACCTGAATTCAACACAGATATCATTTAGTTAAAGTTAAAATAACATGAAAAATTTATAAAAGGTATGGAAAGTAATAGTTTTATTTTTTAAATTGACATATCGAAAACGCGATATCCCAACTCGGGATACTTGCGCCTAAATACATTTTAGCCACTTATATACAATTCAATAAACAAGACTAAAAACTGTAAGTTGGTTTTATCAAACAGAAATGAAAATATAAAATGACTTCTACAAAAATTATTGAATTTTACATAGATGTCTATGTATAATTTACTAATATATAGATGTCTTTGTTATATACAAATTCGCACATTTCTCTGATGGGATAAAAATGATTACTTCTATAGCTGTGAAAGATTGGGCACTCCATCAACCAAATGCATTGAGTCCTGGTTTTCCTTTCCACAGAAGCAGCTAGGATCATCCGTTGCCCCGAATTTAGCCAGAAATTTTCCAAAATTACCATGATATAATTGTTTAATTTGCTGCTTGTGCCGCATAGTATGGCTGAGAATCCGCATAGCATCGGTGTTTCTATTTTCACATGATTTTATGGCAGATTAATAAATATATAATAGAGAAAAATCAATTTGTTCCACATTAATTTAACTATTTCTTCAATAAACTTTCATTTTATTTATTTACTTAACTGGATGATAAAACGATTTGACAAATAAAACTAGCGATTTCGTTTTGAAGGCTATCCACTGAGAGCTAAAATAGCGCTTCGGGTTTTAAGTAATTACAGAAATTCATTTAGTGGACCACAGGCGCGCGTGATGTACGTTTGCGCTGAAATTCTAATCATTTGCATATCTCACCTCCGCTAATGCATGTTGTAAATTTCATGTTATTTGCATACTTCTTTCAGGATGTTGCATATACGGTGGTCAGCAGTTTAAAATACGATATATTTATTTATGCAAAAATGATTCATATAGAGGTTTCCACAATTTTATTCAAACTCATCATACAATTATCACATACACACCAATACAAAGTATTAGAAGAAAACAACAACGAAATAAACACGATAATTCATTCAAATATTTCTGAGACTACATTATTTGAAAAATAGAAAATATTTTTTACCTAATTAAGCTCAAATATATTTTACCAGTTTCCGACAATCCTAAAACTTTATTTATGTAAAGGATACAAAATGTAGATATAAAGCAGCGTAGATGTATGTGTGAGCTAAAACTCTATTTAACATTTGCATTTAACATATCTTTGCAAGTATAATATATTATGCAAGTAAGTACATATAGTTCAAAGCTACAAGATTTATAGTTCTTCAAATAAAAGATACTTCGGCCAGTAAATCTTTTTTATTGTCTCGATGTTTCGACAAAAATCTTTTGTCCTCGTCAGGAGCGAACAAAAATTAAAACATTAGGCAAAGCGTTAGAAATTATTCTAAGGCTGCAAGGGCGTTTTCACGCGGTATTTCAAATTTTGTACAACATCTTAAGCACGAGTCAAAAAACAAATATTTAACTCACAAAAGGCTATCTTTACGATTCAATATTCACGGTAAAAAAAAAAAAAAACTGGAAAATAAGCGTATCACATGTTTATACAAATGTAAACATAATTTACACTTACAAAAGGTCGTAAGAACATCAACTGGTCTTTCAGAACCATTGGAAAGGCTATTAGATAGAAAGGATTTTTTTAGGAATATGTTTTAATACGATCATTTTGGATTCTGGTTGCTATAGTGAGAAAATTAAATAGAAAATTAGTTGAACTTACCACAGCAATTTCAAAGTATAATATATTTCAATATATATTAAAAATTGAGTTAAATCACGGGAAGGTGGTTTGGTGGATAAATTTGACCCCAACCAGGTCCCGGGTGTTCGAAGTCCGCATTTAATAAATTTAAAACGGAACAAAATTCTTAAAATAAATTCTGACATAAGTCCAACCCCCACCTGTGTTGACAAGCATCCAAAGAAGTCTCTGGCAGAAGTCGAATAGTGTCAAAGTGCCAAGTTCAAGCTATTACTTCTAAATATGTATACTTGTCGGGTATTTATAGTGGTGGTGTCTTGTCCATGGAGCAGATCAGATCGGTCCGTACACCCTGATCACAATACCGGCCAACCGAGGTGCTTGGTCCGTATGGATGTCCTCTTCGGGTATTTATAGTAAAAGCGGTTACATACTACCCAACATGATTATCATGGCTTACACCAAGTGTACTTGAAATGATCCGAATAAAGGAAGAATTCCATATGTACTCACCCAGAAGTAATACAATCAGTAGAGACTTCATGTTGCGCGTGGTGAGAAAACATTAAAACTGACTAGAGTACACAGGCTACCCCAGTTTATATAAGACGGGGATGATGATAACGACACAGTAGTATATGGCCAGCAGTAATATGCGATATGAAAGTAAAATTATTATTTCATCACATGTTAGTATGATGATAACTTGTTTACTTCTAACTCTACATAATTATATAGTGTGTCATCTTCTTATCTGTATTGACTGCTGTTTGTTACGTGACTAAGGCCCATCCTTGTTATTCCCATGAATCGACTGGAATATTGATAAGAAAAATACATCTCCTTATTGTGCAATTGAGAGTTGCTGATGGCTTGCGCCATCTGTCGTAATAAACATCAACTATTCGTGATTTTTAGTTACACGATAGGAAGATGTTTTTTTATTAATTTATTCATCTTATCCCATTAAACACACACACAATTTCACATTTTTACTATTTTTTCCCATATTTATAAGTGTGTTTGTTTATTAAATGGTCATTTCTATATCGGTTGTTTTTCTCTTATTTTCCTGGATAATTGATAAACAATATATTTCATTTCACAGTAAATGAAAACATTAAGACGCGAATGTTTCTTTGACACATAAATCAATTTTCTATTGCCTTTAATGCCATGAAAAAATATTGGGAGGGCTTGGCTCATCAGTGGTGAACCCTCCCAGCGTTTTCGCCAATTTAATCTATCAGACCGCTTCTTTAGAGCTCCAATACTGTATTGGATCATTCTGTACTGAAGGGTGGAATCTCAGTAATGGTATTTAAGCAAACTATGAACATAAGCTTTTAGGACAGTAGAATTACATAAAAATATAAATATTTGATTTTATGAATAATACATATGCAAATATTTGACTATAGAGTATACAAATTTGAAAAAGAACAATATTTATCAAGCTTTGGTATGTCGCGAGAAATGGGCTTAGGTTATATCATTAATGTTGATGTCATCTAATGAATCATGTTATATAGATGGCTTCATAAAGTGAGATCATTTAAAAAAATTCTCTCTCAAATATTGACGCTTGATGTGAATCCAGCGTTCCAGTCTTAGGTATCGATTGCAAGCTATCTAACTTTAAATTATGTCACTGAAGAGAAATGATGAGAACCACTGGTGTTGGAAATGCAAATACACAATAAAACTATAGAATACTACACTCAATCTATTTTAACAAATGAAAATATTAAGACACGAATGTTTCTTTTCACAAATACATCAAACTTCTACTGTCTTTACTGCGATGAAAAAAAAATATTGATTGGTCTTGGCTCATCAGTGGTGAACCCTCCCAGCGGTTCCGCCAATTTAATCGACCTTTCTGTTTATATATACTTCACTGAAAGGTGGAATTTTAGAAATGGTATTCAACATAGAAGTTTGATTTATTTGTGAAAATATACATTCGCGTCTTAATGTTTTCATTTGTTATATATAGATGGCGCGTTATTGCTTTGTATTATTTATGTCTAACTGGTCTTGTCCTTATTGTTTACGGAAGAGCATTGCTCGATTCAAATATTTATATGTAATTCTACTGTCCTAAAACCTTATGTCCATAGTTTTCTTAAATACCATTTCTAAGAATCCATCCTTCAGTGTAATATAAATAAGCAGAATGATCCAATACAGTATTAGAGCTCTAAAGAAGTGACCTGGTAGATTAAATTGACGAAAACGCTGGGAGGGTTCAACACTGATGAGTCAACACCTCCCAATAATTTTTCATCGCAGTAAGGACAGTAGAGGTTTGATGTATTTGTGAAAAAAAATGAATTTGCGTCTTAATGTTTTCTTTGTTATATATAGATGGCGCGTTATTGCTTTATAATCTATCTTACTTAAACCATTGGTGGGAAGTATTTTTGACCTCCTAGCTCACACTCTAGGGCAAGTTTTTGACGACCGTATAACGTCTTCTCCCAAAATTCCCTATGAACTATTTTTAAGCTTTCTTCCTTCTGGTCTATCCTAGATATTCCCTCTAGTAAAGCCAATAACCACTCCTAGGGACGGACAAGATGTCCTAACGCGCAGGTTCTAATATTTTCGTTCCTGTGCAGAAGGCCATATACTTTCGCGACTTGATTTTCGGACATTTTCGTTATCTACCCTGCTAATCTATGGTATTCCTATCAATAGGCGCCAGTATCAAATATTTATAAAAGCTGTGCGACTCAATAAATTGACATCCTTTTGAAGAAATTTCAATCAATTATAACATAACCATTATATAGCTCACAAATATTCATAAAATTTAAATAAATATTTCTAGGTGATGTATTTTTGTGGCCAGTTCACTTATCCCATTGTCATTTGGTACTTCTGGTATTATATATAGGTACACTTGGTTCATCAAAATGAATAGGATATCTATGGCTTTTCTCCTGTAGTAGTTGACCAGGTATCTGGACAATTCCTGGTGATTTCATCTTATAAATTCATTTATTGAACTCTGTTTTCAACATTGTGGAACTTAGTCAGTGGGGAGCACTCCATTCTCATTTTCCAGTACCTGCTCTCTTTGACCATCTCTTTGGTATAGGTTTCCTATATACTCTTGCCATCTGTTTGTTATTCTTTCATGTTCCATTAATATATATCATCATTTAAAAAGGTAAAAATAGAATTCTGGTAAAAAGTTTCTTTTATTTTAGGTTTTGCAAGCTTTTGAGAAAATGTTCTGCTCTTCAACGGAAAAATACTTTTATGTATAATATCAGAATATTCTTTCTACAATAATAATTGAAAAAAATGTTATTGGCATTTTGATATTATACATAAAAGTATTTTCCCGTAGAAGAGCAGAAAATATGTTCGAAAGCTTGCAAAATCTAAGATAAAAAATACTTTTTACCTTAATTCTATTTTTTTCCCTTTTCAAATAATTTCTGAGTAACTATTGATCATATAATGTGTCATCATATTTATCTCTTATTTATGTTTTAATTTTCCAAATTGTATTTTAACTTCTGTGTATGTTTTCTCAGTATTTTTCTTTCAAATTTTTTAAATCTACATCTTAACTATATAGGAATATATTGTCACGTTTGTGAATTTTATAATTAATTATTTCTTTTTTTTTCAATGAATTTTGTATATTAATTTAAAATGTCATTTTTTTGTTATCATCATCACATACAATGTAATATTTGATAAACAAACGATAATAAATAACAACAACAATGAATTTGCATTTTCATTATAGAAAAGCAACAACAAATAAATTAACAATGAAAAAATATATTTCAACATTACAACATTTTAACATTTAACACAAAAACGTTACATTAAAATTTGGCACAGCTACGAAAGGATATCATACAAAAGGCTACGACGCAAGAAAGGTAAAATGGCGGCAGGCGTAAACAAATTAGAAAAAAATAGCGGTGAGAAAGGTTCAATTCGTCCTGAATCTTGGCTCAAACTATATGAATTAGAAACTATCAAGCTAGATGAAAGTGAAAGAATCAATAGTTTAATTTACTATTTATCAAAAGATGCTGTTGCGACTACTAAAGTAGTCAACTTTATGCAAATATATTTAACTTAAAACTAGGAGAAAAAAAGTATGTAAATTTCTTTGTTGTATAAATTGTTATGTAAATTCTTTGTTGTATAAATTGAGCGTGTTTTTTAATAAAAATTAGTTCTGGATAAGATTTTGGACGTTTGGTAGTCGTTCTTAAAGCCTCTTCCTTTGGTGTTGCGGAGCTGGTCGGGTAGCTGGACTAAAACACAAGGTCGTCTCTCGGGGTAAAGAGAGACACCAATCTATATTGAGAGGAAGACCTCAATATTTGTGGCGAGCCTGCCAGGATCAGAAGATTCCAGGATGGAGACTTCAAAGATGCTTTGGAATGGTTCGCTGATGAGATATTAGGCAATTCATCTATTAAAAAATGGGATACTGTAAAGTCTAAATTAATCCAGCGTTTCGATTACAAAGTTGAAAGCCCTATAGTAGCAGCATCTAAAAGAAGACTCAGAAAAGAAGAAACAGTTGAGATTATTATAGAGAGAAAATTAGACTATTGAATCAAACAAGTCTCAATAATATAGAAAAATTACAAATGCTTACAGATGGATTACCATTAGAATGGAAGAATCATTTTGTGGCAGCCCAGCCTAAAGATCCATCACATTGGATGCAAATAGCCATGGAGGTTGAAAAAGATAATAGTCAAATAAAGCAACAGAGAAACAAAAACAAAGTTTTTAATATGACTACATCTACAACCTTAAAAAATTGCCCATATTGGTACCCAATTTGTAAAAAAAAAAGGATTGCAACTCAAACATTGGATAAATGACTGTAAGTATTTTGATCCAAATTATAAAGTTAACAATAAGGGACATCAACCAACTACCACAGATACTGAACGACCAACTGCTGATTCATTTTGCATATCAAATATCACCAATCCATATAAATTTGTTAATGTAGAAGTTTCACTTAATGATATGCTCATTTCATCTTTTATTGATACTGGCTCCACTATTTCATTAATGAGTTGGTCACTCTCAAAACAACTTAATTTAAAATTGAATAAAAATGATATAATTAAAATTAAACAGGTGAACAGTTATACTTATACTTTAGGTTCAGTGGAAGTCACTTTGAAAATCCATTCTAAACTAATCAAGTGTAAACTACAGGTAGTGGAAACTTTAGCTCTCCATTGCTTATTGGACTTGACATAGCAGGAAATTAATAAATGATACAAAAGACAAAGCGCTGTGTATTTTAAAGAAAATGAATGTTTTTCCATATCTGCTAAAACTCATCTCCCATCTGAACAACAAAAAGAACTCAAGTTGAAGAACTGTTCCTTTGCAAAACAAGAAATAAGATATTTAGGACATATCATAGAACACAACAAGATTAAACCTGACCCTGAAAAAACAAGGCAATAAATGAGTTTCTTCAGACTAATACAGTGAAACAAGTAAGGCATTTTTGGGTTTAGCAAGTTACTACAGGAAATATATTCCTAAGTTTAGTGAAATTGCAGATCCATTAACAAGCCTGACAAGAAAAAATAAGTTATTCAAATGGACAAGTGAAGTTGACAAATCATTTCAGAAACTAAAGTTCCATTTATCTATAAACCCAGTTCTTACTACATATGATCCTTCATTGCCATGTAAGCTTTACACAGATGAATCTAAACTAGGAATTGTTTCTATTTTAGCTCAAATTGGAAGTGATACTCAAGAACATGTAATTTCCTATTATTCAAGAAAACTTCTTCCGCATCAACTGAACTATTCTACATTTGAGTTGGAATGCTTTGCTGTAGTTCAATCTGTCGAATACTTTGAAGTTTATCTTGAGAACAACACATTTGAAGTTATTACAGATCATTCAGCTCTAGAATGGCTCTTCAACATAAAGAAACCAAAAGAGAAATTTCTAAGATGGATTGTTGAATTGTCGACTAAGTGAATGAAAATAGTTCACAGATCAGGATCAAAACAAACGCATGTCGATGGATTGTCAAGATCACCAGTCTCATTTCACATATCAATCCCCAATCTTAGAATACACCAACATAATGCGGATCTCAGCTTTGTAAAGAAATCTCATATTCATCAAGATCTTATTATGGTAAAACATAATGGAGTTCTAAAAGCAGTTGTTCCGGAATCATTTAAAGAAGAAATTCTCAAGGAATGTCATGATAATCATTCCCATCCCTCAATTAACAATACAGTAAGATTGATATCACCATTTTATTGGTGGCCGAATGCTATCAAATGCATCAAAGAGTATGTTCGCTCATGTAAAATATGTCAAATAACCAAATGCAGTCATAAACCATTAATTCGAGAATATGTTGCACCAAATTCTGATCTGAAACCACTGGAATTGATCTCAATGGACACTATTGTGCTAGGTTCAGCTGCAAATGAAACAAAGCACAAATATATTCAAGTAGTAGTTGATCACCTCACAAGATTTGTTTGGGCTTACCCTACAGTTACAAATACTTCTCAAGCAGTAATTCAATGTTTAGACAAAATCATCAAAACTGTACCACAAATCAAGGGTATTTTAATTGACAATGGAAAGAATTTTACATCAAAAGAATTTAACAAGTTTTTAAATGAGCATCAGGTTCAACACACCTATTCGACACCATATCATCCACAAAGTAATGGATTATGTGAAAAGTAAACGACACTGTTCTCACAAAATTGAGAACAAACCTTCAAGAGAATCCAAGGTTAAAATGGTCTTCATTACTTTCAAAAATTGTGAAAGACTACAATAGCACACCCCATGATGTCACTGGATTTTCACCAAACCTTCTACTTTTTGATGACTTTTCAATCCCAGAATACTCTGATTTACCACATTGCACAGTAGAAGCAAGAAAGAAGGCAATTGAAAATAGCAGAAAGCATAGGGAAAAGTGGAAAGCACGTCATGATGCAAAACATCCATTATCATCATTCAAAGTAGGAGATTTGGTCCTTCGTAAAATTGCTTTTAATGAACCAAGCAAGGTCAAAACATCACCAAAGTATGAGGGTTCATTTCTAATATCAAGAATGATATCAAATGTTACATGTGAATTGTCAAGAGAAGATTCCTCCTTAGTTAAAGTTCATGTTTCACAACTAAAGCCATTTATTTTACGAAAATAAATCCTTCAAGCCGAGGGATATGTCACGTTTGTGAATTTTATAATTAATTTTTTTTTTCAATGAATTTTGTATATTAATTTAAAATGTCTTTTTTTGTTATCATCATCACATACAATGTAATTTTTGATAAACAAACGATAATAAATAACAACAACAATGAATTTGCATTTTCATTATTAAAAATAACAACAAATAAATTAACAATGTAAAATATATATTTCAACATTACAACATTTTAACATTTAACACAAAAACGTTACTATATATATATATATAGGAATCAAATATTTGCCTTGCACGCGCGGACGTATATAGTGATCATTTGAGAGATCAAAACATTGAAATATATATTTAAAACATTAATTATTATGGGTGTATTTTCATATTTGAGATATTTTATAGATAAAAATAGAAGAAATCATATTTACTGTCAAGTTTGTGAATTCTGTAGTTAATTTATTTTTCACTGAATTTTGAAAATAAAACGAAAAGGTCATTTTTTAATCATCATTACATGCAATGTATTAAAAAAGAAAACGCTAATAATAAACAACAACAAATAGGAATGCTACAAGAACGCGGCGGAAATAGTTATCCTCATGCAATCAAATCATATAAAGAACATGCTCTTATAAGCATTCAAGTGTATGAATAGTTTTCTCAGTTAAAAAAGGACGAAATGGCCGTTGAAATTCTACTCGATTCCGATCGTTAACCCGAGAACGAAAAAAGAAAAATCCCATATTTACAAAAATGAAGAGATATGCAAAATAATTCACGAACTTTAATTATTTTCCAGGTTGTATTGGAGCGTATCTCAAAGCATTTTACTCGTTGATTTGGTAATGCGAAGTTTATTTTCAGATATATCTTTTCAAGAATCAAAGGAATTACCACGTTATAGACTGACTAGCTAGACCTACTCACCATTCTCGGCAGATTTAGTTTTTTCAGCGGACCTTTTTATTTTTCTATAAATAAAAAGAACATGAAAAGGAAACGTTTTTCCTGCGTCGCAAAGCAAAATGCCATGTCACTCGACGGCGCTAGTAGGTATCAAAAGAGAAGTATTTAAAAGCGTCTTTCAATACTCTTATAAACAATTAAACAAATGCATTTATACTAAGAGGAATACTTTAGAAAATAACATGTTTATTATAGAGAAATTACGATTATATTGGGGTTTCCGTAAATATGCAAGATGGATTTCTTTATGTAGATAGCCAACTTCGCAATTCAGTTGCAGGAAAGCCTTTTTCCGACATCAACAACGCTAAACGCCATGTCACGCGACGGCGCTAGTAGGTGCCAAAAGAGAAGTATTTAAAAACTTTTCTCAGCACTCTTATAAACATTTGAACAATTGCTTTCATCCTAAGGTACTTTAGAAAAGAATATGTTTATTATAAAAATATTCCTGTTATATATTGGGGTTCTCCTTGTATTTTTAGAAACCAAAGAATAGACAAAAATATGCAAGATCGATTTATTTATGTAAATAACCAACTTCGCAATTCAGTTGAGTTTGGAAATCGTTCAATTGTAAACTACGGAATTTGGAACGGAATTCAAACTGCTCGGACATTAAGAGAGATATTTAATCCCCATTAATCCTTCTAACACCCATTCACCAATATTCCGGTAAATTCTTTCTAACACTTTCTCAACACTTCAGTACGACTTAATAGTTCTTAATAGGCCTTTTGTGATGGTCTTTAACCAAGTCCATTAGCTCGAACCACTTGTAAACGGCCTTAATGATGGGCGAGTAGCGCTCCATTTAATACCTGAGAGATTTCCTGGTCACAATTTCTAACAATGAATTGTTCAATATTCATTACAGACAACATAACCATTATCTGAAATCATTACTATTTAGAACCTTTTACAAACTTGAGTTAAATTGTCATTATATACTTTTATTTTTGATTAGAAAGGAAAAGGAAACATATGTATTAGTTTTCAAAATTCGAAACTATTATAGACGCATATTATTCCTTTTTTTTAAATAAACAATTTCTACTGTCCTTACTGCAACGGAAAAATTAATGGGAGGGCCTGGCTCATCAGTGGTAAACCCTCCCAGTGGTTTCGGTTTCCATTGCAGTAAGGACAGTAGAAATTGTTTATTTTCAAAAAATAATCATTCGCGTCTATAATAGTTTCGAATTTTGATAACAGATAACGCGCTAATGCCTCATAATGTATTAGTTTAACGCGTAGGAAATTGTGTGTATATAAAAATTGATGAAAATAGAAAAAAAAATTCTTAATTGAAAATTATTTAATAATTATAAACTTAAATATATATATGTTATAGATTAGAAATTTTTTGTGTGTTTGATTGTTGAAAAGAGGTGCAGTCGTGGAAAAGTGAAGATAATTATTTACCTTTCAAGCAGATTTTTATTTTGAATCTCTTGAAGTAAAAATATACATATATAAAATTATTTATATCACAGTAATATAAAATTTAGAAAATGAATTCTATATTCGTGATTTTCATTAGAAAAGGTAGGGTTCACTTTACATATTTACAACATATATATATATAATGTCAGTTTAGCAAGCTAAAAATAAACAATTAAATTATAATTTTTTAATTAATTCAATTTTATTTATAATAATCATCACAAAAAATGATAATTTATAAATAAATAATTTTTCAAAAAAAGGTTTTCTTTGTTTATTTTTTATCTTAATCATCGAACATTCCCCGTATATATTTATGAGGAGTAATATTGTCGTCGCCCCATAGTTTATACATACTACGAAACAAGGTGATAGATTATTGGTAAATATTCGAACGATAATAATGGCAGGATAAAAATTATTGTACATGGAAATGTGTGGTGTAACCTAGAATTATAGATATAAAAGCTAGGATCGCGGCTAGACAGATAGGTTCGATACAGTGACGTGTTCACAAGATGCAACTTGCATGTTTGTACACAGAGAGAGAGAGATTGAGATTGAAACTGATTTATTTCAATGTCCATATAAGATTATACGAGCATAACCTCGTATAAGGTTAAATACAAAATCAACCAGCACGTATCATCTACCACGCACGTATATTTTCAAAAACAAATTGTTTTTCAAACTGAAATAATGAAATATATTTTTCTCTCAATATATAATAAGTATTTAAAATATGTATGTCAAAATTTGTATAGTTATTGCCAAGAGATAAAATTATTTTCGTCAAAATAAGTATGTAAATATGTTACGCTTGTGTTAAAATGAAAATATGTAAATTCATCCATGTATAAAAGGCGGTACAAAAAATAAAGTGGCAGACATCGCGGGTGCGCTGTTCGCTTGGCATAACGGTTGCGCCTCTTCATTTAGCTACGACATGTATATAATAATATGTATATAAAATTGTATTTATTATTAAGTTGTTAACATGATAATGCTGTTGAAGGACTGACAAGTCCGAAAGCTTGAAAATAAAAGTTGCACAAGAAACTTAACCCTGGAAGCTTCATATATTTTATATCAAAATGAATATATAGATATTAAATAAGGATAAATATATGAATACATAGATGTAAAAATATAAAAGAATTGTTTGAGTCAAAAGGTTATATGAAAGGGCGTACCTGGATCTGTAAAAGAATTGATAAATATACATATATATGAAACATATACAGTCTCTTCATTGGTAGCGTCCACCAAGGGAAAGACTACGTCACCGATGGACTGCGAGAGTTATTTTCCTAGAGTGGGCAGGTCGATGTGATGGCTGGCCTTACCCAACTCCAGATAGAGAGAGAATTAAAGAGAGACGTCTGTAAAATAATATTTTAATCCAAAAGCTAATTTTAATAATGTTACATTTGCTTAAAAAACGTTTGTTTACTTGAGGAGACGAAAAGAACTGAGGCCTGAATTTCTTTGCATAATTTTCTAATGAAAATGTAATGGTGTTATGAAGATAAAGTCTTGATTTTCCTTCAAAATATCCTTTGTGATGTGATGTTTCAGAGAGCTTAATATTTTGTGTAAGACGGGTTTTTGCAATGTATATTGAAGAAATACTTGGGATATGTGGCACAATAATGCATTGGAGAATGCACATCCATTGGAGAGGGCATAAAAATGGAGAGAAAACTAATATAACAATGGTTTATAAATTGTGAGAACATAAATTGTTTTCTTCTTTTTCGTTTTCTTCTCTTGAGCAAGTCCTGGTCTCCATTGGCAGCCCACTTCTCTATCTTTGACGCCTCTTTTTTCATTACTTCATAACTTCCCTTCTAAGTTTCATTCGTCTATATATTTTTTCCTCCTCTCACCATTGCTTTTCTATTTATTTTATTCTCCATAACTCTTATCACCAAATTATTAATATATCACTTATCTAATTTTTCTTTACTTTCTGATGACCATAAGACTCCCAAGCTTCTAAAGAATTTTTAATTTCTTATCATTTAAACCCATGTTATTATTTTGATTTCTTCAGAACTACATTTCAAATCTTTATAAGCTTATTTTCACTGTTTTCCTATTGACCATTTTTTGTTTTAAACAATTCTTTCCAAATTTTATCTTCCCAAAACTGCTATATAATATTTAAATAACCTTCCTTTCTTCACCAATTCTAATAAAACCTTTTTCCAAATGCAATTTTAATATTTATTTGATATCATCATCCTCATATATATCAAGTCCTTAAAATATTTATACTTATTAAAATAAATAAAAGACATACATTGGATCTAAATATATTATTCAACCAATATTTCTAGGGGCAAGACGCCTCTCTTTATCAAGGCTTTGATTCAAACTAAATCACGTGGGTATGTGATCCACTCATGCTATACAAGATTAAAGTAAGAAACTATCTGATGAAAATTTCACGGTATATAAAATATATGTACAATTGTTATATTAATAATCTTATTAAAATGTTACTCAACAGAGGGAATCCCTCTCTCGCAAGGGATTTCATTGTTGGAAGAGACCAAAGATAGACGCGACGAGGTTCTTTATTTAAAAGACAGCGAAATTTTGGACAATTACGTCCTTCAACAGGTTATTACGTGACTATAAGTGACTAGAGAAGCTATGATATATATATAGAAATATTTTATATTATTAACGATTATTATTATTTTTTTTAATACAGATTGTGTGAATATGAAAAAAAGGGCGAATAATAAGAATCTAGAGAAAGCCAGAAATTATAAGTGAGAGTTTTCAAACAGGAGAAGATTTTGACAATTGGGAGGTGAAATGTCTAAGATTGGAAATAGATTGGGTGCTGTTATGATCAAAGATGTGCAGGTACTGTGAAAGAAGATATATTTTTCCGTTAATGCTATTGAGTTGGATTGAAGATTTTATGTTTGTATAATGTGCTATGGCTTGTAAGTTAAATGTGTGGCCTGTACTGTGAATATGTTGGTAGATTTGGGACCCGGTATCTCTATTGTTGATGTATCTTTGATGTTCAATTGGATGGATGGAGCGGCCATAAGTAGCATTTATATTACGAGACTATAGACATCACATTCGACAGAGAATATGATGCAGACGTAACAATAAATTGAAAGAAAATGTACTGTATGAAAAAAATCAATGAGTTAGAGTGGAGCTAGTAATAGTCGGTGGACGAGTGGGTAACACCCTCGATTCCCGACAGCCATGAACGTTAACATTTTGTTTATTATGTGAATAAACTTAACATATTATTCATTGCTGAATTTATTTAAAAAACTAGGTTACTCTTGTTCAGCGTTACCTAATAAGGTGATTTTGGAACAAGGAAGGAGTGGAGCTGGATGGTGTAAATGGTGTAGCCGCTAAATTTGATTCAAGGAAACACTAAGGTGTGGATACAGAATGGGTTGGTTAGAACACCATGATGCTTAAAAAACAATGTATTGTAAGGAGCTTCAAACCATAAACTACAAAAGGGATTGAGAAGAAAATATCTCAGTAAAAGAACTTTTAAAATAATGCAAAAAAAAAAATTAATTAACCAGGTACGATATTGAAATATTTGCGCTTATTTCATAGGAAACAAACAAAACAACAAACAAATTAACACTTTGAATTAAATATTTATAAATCCTTTCCTTTATATACAGGGTGATCCAAAAGTCCCGCACAACTTTAAAAATTAATAACTCCGCGAATATTTGCGCTAGAGCAATGCGGTAAACACCATTGTGTTCAGAATGCAATGGGATTTTTTATGGCAAATATTGAAAATTTCGAAATTGATTTTAGTTACAATTTCATTCCCTAGATGGCGCTGTACCAGAATCAGAAATTCAGCGGCCAAATTGTTTGATTAATTGAAAAATATAACTGATCGACACGTATTTTTCCTTTTTGTATACCAGGAAAGAATCCTAATAATATCAAATCGTTAATTAATAAAGCACCATTTCGCCAAAAGTTAGAAGAAATGGTTAACGATTTTTAAATACAATCTGAGATATGTAAAATAGGTATATGCAAATTAAAACATGCAGCAAAAAATATTTATATTTTTGACAGAGTTTTGTCAAATATATTGAATGTTTGAAAAACATAGCTGAATTCAATACACGATTTTTTGAAATGTTAATATAGTACCAAAAATTATTATGGTACTACTAATAGGATTTTTTGCTATAAGGAATGTGTAATTTCTTGAATAATTGGCGACATTCGACTATTTAACTGGAAATATGTCATGATCCAACAAATGAAATATAGATGGGAGTGACAAAATACATTTGTCGTACTTTATTCCAAATATCCTATGGGCTTGTCAAATGTTATCATTGTTTATTATACTGTACACGATTTTTAAAAATGTATCCCCTCAAATAAATATAATTTTTAAATCAACCTTTTGCGTTGAAAAACGTGGTAGTAAAATCATTTAGTATTTTTTTTTTTGCCCAAAATTTCTAAAGGTGGGGGGTTACAGAGAATATTCCTTATGCTATTTCTTTTAATGAGCGAAAAGCGATAAATTAAACATAAGGGGTAAAATTGTGTGTACAGTGTTATTCGAGAAGTTATAACACTTTGGTCTGCACGACATAATATAAGATGTGAGCAAATGACAAACAAACAAAAATTACTGTTCACAAATAAAAAAGAGACAAGATATGAGGACAGAATTTATTTACCCATAACCCAACACAAAGAGTTTCAAAATATTGGTAGATAATATAATACATGGCAGCTTATATAACACATGAGGTAACTTGTCTCTTGGCGGCCTTGTCTCTTGTATTAGATTACAATCCTTGCTCAATGTGGCGCCCTTCATTCTCAAACACCGCCTGCAGACGATAGATGACAGATTGGACAGCATTAAATAACATATCTGTTGAAATTGATGAAACGTGCCGTCTGATAGAAGCCTTCAACATGACCAATGTGGTAGGCCGACATCGATAAACACGCGACTTAATGTACCCCCATAGCCAAAAATCGCAAGGCGTCAAGTCTGGTGATCTTGAAGGCCACTGGTGTATAAAGTGGCGACTTATCACACGATCTTCACCGAACGTATCCTTCAGCAATTTTTTGGCACCGCGGGAGATATGAGGAGGTCCTCCATCTTGCATGAATGTTATTTCGCTCAGTGCTTGTCTGTCCTGCAATATGGGGATAACCTTTTCTCTCAAAAGTTGAACATAACGTTCACCAGTTACAGAAACGGTTTTAAAAGTTCTTCCATTTATTTCTTCAAAGAAAAATGACTCAATAATAAAAGAAGAAGTGAACCCACACCAAACTGTAACTCTGGGCTGATGAAGTGGCATTTCTGTAAAAATCCTAGGGTTTTCTGTTGCCCAAATGCGGCTGTTTTGAGTGTTAACTTCTCCGTTCAGAGAAAATTGAGCTTCATCTGTCCACAGAACATTCGACAGCCAGTTTTCATCAATATCAATTTGCCGGAAAAACCCATGCAGCAAATTCTTGACGCTTCTCAAAATCGCCGACTTTTAGCTCGTGAAATCTTTGAATTTTGTACGGGTATTTTTTAAGAAAAATTCTTAGAGCTCTCCAAAATGTTCCATACGAAATCCCCGTTTGTCGAGAAACTTGTCGAGCACTTACTTCTCCATACGTGGATAACGTTTCAATAGCTTCAACATTCTGCGAAACCGTAACAGCCACTGACTTGCGTGTCGATGGTCTTCCACTCCGAGGTTTTGCTTCCAGAGATCCAGTCTTCTCAAAATTTTTTATCATTCTCCTTAGAGAGTAGCAACTCATGGGTCCTTTACCTCTTCGAATACCTTTAAAGTTACGAAACGCTCGTAAAGCTTCAGTGGAAGATTCTGAATTACAATAATAAATTTTCACCAAGAGTACTTTATCCTGTAGTGACGGCATCCCAGAGTAAAATAAATGATCAGGGATAGTTGAATTTTTCAAATGAATTAAAATAAACATAATCGATATATGGCTTCTGAAGCCAACTGTGCGGACGTGTTTGGCATCGCTTGTCTCGTACCGCGAATGGGATTTAACTCTGCATATCACAATATAGTATTAAAAGTAACTCCTAAAGTTTACCAAATTTTAAGAAAAATGGGTAATGAGATATACACCGATTTTGAGCGATGTTCTACACAAGAAGAATATTTGTAAGACAATGCCAAAATTGTTTTGAATTTAATACGAACCATAAAACAAAAGACTGCCAAAACATTAAAATATGTAAAATATGCGGTGTACAGGGTAGCCACAACTGTACTGAAGCGCCAAATTGTCACAATTTCTCTAAGCACCCTAAATTTAAAAACTTTTCTACAAACCATAAATCAAATTCAAGTGAATGCCCGATTTACAAATCACAAATAGACAAAATTATCCAAAGGACACAATATTCTCAAATATACGAGGGAAATGATGTAGCAAATACAATTTAAAGCTTAATCTTAAATAGATTAATATCCTATATGATTGAAAATGTGAGATGTATTCAACAAAATGTAAGAAAAAGTTTTACTGCGATAAGTAAACTACAGGCCAACACTAGAGATGACCCACCTGACAAGGACGAGTGGGTAACACCCTCGTTTCCAGACAGTCATGAACCGGGATCGAATCCCGCGTTAACATTTTGTTTGATATGTGAATATCCTTCACCTGACATTCTTTTGATTCAAGAACCATATGTTTTACATGAAAATGTTATTTATGATATGGACTCTCAAATTATATGTTCGAATAAAACTGGGGAAAAATATACGGCAACTATAATTTTAAATAAAAATATAAAGTTCAGCAAAGAGGAAAAATTCACAAATTCTTTTGTACAACAATATCTATTTCTACAGTTAAAGCAAAATTAATTATTTCTAATTTCTACATTCATCCGAATACATTTAACCTTGTTCATCAAACATTCATTAGAGATCTGCTCAAAACGTATATAAATCAACCTGTAATCCTTTGCGGTGATTTTAATTCAAGACATACTATATGGTTTGTTATAAACTCTAATGGATATAGATTACAACCTATTATAGACGAATGTAACCTCTTTATACATAACCTGAAAAAACACCCACCTGCCGCGGAGAGTAAGTATAATTGATCTCACAATCTCGAATAAACACTCACTAAGTTTAATAAACAACTGGCATACCTCTGATTTGACTAATATTTCCGACCATGTTGCTGTTAAATTTGATATCAGGTTAAAGAATGGTCATTTATTCAATAATCAAATTTCCACTTTGAAAAAAATGCGAATTGGGCAAATTTTTCTAATAACATATCATTACAAGATACAAAAAACTGGGAATTGATATAAGCAGAGTGAAAGATGAGGAGGACATTGATGGGATAGTGAACGCACTCATGAATTTATTGAGAGAAGCAGCATATAAATCTTCGAAGGTTAAATCCCCCATTAATAAACATGTTTCCAGAATTGACTGGTGGACTAATGAACAGGAAATAATAAAAAAACATTTTCATTATATTAGAAACTAGTATTATCGTCATAAAACAATCAGTTACAATACATTTAAGTTGGCAAGAAACAAATACACTAATGCAATAAGAAAAGCTAAAAGAACTAACTGGCGAAACGTTATTGAAGAAAATTACACAGATAATCCATTTGGTAATGCTTATAAGTTCTTCAATAAATTAAGATCCTCAAATGTAAAGAATGGAATTCCCATAATTGACAATTCACCAGAATATCTAAAAGAGCAAACAATGACCATATTAATGGACGATTTAATTCCTGAAGACGATCCTAATTTGGACAATTTTCAACAACAAATAATTAGAAATTTTAAGCCACGAATGAATAATCCAAGCATAATTATTATCGAAGTAGAAGAAATAATGAATATCATTTCTAATTCTGATGTTTAAAAAGCTCCAGGTTTAGACAACATAAGTAACAATATTGTAGCGTAGAAATCAAGCCTTAAAATATCCTAAGATATAAAATAATTTATTGATGACGTCACAAGGACGAGTCGACAATTATTAACACGTCAGCAAAACTATCTACAGCTAGGGAATCTTAATCAAGCAAGCAAAGAAATATTTTAAAGATGATTTCACAAATACAGAGTAATATATTTTTTTATAATCTGTTGAGTATTTTCATTGAATTATATTAAATTAAATAATAAAATATTTCTTCGCCACAATATGATCAAATGTGCTTACCCAAAAATTAAGCATATGTTATGCAAACTATTTAATAAATGTATTCACAAAAAGGGGTATTATCCGGAGAAATGGAAAATAGCAGCTCTAAAGATAATTCCTAAACCACATAAATCTAATTTAGAATCAACAAAAAGTTATCGACCTATCTCATTGATTTCAAATCTTTCAAAAATTTTCGAAAAAATTTTGAGAAATCGAATTTATGAATTTTATGAAAGTAATAATCTTTTGAGCTCCAGACAACATGGATTTGTCAAATAAACATCAACGACAACGTGCTTGAATAAAATATTTATCGATCGAGGATCAACAGCGATACGACTTGGATATTCCAGATATAATTGAAAATTTGATTAAATATAAAATTACACTATTGAAGACAAATACTAACCAAACATTTCAAAGTTTCTTTCCCGCTAATATTCCGAATTATTTTCGGGCAAATTTCCACAACTCTCAATTTATTACAAATCACGGAAATTTTAGAAGCTTTTTAAAATTCATCAAAGCAGTGCAGGATTCAAGATGCTTCTGTGGATGTGAGGAACAAATTTCTATTCATCTGCTGCTAAATTGCCCCGTCTTTCAAGAGTATAGAGAGAGAAATAATGATAACCCAGGCCCCTGGAGCGCAAGAAACGCCAACTGCCCGGGCTGTCAAGCTAACTAGTAGAAACCAGTTACTCTAGATTATATTTACATAGAGCCAATTGCAGAGCCGAACCAGCTGGTCAGGAAGTTCCATGCCTGCAGAGAACCCGGGAGTCCAGCCAACGAGACTGGGTCGAAGGAGGTCTTCCCAAGCAGCAGATCTGTCTTCATTCTGTGTTGCATGAAAGCAGGGCATTTGAATAGAAGGTGGTCCACAGTCTGTTGTTCCTCCATACAATGTGGGCAAGATGGGTCTTCCCCAGGACGCCAGAGAACCAAGTCTGCCCGAACATGGCCATGTCCTGTAAGTAAGGTGGTGGTGACTTCTCCAGGACAGACCTTAGGGAGGAATTGGAGCAGCCGGTCTGGAGTATGGGCTATTCTCCTCAGGTGTCTGTTGTAGTGGTCCTGGCAATAAACCTCCGTCCATGCGTCTAGGGCTGCCGCGCGTGAGTGGTTACGGGCCAGGCTTCTAGGCAGAATGGAAAATGATGGCTCTAAGATCAAAACGGCCGCGTTCTTAGCAGCTCTGTCTGCTCTTTCCTTTCCGTCGATGCCGCAGTGTCCCGGCACCCAACACAGATTTACGTTTTGGTTGGTGTTCAGTGCGAGAATAATCTTAGCTAATAATGTCGATCGAACTGGACCTGACGTACATATGGCTGACAGAGCTGATCTGCAGTCCGACGCGATAGTGATCGCATTTCTTGAATAACCTTCCTTCACCAGACGGACCGCCCAGCGGATTGCCAGAAGTTCAGCCTGGAAGGCTGTGCAGTCGGGATGGAGCCGTAAGAGAACGGGCTGCTGATCTTCTGATGAGGGAACAATTGCAGCGCCCACCCCAGCCTCATTTTTTGATCCGTCTGTGAATATTATAGATGTTGTTATCTCCTCGATGTTTAGACTGAAAGACAATTGACGTCTATCTGGAGGGTATAGCAAAGAAGCAGGGCCTGGTCTAGATTCAAAATTTCCTTCATTGATTTCCTTCAGGAACGCCGTACGAGACCTAACAATAATATCGAAAGGAGGGCTGCCGGTAATGGAGATGGCTGAGACTGTAGGTGTGTAAGGACCTCCTCTCAGTACACGTTTCGCAAATTCCAGTGAAGGCTCCTAAGTTGCCTAATGCCTTCGCTGGAGAGAGCACGACCTCCCCATGCTGACGCTCCGTCCAGCTGAAAAGAAGATTCCAAATTTACCCTGTATGGTGTGGGTGAGTCGTGGGATTATTGATCTGCATCTACGTGTAATCTTGCGTAGGTGGGCGACAAATCCGCGGGTCTGGTAAAACTCCACTCCTAAGATTGTGACGGTCTTCTTGATGTTTAAAGGTTGACCAAGGACTCTAAGCCCTGTCTCGGAGTTGGGTGGACATTACGCCATTGGAACAGGCAAGCTTGAGTCTTAATGGGGTTTATATTAAGACCATTTATCGTGCACCAAGATGTCAACCTCTCCAAGAAGGTGTTAGTGGCAGAGACCGGCAGGCGACTACGAACCTGAGTCATAAGGGTGAAGTCGTCCGCGTAAGCTATTAATCGGCTATCTATGATGGAGGGAAGGGTGAAGATGGTCCGAGCAACTATGTTCCACAGGAAAGGACTTAGCGCTGAACCCTGGGGAGTGCCGAGTTGGGAGGACGTACATTCTGTTGCTGTCCAAGCTGAGTAAGAAACCGTCCGGTCTTCCAAAAAGCTTTTTACTAAACAGGCAATAGACTCTGAACAATTTAGACGTTCAAGATTTTGTATGATTGCCTGCCTCCAAACAGTGTCGAAGGCCTTACTGATGTCCGAGCTGATGACAAGAGTTTTCCTCCAGTGAGCTTGTCTTTCTTCAATTAATTGAGTGATACTCGCCAGTGCATCTTCCGCTGAACGACCATTTACGGTACCCAATACGGTTTTGTATTGATCTTCAAAGAACCATCCATGACGATCCGCGAGCCTCTGAAGTCGGGCCAGGATACATCTCTCAAATACTTTGGCCATAGTGTTCAATAAAGTAATAGGTCTGTATTTCTCCAGCTGACTGGTGGCTGAATTGGAGGATTTAGGCAGAAGTATGAGGCGGCCTTCTTTCCATTGACGGGGAAGTGGCCCATACGAAGGCATTTGGTGAACAATTCGGCCAGCAGGAATTGCAAGGAAGGGCCGCCCAGGTCTAGGCATTTTGAACCAAGACCGTCAGGGCCCGGGGCTTTCCTTTTTCCACAGCGATGAATGGCTCGCAAAACTTCCCAGGGTTTGAATTCAGGTTCGTCTGAGTGAGCAGAAATTGCATTCCTTTGCGGGTGAGGTCTGGTATCATGTAGAAAAAAGTGATTTTAACAGGGTCTGGCAAGTCTCATGAGGATTGTAAAGAGAGCCGTTATCATGTTTGAGAAGTGGCGGACCTCGGGGGGAGCCGCGGCCCCGGGCGATAAATCGATGTATGTCACCCC
>CP092866.1:108097314-108121736 GCA_030710605.1 Cordylochernes scorpioides | reverse complement strand
TATGAATTACTGTCATCGGGATGTTTCGATATACCCTTAGGTGGAGCCCCACCTGCACTCCAACATTATTTTGGCCTTAATCTAGGGAAACACGACACCGCCACCATTAGTTTGCCTTTAATATAGGCGGATCTCACCTACCAACACTGTTTAGGAGTTAATATAGGCGGTATACAAAACGCTTAGACTGTTAGGGTTGATCTAGGCGGAAAAATACTTGTCAACACTGTTTTGGCGTTAATCTAGAAATAAAATTACCATCTGCTATTTAATTTTAGTTATTCTAGGCAGAATACACACACTACCTGTCACCACTGTTTTTGCGGTAATCTAGATGTTTACCTATAACACTGTTTTGTCCTTAATCTAGGCAGAAACACTATCTGACAACATTCTTTTGGCGGCAATCTAGGTTGAACGCCTGCTTAAGACATTGTTTTGGGCTAACCTAGACGGAATACTACTATAAAACCTTGTTTTGGTTTTAATACTGTTGGATTACCTACTGTTGCCATTGCTTCGGCGCTAATCTAGGCGGAATACCATCCGTTGAATCTGTTTTGGCGCTAATATAGACGGAACACCAACTGCTACCACTGTTTTGAAGTTAAACTAGACGGAATACCACCTGCCGCCATTGTTCAGGCGTAGATCTTGGCAGAATCGCAGATATCGTACCAGGGTATGGACTCTCTCAACAATGGATTGGAGATCACACCAGGGTATGGACTCTCTCAACAATGGAAGCCCCAAGTCGACCTGGCCGTCACCATCGCTTGGTCTTCGCTTTGAGATATGTTTTCTCTGGGCACAACGCCGAGGGAGCGGTACGACTGGCCCTGCATGCCCTACCCATCCAGAAAATCCGGCTTCAGAACGGGAGTCCTGCATCGCCTGTGGGTCCGGAGACCTGTCACTGGCCCGCCGCTACTGGTCCTGTAGGCGGATCAGGCCTGTCATCGTGGAGGCCTTCACCATCATCCAGCAACCCCTGACTTACAGGGTTGGATCTTCATGCATGGCCTGGAGGACGACGCTCTGGCCATCCTCGCGTCTGCAAAGGCGCGGATATATAGGAACTTCCTGACCCTGGAGTTGCGTGAGGTCCAAGAAGACCCCTCCTGGTCTGAAGGAGGACCCTATCAAAATGTTGGAGCCCTCCTTACTCATAAATCATTGTAAATATTATCATTATATTTTTTTCATTCATTTTTTGAAGCCTAATGGAGTCACCCTCACTCAAAAATGGATAAGAGATCACACCAGTGTATGAACTCTCTCAACAATGGATTAGAGATCACACTGGAGTAAGGACCTTTTCAACAATTGATTAAAGATTACACTAGGGTATAAACACCCTCAACAATGGATTGGAGATCATACTGGGGTATGACTCTCTAAACAATGGATGAGATATCACACTAATGTATGGACTCTCTCAAAATAAATTAGAGATCACAAAGGGTATGAACTCGCCGCTGAACAATGGATTAGAGATAACACTAGTTTATGGACACTCCCTACTTTGGTTTAGAGGTCACACCAGGGTATGGACTCTCTAAACAATGGATGAGGAATCACGTCAGTATTGACTCTCACAACAATGAATTAGAGATCCCACTAAGGTAAGGATTCTCTCAACAATGGATTAGAGATAACACCAGGGTATGGATCTCTCAACAATGGATAAGAGATCACACTAGGGTATGGACCCTCTCAATTATGGATTAGAGATCTCACTATGGTATGGACTCTCTTAACGATAGATTAGAGGTCGCATCAGGGTATAGACTCTATTAACAATAGATTAGAGATCGCACCAGGTTATGCACTCCTTCAACAATGGATGAGAGATTACACTAGGGTCTGGGCTCTCTCAACAATAGATTAGAGCTCACTCTAGGGTATGGACTCTATCATCAATGGATTAGAGATCTCACCAGGGTATGGACTCTTTAAACAATAGATGAGAGATCGTGCCAGGTTATGGAATATCTCAACATTAGATGAGAGATGGCACCTGGGTATGAACTCTCTCAATAAAGGATGATAAATCACACCAGGGTATAGATTCTCTAAACAATGGATTAGATATCGTACCAGGGTGTAGACTCTCTCCACATTGGATGTGAGATCCAACCAGGGTATGAACTCTCTCAAAAATGGACTAGAGATCACACTAGAATATGGACACGTCAACAATGAATTAAAGATCACACCAATGTATGGACTCTCTCAACAATGGATGAGAGATCACACCAAGATATGGACTCTCTCAAGAATGATTAGAGATCGCACCAGTGTATTGTCTCGCCCAGCAATGTAGGAGAGATCACACTAGGGTATGAACTCTTCAACAATGGATTATAGATGGCACTAGTGTATGGACTCATCCAACTTTGGTTTAGAGGTCTCACAGGGGTATGGACTCTCTCAACAATGGATCAGAAATTGTACCAAGGTGTTTACTCTCAAAAACCGATCAGAGAATACTCCAGGGTGGGTAGTCTCTCAACATTGGATAAGAGATCTCACATGGATAGGAATTCTCTCTACAATGGATTAAAGATCACGCTAAGGTCTCACACTAGGGTGTTACCTCTTACAAATATGGATTAGAGATCATACTAGGGTATTGACTCTCTCAACAATGGATTAGAGATCATACTAGGGTATGGATTTTTTCTCAACAATGGTTTAGAGATCTTACTAGAGTATGGACTCTCTCAAAAATTGATTAGAGATCTCACCAGGGTATGGACTCTTTTAACAATGGATGAGAGATCGTACCAGGTTATGGAATCTCTCAACATTAGATGAGAGATGGCACCAGGGTATGAACTCTCTCAATAAAAGATGATAAATCACACCAGGGTATCGATTCTCTAAACAATGGATTCGAGATCACACTGGGGAATGAACTCTCTCAACAATGGATTAGATATCGTACCAGGGTGTGGACGCTCTCAACATTGGATGTGAGATCGCACTAGGGTATGGACTCTCTCAACAATGATTATAGATCGCGCCAGAGTATAGTCTCGAACAACAATGGTTTAGATACCGCACCAGTATATGGTCTCTTTCAACAATAGTTTAGATATCACATTAAGGTATTGACTATCTCAATAATGGATTATGGTATGAAGTCTCTCAAAAATGGATTAGGAATCACCAAGGGTATGGTCTCTCTAATAAATGGGATGAGAGATCACACCAGGGTATGGACTCTCTCAAAAATGGATTAGGAATCACACAAGGGTATGGACTCTCTAATAAATGGGATGAGAGATAACACTTGGGTATGGACTTTCTCAACAATGAATGAATGAGCGCACCATGGTATGCACTCTCTCAACAAGGGATTAGAGATAGCACTAGGGTGTTCACTCTCACAACAATGAATTAGATATCGCAAAAGGGTGTTTACTATCTCCACAATGTATTAGTTATCGCACCAGTATATTGCCTCTCTCAAAAATGAATTACAGAAAGCACCAGTAAATTGTCTCTCTCAACAATGGAAGAGAGATCATACTAGGGAATGAACTCTCAACAATGGTTTAGAGATCACACTACGGTATGGACTCTCTAAAAAATGGATTAGAGATCACACCATGTTGAAGACTCTCTAAACAATGAATGAGAGATCGTACCGGGGTATGGACTTGTGGCGACTACACTTTGCTTCAGCGAGCCGAACTAAGACGGCATCGGCGGGCGTCAACACCTCACTACGCATGCGCGTGGGACGTCATCAGAGACGCTGGCGACTTAGCGGTAAACAACAAGGCTAGTGCGGCGGCCGTTATTTCAACCGTTGCTTCTTTTCTCTTTATAATTTCTTGCTTTAAATAAATTAATTTTAATTATAATTTTATCAGCAGCCTTTTCACAAGCCACACCAACATAGCACATCAACAACCATCCTACAAATTGGTGAGCCGGACGTGATGCAAAAGTTATTTCAATCACACTTCTATATATTTTTTTATTTCATCCACGAAACTTTCAACAGCCCCAGAATGCAAGACGTAACTACGGAACATCCGGAAGGGCCAACATCCACGGCACCCTCCCAAATATCAAGATTGGCTTTCCGTGCACCACCATTCTGGCCCAACAACGTTGAACTGTGGATAAGCCAGCTAGAAGCCGCTTTCGGTCTAGCCGAGATCTCCCGCGACGAAACTAAATTCCAAGCAACGGTAACGAGCCTAGACCAGCCAACCCTTACTTACGTCGCGGACATCGTAACGGCCCCCCCACCCTCTGGTGAATACGATGCGCTGAAAGCAGGCCTTCTCCAACGACTCGGTCAATCAAAACAAACTAAAATCTTACAGGTTCTGGATGGGCGTCCCATGGGAGATCAGAAGCCATCAACAGTCCTAGCCGCGATGCAACACCAGGCAGGAAGAAATTTCTCCGATACAGCACTGAAAATGCTGTGGACTCGACGCCTACCTCAGGACATAAGGGCCGCTCTCGCAGCATCCTCTGAAACAAGTTTGAGTAAGCTGGCGGAAATGGCAGACAACATACACGAAGCCATACTGCCAACGGTCTCAGCAGTGGACCAACCAAGCACAGGTCATAGCGCGGAAGCTCACCAACAGCTGTTGACGCAAATCCAAGACCTGCATACGCAAATCTAAGCTTTGAAGTCATCCATGGACACCCCACACAATCGCTATCCGAACGCTAGGTACCCGACCCACAACAAAAAAGGAAACGCAGGAACTTGCTGGTACCATATGAAGTTTGGAGCGCAAGCTAGGAAGTGCCTTCAACCATGCAACTTCAAGGTCCAGGGAAACGAATACGCCCGCCGTCAGTAGGAGCCACTGACGGCGCAGGCCTTACTCGCCGGCTCTTCATTACGGACCGACGCAGCGCCTATTTGTTTTTGATCGACACTGGAGCTGAAGTCTCAGTGATTCCACCACCAGTAAAAAACGCTAGGCCCTCGAACAGGCAGCTTTTCGCAGCTAACGGATCTATCATCCACACTTACGGGGAACGACATCTTGAGCTTGACCTCGGTCTCGGACGATTATTCCGTTGGCCTTTCATCATAGCCGACGTCGACGTGTCCATCATCGGCGAAGACTTTCTCCGACATTACGGGCTGACAGTAGACCTGCGTAATCACCGGCTGAGCGACCCAGTATCTTCCCTTCACTCCATTGGACAAGTTTCCCCTTCCCCCGCTGTTAGCATTCACCTTACAATCGCCAATTCGCCTTACTCCAGAATACTCAGACAATTCCCAGAGCTCACTAGTCAGAATCTTGTAAAAAGCCCTCCCCGTCACTCAGTGACTCATCATATCGTCACAAAGGGCCCCCCGATTGCAGCAAAACCGCGACGACTCCCCACGGACAAACTCGCCGCGGCAAAGAAAGAATTCGCCTTCATGATGGAGAAAGGCATCTGTCGTCCATCCAAATCACCGTGGGCCAGCCCTCTCCTCCTAGTACCCAAAAAAGACGGCTCGCTACGACCATGTGGAGACTACAGGGAACTGAATGCCGCTACCGTCCCCGACCGATATCCAGTCCCTAACATTATGGACTTTGCATCGCATCTGCATGGTAAGAAAATATTTTCTACTATCGATCTGGTTAGAGCGTACTACCATGTGCCCGTGGAATCTAGAGATATCCCTAAGACTGCCGTTATTACGCCTTTCGGCCTTTTCGAGTTTCCCCGCATGTCCTTTGGCCTATGTAACGCAGCCCAAACCTTTCAAAGGCTCATCAACGAAGTACTCCAAGGTTTGGATTTTGCATATGCCTACATTGACGACGTGCTTATCGCATCCGATTCAGAAAATCAACATGTATCCCATCTTCAACAACTTTTTGGTCGCCTTCGAGACTACGGCCTGACGATCAACGAAACCAAATGCACCTACGGCCAACCTTCAGTCAAATTCTTTGGGTTTATCATCACTAACGCTGGAATCGCGCCGGACCCTCAGCGAGTACAAGCAATTAAAGACATCCCAGTCCCTGATACTGTCGGAAAACTTCGACGTTTTCTGGGTATGTTAAATTTCTATCGGCGCTGCCTCCCCAATGCCGCTAGTACTCAGGCACCACTCCACGCCATGGTCGAAGGGCGCAAGAACGCATCCTGCCAATGGACCCCAACAGCACTCCAGGCTTTCGACCAGTGCAAATTTCAACTAGCCAACGCTGCCCTCTTGCACCATCCTTTTCCAGAAGCGCCTCTCTGCCTTAAGGTAGATGCCTCGGATTTTGCTGGGGGCCGCGCTTCACCAGCAAGTTGGCAACAATTTCCAACCAATAGCGTTTTTTCTCAAGGAAACTAGACGCTGCACAAAGAAAATACAGCGCATACGACAGAGTACTCCTGGCGGTATACTTGGCTATCAAGCATTTCAGGCATTTATTGGAAGGACGACAATTTCCGGTCTATACGGACCACAAACCTCTCACATACGCCTTTCAACAAAATCTGGACAAGGCCTCACCGCGCCAATGTCGACACCTCGATTTCATCGGGCAATTCACAACCGACATCCGCCACATCGCGGGCTGTGAAAATGTACCTGCAGATTTCCTGTCACGCGTGGAACCCATCTCCCATCACCAACCTTATGACCCGAAATCCCTCGCCGAAGTGCAAGCAGTAGACCAGGAGCTACAAGCTCTCTTGACATCGGAAAACCGCAGCTCACTACAACTGGAAAAAGTACAAATCCCAGAAACGAACATTTCCCTGTACTGTGACGTTTCCACAGCAAAACCCAGACCATTCATACCCGCACCCTGTCGCCGCATAATTTTTTCTGCATACCACAACTTGTCTCACCCCGGAGTACGAGCTACTACAAGGATGGTCACCGCCCATTACGTCTGGCCGGCCGTCAAGAAGGATTGCGCACTTTGGACTCGCGCCTGCCACCGCTCCCAAGTCTCCAAAACCGCTAGACACACAAGAACTCCCCTTCAGTCGTTTAGTCCCCCAGACGGAAGGTTCCGTCATGTTCACATTGACCTGGTCGGACCATTACCACCGAGTGAAAACTATCGGTACATATTCACCTGCGTCGACCGATTCACTAGGTGGCCCGAAGCCCTATCCATACAGGACATCACCGCCAAAACAGTAGCAAATGCCTTCCTATCGTTCTGGATATATCGTTTTGGCGTGCCAGCAAAAGTGACTACAGACCAAGGCAGGCAGTTTGAATCAGCACTTTTCGGTGAGTTGACACGGCTTCTGGGAATCAACAGAATAAGGACATCACCCTTCCACCCAGCAGCAAACGGCCTGGTAGAAAGATTCCACAGACAGCTGAAAGACTCCCTTCGCTGTCACGATTCCACGAGCTGGTCCTTGAAACTTCCCCTGGTGCTCCTAGGGATTCGTTCTTCGCTAAGGGAAGATCTCAACACCACAACCGCTGAGCTGGTCTATGGGAAGCCCCTACCCCTTCCAGGAACATTTTTCGAGGACCCCCCCTCTGCAAGCTCGCCTACCGAACCGTGGCTGGAGGACTTCAAGCGCGCCATGGTATCTCTGAAACCTGCACCAAGCAAACCACATGGGAACCGCCACGTTTACGTGCCCAAACCACTCGAGACATGTTCCCATGTCTATCTACGTCGGGACCTGTTATTGCCACCGCTAGCTCCCCCATACGACGGGCCATATGAAGTCCTTTTTAGGAAACCCAAAATTTACAAACTGAAAATTAAAAAGAGATCCCCGTGGGTGTCAATCGACCGCCTCAAGCCTGCTTTCAGATCAGAAGGACCGATGTTTTCCCAAGACCCGAACTTGGCAAGCCAATAAGATTGCATAGGATCGCTGGAAAGATCCTACTGGAGGGGGAGTAGTGTGGCGACTACACTTTGCTTCAGCGAGCCGAACTAAGACGGCCTCGGCGGGCGGCAACACTTCACTACGCATGCGCGTGGGACGTCATCAGAGACGCTGGCGACTTAGCGGTAAACAACAAGGCTAGTGCGGCGGCCGTTATTTCAACCGTTGCTTCTTTTCTCTTTATAATTTCTTGCTTTAAATAAATTAATTTTAATTATAATTTTATCAGCAGACTTTCCACAAGCCACACCAACTCAGCACATCAACAACCATCCTACAGACTCTCTCAATAATGGATTAGAGATAGAACCAGGGTTAAGACTCTCTCAACAATAGGATAGACATCGAAACCAGGGTATGGACTCTCTCAACAATAAATGAGAGATCGCACCAGGGAATGGACTCTCTCAATTATGGACTAGAGATTGCACCAGGGTATAGACTATCTGAACAATGGACTAGACATCACACAAGGGTATTAACTCTCTCAACAATGGATTAGAGATCGGCACAGGTTATAGAATCTCTCAACATTAGATAAGAAATCGCACCAGGGAGTGGACTCTCTCAACAATGGATTAGATATTGTTACAGGGTGTGGACTCTTCCAACATTGGATGTTAGATCGCACAAGGGTATGGAGTCTCTCAACAATGGATTAGAGATCACCCAGGGGTAGGAATTCTCTCTACAATGGATTATATATCACACTAGGATCTAGACTGTGTTAACAAAGGATTATTTATCACACTAGGGTATTGACTTTCTCAAATATGGATTAGAGATCATACTAGGGTATGGATTTTCTCAACAATGGATTAGAAATCTCATCAGGGTTTGGACTCCTTAAACATTAGATGAGAGATCGCACCAGGGTAATAGACTCTCTGAACAATAGTTTAGAGATCACACAAGGGTATTGACTCTCTCAACAATGGATTATAGGTCATACTAGGGTATAGACTCCCTCAAAAAGGATTAGAGTTCGTACCTGGTTATGGAATCTCCCTAAACATCAGATGAAAGATCGCACCAGAGTATGAACTCTCTCATGATGATAGATCACACCAGGATATAGATTCTCTAAACAATGGATTCGAGATCACACTGGGGTATGGACTATCTCAATAATGGATTAGATATCGTATCAGGTTGTGGATTCTCTCAACATTGGATGTGAGATCACACCAGAGTATGGATTTTCTCAACAATGGATTAGAGATCACACCAAGGTATGAACCCTCTCAGCAATGATTAGAGATCGCACCAGAGTATGGACCCTCTCAGAAATGATTAGAGATCGCACCACAGTATAGACTCGCACAACAATGGAGGAATGATCACACTAGGGTATGAACTCTCTCAACAATGGATTATATTTCACCTTTAGTGTATGGACTCTCCTAAATTTGGTTTAGAGGTCACACCGGGGTATGGATACTCTCACTAATGGATGAGAGATCGCACCAAGGTGTTTACTCTCTCAACAACCGATCATATATCGCTTCAGGGTGTGGAGACTCTCAACATTGGTGAAGAGATCACATCAGGGTATGGACTCATTCAAGAATGGATTAGAGATCACACAGGGGTAGGGATTCTCTCTACAAAGGATTAAAGATCACACTAGGGTCTGAACACTGTTAACAATGGATTAGAGATCATACTAGGGTATGGATTCTCTTAACAATGGATAAGAGATCATACTAGGGTATGGACTATCTTAACAATGGATTAGAGGCCACACCAGGTTATGCACTCCTTCAACCATGGATGAGAGATTACACTAGGGTCTGGGCTCTCTCAACAATAGATTAGAGCTCACTCTAGGGTATGGACTCTCTCATCAATGGATTAGAGATCTCACCAGGGTATGGACTCTCTAAACAATAGATGAGAGATCGTACCAGGTTATGGAATCTTTCAACATTAGATGAGAGATGACACCAGGGTATGAACTCTCTCAATAAAGGATGATAAATCACACCAGGGTATAGATTCTCTAAACAATGAATTCGAGATCACACTGGGGAATGAACTCTCTCAACAATGAATTAGATATCGTACCAGGGTGTGGACGCTCTCAACATTGGATGTGAGATTGCACTAGGGTATGGACTCTCTCAACAATGATTATAGATCGCGCCAGAGTATAGTCTCGCACAACAATGGATTATATATCGCACCAGTATATGGTCTCTTTCAACAATAGTTTAGATATCACATTAAGGTATTGACTATCTCAAGAATGGATTAGGGTATGAACTATCTCAAAAATGGATTAGGAATCAAACAAGGGTATGGACTCTCTAATAAATGGGATGAGAGATAACACTTGGGTATGGACTTTCTCAACAATGAATGAATGATCGCACCATGGTATGCACTCTCTCAACAAGGGATTAGAGATAGGACTAGGGTGTTCACTCTCAAAACAATGAATTAGATATCGCAAAAGGGTGTTTACTATCTCCACAATGTATTTGTTATCGCACCAGGGTATTTCCTCTCCCAACAATGGATTAGAGATCGCACCAGTAAATAGTCTCTCTCAACAATGGAGGAGAGATCATACTATGGAATGAACACTCTCTACAATGGTTTAGAGATCACACTACGGTATGGACTCTCTTAAAAATGGATTAGAGTTCACACCAGGGTATAGACTCTCTAAACGATGGATTAGAGATCACACCAAGGTATGGACTCTCTCAAGAATGATTAGAGATCATACCAGTGTATTGTCTCGCCCAACAATGTAGGAGAGATCACACTAGGGTATGAACTCTTCAACAATGGATTATAGATGACACTAGTGTATGGACTCATCCAACTTTGATTTAGAGGTCACACAGGGGTATGGACTCTCTCAACAATGGATCAGAAATTGCACCAAGGTGTTTAATCTCAAAAACCGATTAGAGATCGCTCCAGGGTGTGTAGTCTCTCAACATTGGATAAAAGATCTCACATGGATAGGAATTCTCTCTACAATGGATTAAAGATCACGCTAAGGTCTGGACTCTGTTAACAATGGAATAGAGATCACACTAGGGTGTTACCTCTTTCAAATATGGATTAGAGATCATACTAGGCTATTGACTCTCTCAACACTGGATTAGAGATCATACTAGGGTATGGATATTTTCTCAACAATGGATTAGAGATCATACTAGAGTATGGACTCTCTCAAAAATGGATTAGAGATTGCATCAGGGTTTGGACTCTTTTAACAATGGATGAGAGATCGTACCAGGTTATGGAATCTCTCAACATTAGATGAGAGATGGCACCAGGGTATGAAATCTCTCAATAAAAGATGATAAATCACACCAGGGTATCGATTCTCTAAACAATGGATTCGAGATCACACTGGGGAATGAATTCTCTCAAAAATGGATTAGATATCGTACCAGGGTGTGGACGCTCTCAACATTGGATGTGAGATCGCACTAGGGTATGGACTCTCTCAACAATGATTATAGATCGCGCCAGAGTATAGTCTCGCACAACAATGGATTAGATATCGCACCAGTATATGTTCTCTTTCAACAATAGTTTAGATATAACATTAAGGTATTGACTATCTCAATAATGGATTGGGGTTTGAAAATCTCTCAAAAATGGATTAGGAATCACACAAGGGTATGGACTCTCTAATAAATGGGATGAGAGATAACACTTGGGTATGGACTTTCTCAACAATGAATGAATGATCGCACCATGGTATGCACTCTCCCAACAAGGGATTAGAGATAGGACTAGGGTGTTCACTCTCACAACAATGAATTAGATATCGCAAAAGGTTGTTTACTATCTCCACAATGTATTATTTATCGCACCAGGGTATTTCCTCTCTCAACAATGGAGGAGAGATCATACTAGGGAATGAACACTCTCTACAATGGTTTAGAGATCACACTACGGTATGGACTCTCTTAATAATGGATTAGAGATCACACCATAAGATAGACTCTTTCTACAGTGGATGAGAGGTCACAAAAGGGTATGGGCTCTCTCAACAATGATTTAGAGATCGCACCATTATGAAGACTCTAAATAATGAATGAGAGATCGCACCGGGGTATGGACTCTATCAATAATGGATTAGAGATTGAACCATGGTTAAGACTCTCTTAACAATAGGATAGACATCGAAACCAGGGTATGGACTCTCTCAACAATGAATGAGAGATCGCACCAGGGTATGGACCTCTCAATTATGGACTAGAGATTACACCAGGGTATAGACTATCTGAACAATGGACTAGACATCACACAAGAGTATTAACTCTCTCAACAATAGATTAGAGATCGGCACAGGTTATAGAATCTCTCAACATTAGATATGAAATCGCACCAGGGAGTGGACTCTCTTAACAATGGATTAGATATTGTTACAGGGTGTGGACTCTTTCAACATTGGATGTTAGATCGCACAAGGGTATGGAGTCTCTCAAGATTGGAGAAGAGATCACACCAGGGTATGGACTCACTCAACAATGGATTAGAGATCACCCAGGGGGGTAGGAATTCTCTCTACAATGGAATATATATCACGCTAGGATCTAGACTGTGTTAACAAAGGATTATTTATCACACTAGGGTATTGACTTTCTCAAATATGGATTAGAGATCATACTAGGGTATGGATTTTCTCAACAATGTATTAGAGATCTCATCAGGGTTTGGACTCCTTAAACATTAGATGAGAGATCGCACCAGGGGAATAGACTCTCTGAACAATAGTTTAGAGATCACACAAGGGTATTGACTCTCTCAACAATGGATTATAGGTCATACTAGGGTATAGACTTCCTCAAAAAGGATTAGAGTTCGTACCTGGTTATGGAATCTCCCTAAACATCAGATGAAAGATCGCACCAGAGTATGACCTCTCTCATGATGATAGATCACACCAGGATATAGATTCTCTAAACAATGGATTCGAGATCACACTGGGGTATGGACTATCTCAACAATGGATTAGATATCGTACCAGGTTGTGGATTCTCTCAACATTGGATGTGAGATCACACCAGAGTATGGATTTTCTCAACAATGGATTAGATATCACACCAAGGTATGGACCCTCTCAGCAATGATTAGAGATCGCACCAGAGTATGGACCCTCTCAGCAATGATTAGAGATCGCACCACAGTATAGACTCGCACAACAATGGAGGAATGATCACACTAGGGTATGATCTCTCTCAACAATGGATTATATTTCACCTTTAGTGTATGGACTCTCCTAAATTTGGTTTAGAGGTCACACCGGGGTATGGATACTCTCACTAATGGATGAGAGATCGCACCAAGGTGTTTACTCTCTCAACAACCGATCATATATCGCTTCAGGGTGTGGAGACTCTCAACATTTAGAAAGAGATCACATCAGGGTATGGACTCATTCAAGAATGGATTAGAGATCACACAGGGGTAGGGATTCTCTCTACAAAGGATTAAAGATCACGCTAGGGTCTGAACACTGTTAACAATGGATTAGAGATCATACTAGGGTATGGATTCTCTTAACAATGGATAAGAGATCATACTAGGGTATGGACTCTCTTAACAATGGATTAGAGGTCACACCAGGGTATGCACTCCTTCAACCATGGATGAGAGATTACACTAGGGTCTGGGCTCTCTCAACAATGGATTAGCGCTCACTCTAGGGTATGGACTCTCTCATCAATGGATTAGAGATCTCACCAGGGTATGGACTCTTTAAACAATAGATGAGAGATCGTACCAGGTTGTGGAATCTCTCAACATTAGATGAGAGATGGCACCAGGGTATGAACTCTCTCAATAAAGGATGATAAATCACACCAGGGTATAGATTCTCTAAACAATGAATTCGAGATCACACTGGGGAATGAACTCTCTCAACAATGGATTAGATATCGTACCAGGGTGTGGACGCTCTCAACATTGGATGTGAGATCGCACTATGGTATGGACTCTCTCAACAGTGATTATAGATCGCGCCAGAGTATAGTCTCGCACAACAATGGATTATATATCGCACCAGTATATGGTCTCTTTCAACAATAGTATAGATATATATAAAGCTATACAAACTGTTTAACCGCATAAGTTTCTTTTTTTATTTATGAAAAATCATTTTTAATTTCAAAGAGAAATATTTAATATTTCTAACTTTTGGATGACGTATGAAAAGGTTGAATATATGAAGAGTGATGGTCTATATATGAATGGATGATGTATGGAAGGGTGAAAAATATGAAGAGTAATGGCGAACGGAAAAATAAAAGTGTCCAGGAGCGAGAATCGAACCCACAACCTTCTGCTTACCGGGCAGGTGCCATGTCCACTAGGCTATCCTGGACGTATTTCTCCATTCGTAACTAATATTTAAACTGACTAATAATACTTATAAATGACTGCGGCGTATAATTATAAAGCTATACAAACAGTTTAACCGCATAAGTTTCTTTTTTTTTATTTATGAAAAATCATTTTTAATTTCAAAGAGAAATATTTAATATTTCTAACTTTTGGATGACGTATGAAAAGGTTGAATATATGAAGAGTGATGGTCTATATATGAATGGATGACGTATGGAAGGGTGAAAAATATGAAGAGTAATGGCGAACGGAAAAAAAAAAGTGTCCAGGAGCGGGAATCGAACCCACAACCTTCTGCTTACCGGGCAGGTGCCATGTCCACTAGGCTATCGCCCAGAAGGTTGTGGGTTCGATT
Source organism: Cordylochernes scorpioides (assembly GCA_030710605.1). Lineage (NCBI taxonomy): Eukaryota > Metazoa > Arthropoda > Arachnida > Pseudoscorpiones > Chernetidae > Cordylochernes > Cordylochernes scorpioides. The sequence goes on along the minus strand of CP092866.1, from coordinate 108,107,143 downwards.
CCCGCTCCTGGACACTTTTATTTTTCCGTTCGCCATTACTCTTCATATTTTTCACCCTTCCATACGTCATTTATTCATATATAGACCATCACTCTTCATATATTCAACCTTTTCATACGTCATCCAAAAGCTAGAAATATTAAATATTTCTCTTTGAAATTAAAAATAATTTTTCATAAATATAAAAAAAAAAGAAACTTATGCGGTTAAACTGTTTATATAGCTTTATAATTATACGCCGCAGTCATTTATAAGTATTATTAGTCAGTTTAAATATTAATTACGAACGGAGAAATACGTCCAGGATAGCCTAGTGGACATGGCACCTGCCCGGTAAGCAGAAGGTTGTGGGTTCGATTCCCGCTCCTGGACACTTTTATTTTTCCGTTCGCCATTACTCTTCATATTTTTCACCCTTCCATACGTCATCCATTCATATATAGACCATCACTCTTCATATATTCAACCTTTTCATACGTCATCCAAAAGTTAGAAATATTAAATATTTCTCTTTGAAATTAAAAATGATTTTTCACAAATAAAAAAAGAAACGTATGCGGTTAAACTGTTTGTATAGCTTTATAATTATACGCCGCAGTCATTTATAAGTATTAATAGTTTAGATATTACATTAAGGTATTGACTATCTCAAGAATGGATTAGGGTATGAACTCTCTCAAAAATGGATTAGGAATCACACAAGGGTATGGACTCTCTAATAAATGGGATGAGAGATCACACCAGGGTATGGACTCTCTCAACAATTGATGAGAGGTCACAACAGGGTATGGTTCTTTCAACAATAGATTAGAGATAACACTTGGGTATGGAATTTCTCAACAATGAATGAATGATCGCACCATGGTATGCACTCTCTCAACAAGGGATTAGAGATAGCACTAGGGTGTTCACTCTCAAAACAATGAATTAGATATCGCAAAAGGGTGTTTACTATCTCCACAATGTATTAGTTATCGCACCAGGGTATTTCCTCTCTCAACAATGGATTAGAGATCGCACCAGTAAATTGTCTCTCTCCACAATGGAGGAGAGATCAAACTAGGGAATGAACACTCTCTACAATGGTTTAGAGATCACACTACGGTATGGACTCTCTTAAAAATGGATTAGAGATCACACCAGGGTATAGACTCTCTAAACGATGGATGAGAGGTCAAACAGGTAATGGACACTTTAAACAATGGATGAATGATCAAACTGGAGAATGAAATCTCTCAACAATGGATGAGAGGTCACACAACGGTATGAGCTCTTTCAACAATGAATTAGAGATCACACCAGGGTATGACTCTCTCAAAAAATGGAATAGAGATAGAACCAGGGTTGAGACTCTCTCAACAATATGATAGACATCGAAACCAGGGTATGAACTCTCTCAACAATGGAGCAGAGATTGCACCAGGGGGTGGACACTGTCAACAAGGGATTAGAGATTGCACCAGGGTTTAGACTCTCTAAACGATGGATGAGAGGTCAAACAGGTAATGGACACTTTATACAATGGATGAATGATCAAACTGGAGAATGAAATCTCTCAACAATGGATGAGAGGTCACACAACGGTATGAGCTCTTTCAACAATGAATTAGAGATCGCACCGGGGTATGATTCTCTCAAAAATGGAATAGAGATAGAACCAGGGTTGAGACTCTCTCAACAATAGGATAGACATCGAAACCAGGGTATGAACTCTCTCAACAATGGATCAGAGATTGCACCAGGGGGTGGACACTGTCAACAAGGGATTAGAGATCCCACCAAGGTATGGACCCTCTCAATAATGGATTAGAGATTGCACCAGAGTGTGGACTCTCTAAACATTGGAGAAGAAATCACACAAGAATTTGGAATCACCCAAAAATGAATTAGAGATCACACAGGTGCAGGAATTCTCTCTACAATGGATTAAAGATCACGCTAGGGTCTGGACTATGGTAACAAAGGATTATATATCACACTAGTGTTTTGAAACTCTCAAATATGGATTAGAGATCGAACTAGGGTATGGATTCTCTCAACAATGTATTTGAGATCACTCTACGGTTTGACTCTCTCAACAATGTATTAGAGATCGCATCAGGGTTTGGACTCTTTCAACAATGGGTGAGAGTTAGTACCAGGTTATGGAATCTCTCAACATTAGATGAGAGATGGCACCAGGTTATGAACTCTCTCAATAAAGGATGATAAATCACACCAGGGTATAGATTCTCTAAACAATGGATTAGATGAAGTAAACGAAAAATTGCGTTACAAATTTCAAAAATAAAACTACAACCTTTCGCAATGAGTTTCTTTTATTATCATAATAAAAGAAACTTATTGCGAAAGGTTGTAGTTTTATTTTTGAAATGGATTAGATATCGTACAAGGGTGTAGACTCTCTCCACATTGGATGTGAGATACAACCAGGGTATGAACTCTCTCAAAAATGGACTACAGATCACACCTGAGAATGGACACGTCAACAATGAATTAGAGATCACACCAATGTATGGACTCTCTCAACAATGGATTATAGATCACACCAAGGTAAGGAATCTCTCAAGAATGATTAGAGATCGCACCAGTGTATTGACTCGCCCAACAATGTAGGAGAGATCACACTAGGGTATGAACTCTTCAACAATGGATTATAGATGACACTAGTGTATGGACTCATCCAACTTTGGTTTAGAGGTCACACAGGGGTATGGACTCTCTCAACAATGGATTATATTTCACCTTAGTGTATGGACTCTCCTAAATTTGGTTTAGAGGTCACACCGGGGAATGGATACTCTCACTAATGGATGAGAGATCGCACCAAGGTGTTTACTCTCTCAACAACCGATAACAGATCGATTAAGGGTATGGAGTCTCTCAAGATTGCATGAGAGATCGCACCATGGTATGGACTCTCTCAATAATGGATTAGAGATCACACAGGGGTAGATATTCTCTCTACAATTGATTGATGATCACGCTAGGGTCAGGACTCTGTTAAAAATGGATTAGAGATCACACTAGGGTATGGAATTTCTTAACAACGGATAAGAGATCATACTAGGGTATGGACAATCTCAACATTGGATGAGAGATTACATCAGGATATGGAGTCGCTCAACAATGGCTGAGAGGTCACACCAGGTTATGGACTCTCTAAACATTGGGATGAGAGATCACGCTAGGGTATGGATTCTCTCAGCAATGGATGAGAGGTCACACAAATGCATTGGCTCTTACAACAATGGATTAGAGATCGCACCAGGGTATGGAGTCTCTCAACAATGATTGAGAGATCAAACCAGGGTATGGAGTCTCTCATCAATGGAGTAGATAGCATTCCAGGCCATGGACTCTCTCAACATTGGATGAGAGAACACACGAGGGTATGGACTCTCTCAACATTGGATGAGAGATTTCCCTAAAGTATGAAGTCTCTCATCATTGAATGAGAGATCACACCAGGGTATGGCCTCATGGCATCATGGCATCTGAGAAGGCGTGGATATATAGGAACTTCCTGATTCTGGAGTTGCGTGAGGTCCAAGAAGACCCCTTCCTGGTCTGAAGGAGGACACTATCAAAATGGTGGAGCCTCTCTCATTTATAAATCATTGTAAATATTCCTATCATTATTCATTAATTTTATAAAACCTTATTGACAAGATGTCAATAAAAGTGTTTAAATGTCTCAACAATGGATTAGAGATTGCATCAAGGTGTTTAATCTCTCAACAATGGATGAGAGATCGTACCAGGGTTTGGACTCTCTCACCAATGGATAAGATATCGAACCAAGGTGTGGACTTTCTCAACAATGGTTTAGAATTCGCACAAAGGTATGGACTCTCTCATAAATGGATTAGAGTTCCCACAGGGTATTGACTATCTCAATAATAGATGGAATATCGCACCAGGGTGTGGACTCTCAAAAATTAATAAGAGATCGCACTAGGTTGGGGACTCTTACAACAATGAATGAGAGATCGCACCAGGATATGGACTCTCTTAACAATGGATTAAAGATCGCAACAGGATATGGACTCTCTCAACAATGAATTTGAGGTCACATAAAAGTATGGAATCTTTCAACAATGGTAGAGATATCACACCGAGGTATGGACTCTCAACAATATTTAAGATATCACACTAGGGTGTGGACTCTCACAACAATGTAATATAGATCGCACCAAGGTATGGACTCGCTTAACAATGGATTAGAGATTGCACCAGGGTATGGACTCTCTCAACATTGGATTAGAGGTCACACCAAGGTCTGGACTCTCTCGACAATAGATTAGAGATCGCACCAGGGTGTTTAATCTCTCTACAATGTATGAATGATCGCACCAGGTTTTGGACTCTCTCAACAATGGTTTAGAGATCGAACTAAGGCATGGACTCTTTCAACAATAATTGAAGATCACACTAAGGTATGGACTCTCTCAATGATAGATTATAGATCGCACCAGGGTTTTTACCTACTAAAAATTGATAAGAAGGCACACCAGGGTATGGACCTTCTCAACAATGGATTAAAGATCGTACCAGGGTGTTTACTCTCTCAACATATTGGCTAGAGATCGCACCAGGGTTTGGACTCTCTCAACAAACGATGATAGATCGCACAAAGGTATGGGCTCTCTTAGCAATGGATTAGAGATTGCACCAGGGTGTTTATTTTCTCAACAATGTATGAGTGATCGCACCAGGGTGTGGACTCTCTCAATATTGGATTAGAGATCGCACCAGGGTGTTTTCTCTCTCAACAATGGAATCGAGATTGCACTAGGGTGTTTACTCTCCCAACAATGTATGAGTGATCGCACCAGGGTGTGGACTCTCTCCACAATGGTTTAGAGTTCGCACTAATGTATGACTCTCTCAACAATGGATTATAGATTGCATCAGGGTGTTTACTCTCTCAACAATGTATGAGTGATCACTAAAGTTGTGGACTCTCTCAACAATAGATTAGATATCGCACCAGGGTTAGGACTCTCTCAAAAATAGATTAGAGATTGCACCAGGGTGTTTACCCTCCCAACAATATATTAGTGATCACACCAGAGTGTGGACTCTCTCAACAATGGTTTAGAGTTCGATCTGAGGTATGGACTCTCCTAACAATGATTTAGAGATCACACCAGGGTATGGACTCTCTCAACATTGGATGAGAAAAATAACAAGGTGTGAACTCTCTTAACAATGGATTAGAGATCACACAAGGGTATGGGCCCTCTCAAAAATGGAATAGAGGTCACACTTGGTTATGGACTCTCTCAAGAATGGATTAGAGGTCATACCAAGGTATGGACTCCCTCAGCAATGTATTAGAGATCACACCAGTGTATGGAGTCTCTCAAGATTGCATGAGAGATCGCACCATGGTATGGACTCTCTCAATAATGGATTAGAAATTACACTAGGGTATGGGCTCTCTCTACAATGGATTAGAGATCACTCTAGGTTATAGACTCTCTCAACAATCGATTAGAGATCACTCAAGTGTATGGACTCTCTCGACAGATCGTTAAACCCACAGGTGACACAATATTTTTGTGCTAAAGCCGGGTAGGCTGGATGGGGCAAGGCGTACAGAACTAGCCTCACTGCTACGACCACGTTGTGTCAGGAGAAGGCGCGGCGCCGGAGCGACAACCAGCCGATGTTGATGGGCAGGTTCTTATTCTCCTCTCTCCTTCCAGGGAACTGGACGATGAGCAGGGCAGTCAGGCCTGGGCGCTCTAACGTGCGGCGGGCAGTTCAGGTGATAACTCGCAAAAACGGCGTAGTCGCCCGAGCAGCACTACGGCCTGACCGATGGTGTTTACTCGGAAAGTTCCGAGCAGATTTTGGTCGATAAGACCACGGCAGAAGATTGTCAGGCAAGGTGCAGATCGTTTGCCGGATGAAAAGAGCGGCAGGGCCAACGAAGTCCCCAATGCCGACGCTAACCCACTGGGTAGGCGCCAGAAGGTCGGGTGGTCAGAAAAGGCGGCCGCCATTGATGATATGGAGGTTCAAGAGGGAGGCGGTGGTCTAGGCGCCCGATAGTCCAACGTGAGGATGTTTGCGACCGCCTCCCAGATATTAAGAAGCCGGAGACGTCTCTCATCGGGAGCCAGGACCCGGATGGAGGGAGATATAGCCACGCACCGCTCAAGACCAGCCAGGAGTAGACATTGCGGCCTGCACGCCCTTGAAGCATGACAACCACAGCTGGGTCTCTATGCCGATGAGGCCGAATTCTCAAAGAGAGACGGGTTTCGTCGGACGTTAACAGACAACCTGGCGGTGCGCTCTTGACCCCAGATGAGCCGCGCAATAAGGACATGGATTTTGTGGAAGTTACTAGTCGGTAGGCAGGTAGCTGTGGATATGATGGACCACCGATTAGAGCACCAAAGAGTTGGCGGATCTGACACGGCCGGCGAGAGAGAGGCCGAGGGTGTATAGGGCCCCCCCTCACTATGGCAGCTTCGAGGAGTTGGGAGGCCTCGTAGACACGCTTGAGAGCATCGACGAAAAAGTCCTCGTAGGCCATGAAGAACTCGCAGGGCAAGTCTTTTCACCAGGGGGACCTTCCAAGCGGCAGGCTAGGAATGGCGGTGGCGATCTCCGCCGCGGAGATCTCGTTGCGGAGCAGGTGGTCTTCCTCTTCGAGGATTAGGGGAGTCGTTGACCCCGGTTGAATTTTGTGACGGCGTTGGGGTCGCACGACTGGCTGGCGAAGCGGCGCTAGAAGGTACTCTGAACAATGGAGTATAGATCACAGCAGAATCTCGGCTCATACAACAATGGATTACAGATAACACTAGAGAGTGGCTTCACCCAACAACGCTTTAGAGATAACAATATTGTATGAGCTCCCTCACGCCTAACAATGTTTTAGATATAATACCCGATTTTCGGCTCAACTATTATCTTATGTATTGTAATGTAATGTGAAATCCTTGTGTAGGAATAAGACCACTTTAGAGACAACTTTTATCTCCGGTGATCTGTCGACAACCATTTATTTTTAGCAACTCTATATTAATAATGGAAAGTGGGGTCCTCCGTAGTGGCCGGTGGTCTGCATGCTTATCTCAGCTGACGTCGATATATTGTTCAAATGTATTAGGAATAACACTAGGGTGTGGGTTCAAATAACAAGGCATTATAGGTTTCACTGGAGTGTATAGACTCACTCAACAATAAATTAGAGATGAAAAATAGTTTGATTTTTCCTCAACAATGCTTAGAGGTAAAAATAAAGTATGAGTTCCCTTAACAATGGATTAAATATACAACTAAAGTGGGAGCTCTCTCAACAATGGAGTAGAGATAACACTAGAGTGCTAGCTTTCTCAACAATGGAGTAGAGATAACACTAGAGTGCTAGCTTTCTCAACCATGGATTAGAGAAAACACTAGAGTGCTAGCTCGCTCAACAATTGATTAGAGATAACGCTTAGGTGTGGTAACAACAATCAGTTGAAGAGAAACTAGACTTTAGCTACTATTTTTAACAATAAAGAAAATAGGGATGGGGCACAATAGATTGGAGCTACCTCTAATATGTGAGAATGAATTAAGATCACATTTTGTTATGGACAAAAATAGAGTGTTCTATGAAAAATAACAAAGATACAGTGTGTAAAAACGGTAGTGCGTATATTACTATGTCAATAATAAGGTCAACCTTGTTGTAATTGAATCAAATATTAAAACACAAAGTATTGTGACTATCCCTTATTTATATATAGGAAACTTTAAACTTATATTTCTCCGTGAGGGTCGACAGGGAAATGAATCTGGGTTTCCAGGAATTAACGAACTTTGTGCAAGAAGCCAAGATATTGTGTTAGACAACGTAGTCTATTGAAACCTAACTTAATTCTATTTGTAAATTTCTATCTCTAGCTTTACACTATACAACACACAACACAACAAACTTTCTCAAATATTTTTTTAATACTTTTTTCATGGAAGTTTCTGCATTTAACATCTGTTATATGATATCTTTATCATTCATAATTTATTAGATAACAAACCTACATAATCAATAAGAGGGTGACCACATGAAACCAGTTCAGAACAGGTGATGTGAAAACAAATAAATAAAAATACAAACTGACATTTTAATGAAATTATTTTTTAAATCTTGTTAAACCATCCTTGGTCGTCTTTAGGGGCATAAATTTAACAATTGGCAGACATTTGAGGGAGTCAACCATTTGATCATGGCTTCTGCTGTCGAGAGGATAATGCCTTCACACTGTAAAACACACCTTCACGTTACCTCGATTCTCATGTAATTAATCAACAATAATCAGGGGTTATAATATAATTTATTATTAGATAGGGGAATATAGAGATTATAATTTTAAAATAAAATAATTTTTATATCACATATATTTTATTAAAAACAAAGTAGGCATATCCTGACCAAGAGCACATGTGCATTTCTGAAGGCAGAACGCCATCTGGTGGAACAGAAATCACCTAAACATTGATTTAGCCTGTTCCATGATATTTGGCCAACGCAATTTCTTAATAAATCAAGAAAAGCCATCCACGAAAGTGTTTTGCGCTGTTGGCGCTCCTCAGCGTGGAGTAGGCTGTACTACTGCGACCAAAAATGTTTTTGGTCCCGGTGGCTTCTTGAGAAACCAAGAAATGGGTATTTAAGGCCAAACATGCGTGAATACGCTTAACAAATGAAAAAAACAATAGAAACATTAAAAATACCAGGTGTTGATATTGAAAACAAAGTAGGCATATCCTGACCAAGAGCACATGTGCTTTTCAGAAGGCAGACATGTGCTCTTGGTCAGGATATGCCTACTTTGTTTTTAATATCAACACATGATCTTTAATATATATGAAAAACAATAGAAAAAAAATCAGGTGTTGATATTAAAAACAAAGTAGGCATATCCTGACCAAGATGAAAACATTCATTCTGAATTCAGATGAAATCCAATCTGAAAGAAATTTAGAAACTTACCACATTCTTTGAATCTACAGGTACATCTTTGCATAGGCCATATTCTTCGATTAATAAATCCACGATGATCTTGAGATGACTCGGGTCAGAAAGATAATTCAGGACGTAATTCGCCATAATTTTGCATTGCTCACAAACGGGGTCACTTTCTTCCAGAGAAGACTCATAATCTGCAACATCCACTTCAGTGAAACTATCATTGACTCGTAATAAACATGAATAAAAATAAATTTTGTTGAAATATTACTAATTATTGAAGCATAGGGCGCCTCTCCCGTAAAAATAAACGTCAAAAACTGACGCCATCTGTTGACCGTCGCCGCAACAAACGGCCTCGAATCGGTGACAAAGCCACAACACCAGCTTTGGCAAACTAAGAAGCATCCACCGCTAGTTGCTGCGACGGTCAACAGATGGCGCCAGTTTTTGACGTTTATTTTGACGGGAGAGGCGCCCTATGCTACTATGGATCAATTTATTCCCGGCAAATTTTCCATCTATTACTAATTATGTGTTTTTAAATGGTTTATATACCCTTTAAAATGGCTAAATTATGCGTGCCTTCCTGAGAAATTATTAATGTCATCAAAGTGTCAAAATAAATAAAATTTGGCGAATTCGCTTAGAATGGTCATCACTGATGCACCAAACATTTATAAATCTTTAAAATCATCAGTTCATAATTTGTAGAAATGGTATAATTGAATAAAATAATCCCTTGTATCAAAAGTGAGTAAAAATATCAGGTCTCCAGGGAAATATTTTGAATTTGAAAATATTCTTTTGAAAAGAGAGATACTTTTCCCTGGAGGCCTTAATTCTTTACCC
>CP092866.1:108043773-108097214 GCA_030710605.1 Cordylochernes scorpioides | reverse complement strand
GGAACTCTTTCTATTATGAAAAAAGGCATCTCCTTATCGTGCAACTGAAAGTTGCTGATGGTTGCACGATAAGGAGATGCCTTTTTTCCTTAATTTATCCACCTTATCCCAGTACAATTTCACATTTGTACTATATTTTTCTCTCTATTATGTCAAAATGTTCTAATAGCCTCTCAGAATATCTTCATTTTTAGAATAAATAGTGAGACCCAAAATATACATTTATACCAATTATCTATTTTAAAATTAATTGAATATCGCTCTCGATTGATTTTAAAAATAAAATAAAATTTATTCATTTTGAGTAAACAACTCGGCTTAATTTCTAACTTGAGTATTCATATTATTAAAAATTAGAAAAAAACTCAAATAATAATAAAAAAAGAAATATTAGCAAAATTTACTTTTTTATTTACTTGATCCAAAACGTATTTTAAAAAAATTCTTAAATCCATTTTTATTATGTGATAAGATGTTATATTTGTATTTAAAAAGGTCAGTGTAATAGGGACAAATGAGAAGTTGATTCATCTAATGACAAGTTTATAATTGCTAAGTCATATACATACATCTCTGAAGCGTCATTCTTGACTCAATCTAACCTCTTTTCGAATACCATATTAACTATATCTTGAGAGAAAGGGCTATTTTGTCGCAGCCTTATAGTGATAAAAGTCTATATATATGTACATATATATTTTTTGAAAATAGAGCAATCCATAAATAAATCTTTAAATAATAAGGAATATATTGGATCAAAATATCATTCATTTTACCAATATTTCAGTTGGCTGAACGCCAACCTTTATCAAGGTGTTATAACATTTTAAAGTGTGTCAACAACATGTGTGGCGCTGAGTTTGTTGTTGATACACATTAATATGTTATAATACCTTGATAAAGGTTGGCGTTCAGTCAACTGAAATATTGGTAAAATAAATGATATTGTAACATAGTATTTCTTAATTTGATTATTTTTTATTTTAAAGAGTGGTCATTTTTATGTTTTATATCTTGCGACTCTGTAAATTACCCTCAAGTAGCTCCATCCAGATGAGACAACTGTCAATATTTTGATCCAATAAATGTATTTTTATTTAAAATACATATAAATATTCCATAAAATAATCCCTGGGTATCAATGTTGACTAAAAATATCAGACCTCCAGGTATCATTTCAAAACTTATTAATCTCTAGCTTTCGGGTATGAACCCGTTTCTACAGGAGAAAACATGGTGTAATTATTGTACCATGATTTCTCCTGTTGAAGTCGTTCGTTCCCGAAAGCTAGAGAATGAAAAGTTTGGAAAATATACCTGGAGGCTTGATATTTTTACTTAAGATATACCTATGCTAATTGCGCGATTTACATATTTTGGTGAAAATTCAAATAAATGTATAAAATAAATAGATATATTTACATATATTAAAAACGGGTTATAATGCAAAAGAGAAGTTTAATAAGAAATACATAACAAAAGAACTATCCCCGTTCATCCAATCAATAAAACAAAAGCAGTTATTAATGCCAAAATAATGGTGGCAGTGTGGTTTCCCCTTGTTAAGGTTAAAATAATGTTGTAGTGCAAGTGGTGCTTTAACTAATATTGTAGGTTAAGTATTTAGGAGAGACCGGTAGAAGTGTAAGGGTGAGAATAAGTCTTCTTCTTCTTTCTTATCTCCACTCAATCATATATCAAGTTGTGACCCTTGATGGCGTCTGTTTGACAACCATCATGACTGGGTAAAGTAGAATGCGTCTGCCTTTGACATTAAGACTGGGAGCACTACTCAGTGGCAGGTCGACTTAGCTACAAAAGAAATTGACATGAGGAACAGACGCCATGTGCAGCTGCTCCTAACATGGAGTACAAACGCTGCTCATCCTGTATCCCTGGATTAGGAGTCCTTACAGGGTACTATCAGCCGGGCCAGCTGGACCCAGGTTTTTTAGTGAGCTTGTGACTGCTCCCCCTCCTCCTTTTTCATCCGGGCTTGGGACTGGCAAAGGCGGAGTTGTGAGAATAAGTGAACACAATAAATATATCAGAAAACGAGACAATAGATCTCTTATATATCAACACATCACCGGTCACTTTTTAAACCCATCTGAACCCTCCATCCATTACTCCAATATCAATAGCAAACAAAAACGTTTAATATTGGAAGCCTTTTATAACCAAAACCCACCAATCTATAGATGCCTTGAACTACCTGATAATTATGACAGTCTGTAAATTGAAGAATAGCATACAGTGTTGGAATTCGGCCTAGATTAATGCCTAACCATCTGTTATCAAAATTCGAAACTATTATAGACGCGTATGATTATTTTCAAAAATAAACAATTTCTACTGTCCTTATTGCAATGGAAAAAAATAATGGGAAATTGCTAGACTCTTGGAATGGGTATTTTAGATGAACTATGGACATAAGCTTTGAAGACAGCAGAATTACATACAATTATAAATATATAAAATGCTTCGAGCAATCGCTCTTCCGCAAATATCAATTTGTGTCTTTTATTATAACAATTATATCCATTAATTTTTCAATTGCAGTAAGGACAATAGAAATTGCTTATTTTTAAAAAGAATCTTACGCGTCTATAATAGTTTCGAATTTTGCTAACCATCTGTCTTGATACAGTTTAGGTTATCATCTCAGTACAAAACGTAAAGATGGTGAAAACGAATGATCCACAATACCAGTTTCAGAAAATTCAGACAAAAACTGAGACTAATGAGATTTAGAAACGAGAGAACACAAAAAAGAGCTGAAGGGCATAAGAAACCCATTGAACATATGTATATCTATACTGGTTTAGAATCACAACGCCAATTGGAAGGAACTACAAATAAATGGAAATATTATTTTTGGAGAGATGAAAATCTGGGAAAAACAACGGTAATTTCTCAAACAAGAAAAACGATGTTCTAATAGAGTACAAATATTCAATTGAGAAAACAAGGTAATGATTCAGACTAAATGGAAAAAAGTAAGAAGGGCAAAGTGCTTGATTCTTGTGTATTCTGTTTTATTTTATTTCTATTTTTCACTTTTATTTTATTTTTTGGGAATATAAACTCCTATGGGTAATAAAAAGGCATATATTTGATTGTTTTGATTTTTTTTTCTATTATTTTTTCACATGTTAAGCGCATTTACGCAAGTTTGATCTTAAATACCCATTTCTTGGTTTCTCAAGAAGCCTCTGGGGCCAAAAAGATTTTTGGTCGCAGTGGTACAGCCTACTCCACGAGCGCCAACAGCGCTAAGCGCGTTCGTGGATGGCTTTTCTTGATTTATCAAGAAAATGGGTTGGCAAAATATCACGGAACAAGCTAAATCAATGTTTAGTTGATTTCTGTTCCACCAGATGGCGCTCTACAATCTAAAAATCACATGTGCTCCTGGTCAGGATATGCCTTCTTTATTATTAATATTAACACCTAACCTTTTTATTTTTTTTTCTTTTATTTTTCCCCATATGTATAAAAATATTTTAATTTATGCCTTATATATGTTTTTTTTACCTATATATTTAAGTATGGGTTGCTCTATTTTCAAAATAAACTTCTATTTTTAAACCCCGTTTATGTGTAAATGGTAATTTAAACCAATAACCTCATATTGTATATAATATAACAAGATTGTCATGTTGTATAATAAACATATCTGTGAATAAGTATACACCTGATTGACATGTGTCATTACATCATCATATGTAATGTACTTTGTACAAACTGAGGATAAATAAATAAAACTCTGTAATAGATTAAGAGTTGAGCTAAAGCAAGAGATTGAGATAAGAGTCCAACGAGGCCTAGAAGATGTCAGGGCGATGTCAGAGTGTACAATATCGCTTCCGATCCACGCCCTTGTTGCATCCTCTGAAATTCAATACTTCCTCTCGGCAAAGATATATAAAGCTGTCACTTCGAGGAAATATACAGTCACTTCACCATCAGCGTGAGCCCTCGTCGGTTGTGTCTAAGGTCCACCTCATCGACCATGTAGAACAGTAAGAACTCTTCTATCTCCATCTTTCGCTCCTAGCTCTACTTTTAACTGTTCACGGAACTTTCCTAGTACAACTGTGTCTCTTCGTTTTTTTTTTGTGTGTGTGCACATTCCCGAGTCTTCCACTTTGCCTCGACCACGACTGCCTGTACTCTGTTAGAACTGTTAGAGGTCTTCCAAGGTGCAGAGAGGTACTGGAAAACTCTTCACATCCTGACTGTTCCTCTCGGTTAACACAGTATACCGAGAGTCAACAGGATCTCACACCAAAGATTAAGTCGATAGGATACCTCACCATATGTACATATTTGCATACTTTTCAGTTTTAACACTCTATATGTATTGTGCAATTTTATATATTTTGTTTTACATCTTTATTTTCTTTGCTGTACGTTCATTCTTATGCATATATGTACTGGAGAATATATTGCCACGTGGAAAATTAGGAATTACAAACTTCAGGATGACACAGCAATTTATTCATGGCAAGAACAAACTATGCATGATAAACAAAATATAAGCAATGAAGGGAGTTTAAAGAGTAGCAAATATAAACATTAAAAATAATACTATGTTAATAAAATAATAAATACTTTTTAATATAATATTGCCAAAAGAAAATGCTTTACAACTAAGCTTTCCATATTTTAGAAAAGGTCAACAGTGAGTCGCCGAAACGTCAAAAAAACAAACAACCTTTATAAAAAGTTTATATAAAAGATCCTACCTGGATCTATAAAGAAAAAATAAACCATTTTTTCTCAAAATATTTCGAGAGATTGCTCCCTCTTTATCAATTTATTGCACAGTAAACTTAATTTACAAATTCTTGTAGATCACATGAAAACATTTTGACCAATGAAAAATTTGTTTTCATGTGATCTACAAAAATTTGTAAATTAAGTTTACTGTGCAATAAATTGATAAAGAGGGAGCTATCTCCCGAAATATTTTGAGTAAAAATTGTTTTTTTTTCTTTACAGATCCAGGTACGCCCTTTTTTATAAACTTAATTAATTGATCGCCTTTTGACTCAACCTTTATAAAAAGGTTAATAAAGTCTTCAACGTGAATTAATCAAATTCCAACCCCCTATAATTATGATATTATCCATAAAAAGTGAGGAATTCCACTTTTGGCGAATGAATACCATCTTCCTACAACCTTATATATTGTATTCTAAGCCTGTAAAGTTTTCACCAGGTTTTAAAACATTTTTGTCGATTACTGTCGATTTCATAACTCACTTGTGGGGTATTATGGAATCTTGGCCGCCCTTATACTGATGAGGACCAAAGCTCGAAACAATGGTATACAGCTTGGGTTTGTGTCTGAATTTCCCTAAATGAATGCATTTTTAAAAGGAGTGGAACCACTTTTGATAATCAAATATACAACAACAGCTGCTTTATTAGGACATTTCCGTCCTGTAAGGACTCGCCATACATCATTTTCATGGAGAAAAGGGGAAAATAACATAAACAAAAGAGATAAGGGAAAATGAAAGGTAATCAAAGTATTCAACATAACTATGTAATCAAATATGTGGAAATAGAACACCATGAAAGAGGGGCCAGAAATTGATTAAATTTGGTAAACAGAGAGAAGCAGGAACGAACAATGAGTGATTTCAAAATGATAGTCATAATACAGAGCGAGAACGGCGTCGGCTCAGTAGCAAGTAGGACCACCGCGGACAGCGACGGAACGCAGTAACACGTCTAGGTAGAGAGTCAATCAGACTACGGTTGGCGTCCTGAGGGATGGCTCTACATTCCCTTCCAACCATTTGCCACAGTTCGTCTTATAAACGCGACTGAAGAAAGGCATACAAACGGCGTCCAATAATGTTACAGACGTGCTCGATTGGTGAGAGGTCAGGAGAATACCGTGGCCAGGAAGGCATATGCATTTCTTGCAGAGCTTATTGGCTGATGCGAGCAGTGTGCAATCGGGCATTATCCTTCTGATAAAGGACATTGGGTACCCCCTGAAGGTAGGGGAGTGTTACCGGTCGTAACACATCATCAATGTATCGTTGGGTCGATATAGTGTCCTGAATACGAACTAAAGGTGATCTGGTATCATACACGATTGCGCCCCAAAACATGATTCCGCGTTGTCGCGCGGTGGAGTGTTCCACATATGCTTCCTGATTAGACATTTATCCGCGTCGACGCAACCCACGTACACGGCGACTATCACTGGACAAACAGAAGCGTGACTCATCTGAGAACACGACCCTGTGCCATTCCGTCATCCACGTCGATCTAGCCCGGCGCCATTCCAAACGTTGGCATCTATTCAGTGGGGTCAATGTCTGTATTCTTACCGGACGACATGAATGCAAGTCATTAGCAACCAATCGACGGGAAATGGTTCTGGTCGAGATGGAATGATCTAGGGGATCTTGCACATTTTTCAGAAGGGAGTTACAAGTGGCTTGTGGGTCCGTCACTGCTTGTCGAAGGACACGCCGATCCACGCGTGCCGACGTCACTCTGGCTGCACCATATTCCATATAAATCGCCTCATTTCCTTTTTACAGCCATCTTGCACCGTGGACGCACCCAGGTGTGTTTCAGCTGCCGTATGGACCAACCATCAGTCCGATCACCATGCCCCTCGTAAAAGCATCTTTCTGCTGGAACTGCCTCCGTTAACGATGGCTTGACATTATCTGCTATTACACGTGTCTTTTGAAACAAGAACAAAATTTCTACGATGATTTTCATGGAAGAAATAACGCAACGAATACTGTTCTTACTGCAAGTTCCTTCTCTTATATCTTACTCCACGTGCGCACGAGAGCTGCGCACTTCACATCATTTTCATAACTCGGTGAGGCACGTCTACCCTGAAATTTACATAATTTCTGGACACTTTTTCTTAGTATTCCAATTTCAATGTCGCGCAGAATATATAGAGAGTAGAGAGAGAGAGAGAGAGTAATATAAATGTCAATATAATTAATATTGTCATATTTACAATATTTATAATAAGTGTTAAAATTCCAAATGTAACGAATGAAGACATCAAGACGCGAATGTTTCTTTTCACAAATAAATCAAACTTCTACTGTTCTTACTGCGATGAAAAATATTGAGAAGGCTTGGTTCATCAGTGTTGAACCCTCCCAGCGGTTTCACCAATTCAATCTAACAGACCGATTCTGGTGTCTTCATTCGTTATATATTGATGGCGAGTTATTGCTTTGTATTAATTTAATGCCAAATGTATTGAAAATTCAACGCACCAGCTTCACGATCATGACCCAGACATAGCGAGGTTTAGTTTGTCGGAATTACGTTAGAGAATGGAAATTTCCTAAATTATCACGTGGACCCTTCCTGGGAAACTTCCACAAGTTATTAATGGAGTTACCGACTAGCCACTGGACGCCCCATATCACAGACACTCATATCGGACCATACCTGTGTTGTTGTCTCTGGCCTTTCTTAGGTATCATCCAGCCTACATTGTTCTTTATTTATTTAAAAAGGCATATATTGAATCAAAATATTATTTATTTTACCAATATTTCAGTTGGCTGAACGCTAACCTTTATCAAGGTGTTATAACATTTTATGTCCTTTATGTTCCGGGACCTCACTGCTCTCATCCTCAGGAAGATGCCTGCCTCTTAAAGCTACAAACCTTTTATCCCTCTCTTTGTTATAGCTCAACGTTCTCACCGCAAATATTCGCACTCCAACTGACAACCTCTGCCACTTGCACTACATTTCCAACCTTTACCAAGGTCTTGACCATGGTCATATCGACCAGTACTAACTCTCCTAGTATACTCCGATACACACTTTCGTACTCTGTACTCTGAGTATAACTAATTTTAAATCTAAATTTGTAATTGTGTCAGCTAAATTTCTGTTTTGTTTCTGTTTCTATTTTAATTGTGTTAGCTGTAGATTTTTGTTTCTATATATTATTATTATATATTTCATTCTACTCTCTTATAGCCTCTTAATTGACCTGAAGGCTTAGTTAAAATAAAAATTTTCTAACAACGCATCTGAAAATTTTTTAATTCTTGCATTATATCCATGTACCTGATCAAATTACCCCTTTACACAATCAATTCAATGAAAATACATTTCTACCATACTTACCTATTTGGTCAGCGATCACCAAAACCCCTACATCGCGGCAGAGTTTTTATTATCACCCTCTCTCCCGCACGTAAATGCCTGCTAATCATTCCCTGCATTATATGTGAGTCTGACACCTTCTTACATTCCACTGTTGTGATTTAATTTAGGCAAACTTTTCCATACATCTACATTAACATCTTTTGTTACGAATTACTTAATTTCCTATTCTCTTTCACTTATCCCAATCTATAGATGAAGGTATTCTCAATTTCTCATATCTAGATTAGAGTAGAAATACTTTTACTACCCACTCGCCACTGACAAATTAATAAGTATTCTACATAATATATTGATTTATTATTCATCCTTTCAATATACAAAACACTATGACAAAACAACGAAGTTTGAGTCAAAAGGCGATCCATCAATTAAGTTTATATAAATGGGCGTACCTAGATCTGTGAAGAAAAAAATATTCTCAAAATATTTCGAGATATTGCTCCCTCTTTATTAATTTACAATAAATTTGAGAAATTATTTTTCTTAACAGATACAGGTACGCCCTTTTATATAAAAACAACAAAGGTTTCCAGTTTGCACCAACACATGATTATTATATAGAACACAAGGTCTCGAATATTTTCACACCAATCTCTATTCCCTTACTTATTTGTATATCTGAATTCTCTACACCTATTTCAATTCATATCACATATCTCCTACCCCAATAACATTTTATATGATTCTATGTGAAAAAAAAAATAATAGAAAAAAATTTTAAAAAAAGGTCAGATGTTGATATTAAAAATAAAGAAGGCATATCCTGACCAGAAGCACATGTGATTTTTAGTTTGGCCTTAAATACCCATTTATTTGTTTCTCAAGAAGCCTCTGAGACCAAATATTTGGTTGCAGTGGTATAGCCTGCTCCACGCTGACGAGCGCCAACAGCGCGAAACGCCTTCGTGGATGGCTTTTCATAATTTATCAAGAAATGGGTTGGCCAAATATCAGGGAACAGACTAAATCAATGTTTAGTTGATTTCTGTTCCACTAGATGGCGCTCTGCCATCTAAAAAGCACATGTGCTCCTGGTCAGGATATGCCTTTTTTTATTTTTACATTTACTTATATTTTAACCGATTTAATTTTCCTACATTTCCCAGTGAAATGCACAATCGATGTTAACTTATGTTAACTCTCTCCTACGAGAGATCTCGTATTTAGCATAAAATATCGTACCAAGGTCCAATTATTTTTATCTTCGTGAGCACGACTGTAATGGCATGTATATAGTCACATCTAACCCCTCTAAACTGAACCAAAACTTCATTAAATCACGTCAATTCCAAAAACCGAAGAATTAACTTCAAACATCGCGACTTCATCTTAGCAGCACTAAAGCGGTATATTATTTCAAAATAATTTTCATGATGGAAAAGGAAAACCAAGGTTTTCACTCATAACTTGACTGTAGATCATAAGGAACTGATATGGATAGCACACAATAGTATAAAGGAATAGCTTCATGTCACATCACCTCACACATCACCTCTACCTTGTCATCTATAATCTTTTCGGCCGTCTATAGCTGCTACACATACGCCGTCACATCAATATTACACCCTTCTTTTATCTTTCCTCAACTTCAAACAAGCGCAACCATCTTTACCTGCCCTGGAAAAAGAACATTGACGATGTAGTTTTACATATGTTAGGACGGGGGCGCGACCTTATCTTGGCAGCGCTAAAACGCTATATTAGTTTAAAATATTCTTCATAATGGAGAGGTAAAACTAAGTATTTCACTCATAACTTGACTGAAGATGATTAGGACAAAATTCGTAGCACACAACAGTATAATACAAAAAGGAATACACCTACACCCAGAGAAATGATCAGGCATCACTCAAAAAAAACTATTAAAAGAAGTAATCAGGATACCAAGAGAGTTTCAATCATATATAAATGTTCTCTCAACCCAAATTTTCCATAAAATAAACAGTCAAGAAAGGTACAAAACATAATACCATATTTAACTGCACACAAATCAATAGTTTGAAGCCTCATGAATATTCATCTTTTTTATTAATTTGGCCGTCCTTTATCAGAAACAGACACCTTATCACTAAAGCCATCAAAAACAAGATATCTTAATTAAACCATACGCTTCTACTCTGTTAGGTGTTTTAAATGTAAGAACAGCTATGTCGGTAAAACTATCGACTATATGCATGAGCCTATCTGAGGTTTAATATTATGTGAGAGACAAAGACACAAGATCACAAATTTATCAACACATATTGGAGATCGGCAACAAATGAAATCTCATTAAAATGAAATGACACGATTATAGCATCACCAACAAATAACAGAGATTGATTCTGTAACCTTAGTTGTCAGAACAGACTTTAAAAGGATGATATCGGATAATTAATATACAATGAAAATATCAGATCCCACTCTTAGCAGAATTCTGTAAAAAAAAAACTCTTTCTCTTAACTTCAATAGAAAAATTGTTCTCCACTTCATTTCATATAGATATCCTTATATATTAAATGCGTATTTAGAACTAGTAATAATTACCAAATAATCCTTATTTATTTTACTTCCATATAAAATATATATGGTAATATAAACCAACAACCCTATATTTATCTATAACTAGACGAATGACCCGGGCAACGCCCGGGTTTACACGGTTAAATGTATTATTCAAACACATAAAACATAGCAAAATAAAACATAGCAAATATAGCAAGAGCAGTTATTTTAAACGCTGAATTAGATCAGTTATAGCAAAAAATGAAAATATATACCAGCCAACGGGCGCGCGCCGCCGGCAGGACGCCTGAGTGTTCTAAAGGGCGCTGCTCGTGAGCTAAGTAGAATAATTTGAATATATGGTTTTAATAAATGATTTATATATATTTTAAAATAGCCTATCGTCATCCCCGTTATTTTTTACCTATGTATGGAAATTTTGGTTTGAATTAGTGAACTACTGCGAATTTGTATACCGAACATACAAACCAACAAACAGACAAACATACAAACATTCATTTTTATATATATAGAAGATATAACAAGATTTTCATGTTGTATAATAAACACATCTGTAAATAATTATACACATTATTGACATGTGTTATTACATAACCATATGTATTGTACTTTGTAAAAACTGAGGATAAATAAATAAAACACTTTAATAAATTAAGAGTTGAGCTAAAGCAAAGATCGAGATGTAGAAGTTCCACAACTTCAAGAATGACGCCTAGAAGATAGGGTGTTGCCAGTGTACAATAACATCTCTTCCGATCCACGCCCTTGTTGCATCCGCTGAAACCCAATACTTCCTCTCGGCAAAGATATATAAAGCTCTCAATTCGCGAAAATAAACAGTCACTTCACCATCAGCGGGGTCCTCGTCAGATGTCCCCAAGGTACGCACCATCGACCATGTGGACCAGTAAGATTCTTCCTGAATCTTCATCTTGCTTCTATCTCGACTTTTATCTGTTCACGGAACTTTCCTAGTACAACTGTGTCTCTTCGTTCTTTTGTGTGGACATTCCCAAGTCTTCCATTCTGTCTCGACTACGGCTGCCTGTACTCTGTGAGAACTGTTAAAGGTCCTCCAAGGTGCAGAGAGGTACTGGAAAACTCTCCACACCATGACTGTCTCTCTCGATTACTTCAGGTTTGACCCTCTCGGTTACCACAGTGAAGCGTGAGACCCTGTCGACTCTCGCTGTGGTGAGAGATCATCTTGGGCTCTGTGGTAATTCGACTGTGGTAACCGAGAGGGTCAAACCTATAGTAACCTATAGTAGTATATATGTCATAATATATGCTCTTCCAGGATTAATAAAACAAACCAACAGCCAACGAGAGAGAGCTGGGCAGCTAAAGCGAAACACTTTAGACAACTAACTTACGACCATTTTTGGCCACATTCCTGAGGGGGGGGGCCGTCACCACCTGGCGACTATCCTGGTTAGCCCCCCGGTTGTGTACACAGGAAAAACAGTCGTTCAGCTGATAACGTCTCGCTCGCTCTCTCTCGGCTGGCTGCCTGGATGATTGCTCTAACAACTCGTCGTGTGATTATTTCTCTCCTCACCACATTTACCACTATATTGCCACATTGAAAGTCGACAGGATAAGACCTGACCGGGAAACAAATCGCTCATATACCAGAGTATGAAGAAAACAAGAAGCAATACCATGATGATCGAACAAACCCACAACCAAGTTCCACAAGAACCAACGACCGACTCTACTGTAGCCGCTTCCCTTCGAACTCTCACCCTCTGTCTCGACCAACTTTTAAACCGTGAGTCTGAAAAAACAATCACCTACGACGGAGATGAACCTGCCGCACACTTCTTCTCACAACTTGAGTCTCAGCCGAACTTCCACAACTTAGAGCCAGCACGCCAAGCTCGAAAGGCTCTATCATCACTCAGAGGCGAACCTCGCAAAATTGCAAAAGACTTAGCACTACTCAATAAGACTTATGAAGAGGTCAAAGAGTCACTCTGCGCCGTCTATCCCCGACGCCCTAGCTTCACCCTTCAAGAGTTCTATGAACTTAAATGCACGTCGATGGCCGAGATCGAGACCTACTACAAGAACAAGGTCCGAATCGGATTGGCGATCAACCTCCCTAAGAGTGCCATCGTGCATGCACTATCCAACGGTGTGCCACGTAACTATGGCAACCTTTTAAAGATGGCACAACCCTCGGGACCAGAAGAATGGTTGTGCTTAGCCCAACAGCTGACCTACGAAGGGGATAACACCAGCACTAAAGCTGCCCAACAACGATCACCGCGCCAGAGCAGAACACCTTCCACCACCGTGGACAAGACCCCACCATATCCTTGCCGTTACTGTGGCGGACAACACTGGCACGCACAGTGTCAGCAGCGAGGGCCCTACCAGCGGACTTTTCGGACCTTTACACCTGCGGTCCACAGCGTCGAGCAACCCCAAAGATCGACTGGGCCTGCAGGTGTCTACGAGACCGCAGCAACGACGAGCTCGGGAGAAACCAAGTAATGCCAGCTTCGGCAGCAGAACTCCTCCGAAGCTCAATGAACCTACCTGCACCCTAAACCAGCATACGCCTGTAAGTGCAATTATTTTAACCCCTATCATTCATTCTTTAAAGATGCCATTCCTAATTGACTCTGGAGCCAATGTTTCCATAATTAGTTTAAACCAATTTGAATATATTAAAAATGTTAATAGTTTCATTTGTTCCACCCCTATTAACAATGATGTTATTATCCGAACTATATCTAGTCATGCCAAACCAATCGGATTAGTTACCTTACCAATACAATTTAATAATTTTAATTTTAATGAAACATTTTATATTTTAAATTCACCCCTTGAACATGGTATCCTATCTATTCATGTTATGCAATTCTTAAGATTAACAATAGATTTCCATAATCAATTGATACTTCAAAATAGTGTTCCAGTACCTAAACATTTGTACCATTTTGTATGTGACCTTCCCACTTGTATGCACGGCTCGCGAATAATAACTTCTAACCTTAAACGACCCATAATTCACTCGGTTAACTTAGGCGTTGACGATTTTCAACCTCCACGTGAGCCTTACTTACAAACAACCTTTAGTAATATTTATCAACCTTCCCCTGAATGCCCCTCTCACCCTTACAACCTTAATAGCATTCCTACCAACCCATGCGCCTCTAGAGAATTAATGATTAAAGAATTTATCGAACAACGCCCAGAACTGACTATCCCTTATCAGCAATTATTGTATTTTCTTTTAAAGATATTTTCCCTATCAATAAATTCAATGTATTACCACTCAACATAACCCCTGTAAAACTCAAAATTATTTCCGATAAGGTTATTTCCCTCCGACCATACCGAACTCCCTATGCCTACCAGAAGGAAATTCAGGACCAGATATCTCAACTTCTAAAACATGACATAATCACCCCCTCCTCTAGCCCATATTCCTCCCCTGTGACACTCGTTCGCAAACGCGATAACACCATGCGTCTCTGCATTGACTTCCGTCGCGTGAACGAACTAAGTACCCTCGGATTTGCATCCTTTGCCATTGATAGAAACGGTACTGGATAACCTGTCGAAAGCCAGAGTATTTAGCACCGTTGACATAAGCAATGCATACTATCAAATCCCCATCGCGGAGGAGAGTCAACCACTACTCTCTTTCGTGACTCAACAAGGGCAATATAATATCAAACGCTTACCCTTTGGGTTCAAATCAGCACCCCAAATTTTCGAACGTGTGATTACCCAGTTGATCCACAAACACCACCTCTCTTTCATAGCCCATTATTATGACGACTTCGTTATTTTTTCTGACTCCTCAGAACAACACCTTACGCACCTTCGACTTTTCTTTAAATTCTGTTTAGAGGAAAATCTCCAACTTAACCTTAAAAAATGTAATTTTTATCAAAATGAAATAGGTTTTCTCGGCTACCACATCACCGCAGGGACTTACACACCTAATATTAAAAATACCGATATCATCAACGCTGTTAGAACTCCTATCAACGTTAAAACCCTACAATCATTTTTAGGAGCCGTCAACGTATATCATAAATTCATCCCAGAATATGCTATACTTCGCCACCCCTTAAATCAATTACTAAAAAAGAACGCCAAGTGGCTTTGGAGCCCGAATTGTCAACAAGCCTTCGATAAATTGAAGCAACACCTCGCAACACAACCTGTGTTACATCTATTTCAAGAAGGGCTCCCATGCCAGGTCTATTGCGACGCTTCCACGCAGGGCATATCGCAGGTTTACTCAAACAAGTACATCCTGACGGTAACATCTACCCTGTACAATATTACAGTCGCGCGTTGCGTTCCTATGAGCGTAATTACACTATATCTGAACTGGAGTGCTTAGCCATTGTAGAGTGCGTTGACAAATTCCGAGTGTACCTCCTAGGTACAAGGTTTGTCATCTACTCGGATCATCACGCCTTACAGTGGCTAAAGACCATAAAAGACACCACCGGACGCCTCTTTCGTTGGAGCCTTCGACTCTCAGCTTACGACTATGTGGTCAAATACCTCAAGGGCTCGCGTCAGTACGAGGCGGACCTACTCTCCCGTAACCCTTTCTGCGGATTCCTATCCACAGGTCAAATAAAAGATCATCAGGGCGAATTACGGAGGGACACAAGGTATATCCTCAATGACAAGGACCTTATGACCATCATACGACGGGGTGTCACTAAAATAATTGTTCCACCATCACTCCGTGGCACTCTATTACAACGAGCCCATCGCGATTTCAATCACCCCGGCATTTCGCAGATGACCAGACTGATCGCAGCCCAATACTATTGGGACGGCATGACAAATGACATCAGGACACATGTAAGAACCTGTTCAGTATGCCAATTGGTCAAACCACCAAAAGGACCTATCTACGGAGAATTGGGACAACTCCCCCCAGCGGTCCTGCCGTACGAACTAGTGTCACTAGATACTATTTCTGGATTCGCGAAATATGGAAATTCTCAGACCTGCTTACATGTCGTAGTGGACCATGCCACACGGTACGCGTGGGCATTTCCATCGCGGTCCACCAGCATTCTCACCTATACCCAAGTGATTAAAAATGTGATGCAGTTTGGTTCTCCTAAACGACTTTTGACGGATAGAGCCCCTGCCTTCACCTCTCCGAAATTTCGTAGATTTTTTATTAGACATAACATTGGCCAACTTCTCACGACAAGCAACAACCCTCAGGCCAACGGATTAAGTGAACGACTAAACGCCACGATTACTGGCAAACTTAAACTGTTGCGCCTCCAACAACCTAAGACGGCCTGGACCAAACTACTACCTCAGGTCCTTCAGGCTTATAACCATACCCCACATTCTGTGACCGGGTTTCCACCGTCATACCTTTTGTTAGGTAGTTTCCCGCTACAACTATCCGAGCATGTACAAAACTACCCAAAAATCGACGACGCCAGAGAATTGGCCTATCAAAGGACACACGAACGATACTTACGCGACAAAGCGAGATTCGACCAAACACATAGAGCTTCCGATTTTGAAGTAGGCGATCTCGTTTTGGCAAAAACATACCACCATCCAGACACTGGTAAACTGGCACCTTTCTTCTCAGGACCTTATGAAATACTGGAGATAATTTCCCCTCAAATCGTACGGATCAACCGCTCCAACCGACCTCTAAGTCGTAAGACAGATACAATTCATGTCAACAAATTAAAACACTATACGGAAAACGAACAATTTATTTCACCGCCCGTAAATGATCGAGACCAACCCAAAAATACCTTCAATTTCCCATATAAACACTTCAATCACACTCTAATCTATACTAAAACGGCTATTAACTCACGAAAGCAACATGACTACACTTACAATCAAGATGATCAAAGATATTTGAACCACTTATCCCCTGATATCTTAACCAATTACTAACCTGACAACAAGACTTTACGAACCCAGTAGGATCTAAATAATTAAGGTAGAGTGGCCCAAAGCAAGTTTCCCCTCGCTCTGTCCGCCTATATTCTACCTTTGCATCTAGAACTATTTTATCTTCGAAAATTAAATATAAATCCATTCGACTTCCTCACCTACACACGGGACTTTTCCCCTCGGACTCGCTACACAAGTAACTACATAGATAAGTTAGATTGGCCCAGGGCAAGTCTCCCCTCGCTCTGTTCGCCGAGGTTCTAACATTGTATGTAGTTTTATATTTACCTCAGTACTGAGCTCACACAATTGTCAACCTCAATCTCATTTCTCGTACTCTACACTTATAGCATAGAAAGCCCATGACAAGTTTCCCCTTGCCATGTCCGCCTGAAAAATATCTTAAAGTGTAGAGTTCCCCAGTCTTAATGATCTTCAGAATTTCACCATATGTATGTGACTCTTCTTCTCGTTGTTCACACTCCTCCATATCCCTTCCCTTATAGTACATTAGAATTTGTTGTATATAGCCTTTTATAACCTTGATATTTTCAAAGATTTCCTTAAATGTCAAACTCCCCGGTGTTGTAAAACTGCTTGTAAATAATATTTACTTGTGTACTATACAATATTTTATTTACATAAAACTATGTCACCATTACCTTAACTAATTTTAACTGTAAAATTATTTTCTCTATTCCTGGCTTCTCCAGCTTTAAATATACTTAAACCATGTTCAGCCTTCTTCAACGGGGGCCATATGTCATAATATATGCTCTTCCAGGATTAATAAAACAAACCAACAGCCAACGAGAGAGAGCTGGGCAGCTAAAGCGAGACACTTTAGACAACTAACTTACGA
The DNA here is from genome assembly GCA_030710605.1 of Cordylochernes scorpioides. Taxonomy (NCBI): domain Eukaryota; kingdom Metazoa; phylum Arthropoda; class Arachnida; order Pseudoscorpiones; family Chernetidae; genus Cordylochernes; species Cordylochernes scorpioides. Next base: position 108,079,725 of record CP092866.1, on the reverse strand, counting down.
CCATTTTTGGCCACATTCCTGAGGGGGGGGGGCCGTCACCACCTGGCGACTATCCTGGTTAGCCCCCCGGTTGTGTACACAGGAAAAACAGTCGTTCAGCTGATAACGTCTCGCTCGCTCTCTCTCGGCTGGCTGCCTGGATGATTGCTCTAACAACTCGTCGTGTGATTATTTCTCTCCTCACCACATTTACCACTATATTGCCACATATATATATATATATAAGTGGTATAATAAGGTGGGAAGAGAAATAATCACACCACAAGTTGGAAGAGAAACCCAGACAACTAGAGAGAGAGGGAGAGTGGCCCGGCACAGCCGGGTGCCGTTCGTGTCGTACACAATCCCCAACAGTCCTAATAGTCCCGAGGCGCTAACTGACAGACTCCAATGGTCGCCCCTTGGAATGTCTCTGGTGTTTCAAGTGACCGGACTTTACCCTCTCGTCTCTCTCTGGGTTGACTGTAGGTTTGCTTTATTATTCCTGGAAGAGTATATATTATGACATATATAGTATATATATATTCGAAATTTTATTGAGTGCTCAATATTATCTAGATACTCGCTTACTCTAGTTAGAAAATTTGGTGATTATATACAATTCAATAAAAAAAAAATAAAATATACTCTCATTACTATTTTGTCTGAAACTATCTATTGCGATTACATGCAAATTTAAAGGAAGGAAAACCATATAATTGGTAAAACCAAATATTTGGTTTCGCTATCTTTCAGAATTAAATGATGGAATATTACATTGTCACTTAGTTCATCATTTTGATTCCTATAAAGATAAATTATAATCATCTTGATGTTAAAGACAGATAGTGCTGTGGATTTGTCAGAAAGGTTAGTTTCACATGATTCAAACTGTAGATAGGTATCTATAGATTCAACTAACCTGGTCATCACCAAATATATAAACCCGAGTCTGAATCTCTTGTGAACCACTTACGTCCAACATGAAGACCTCACTGTTTATTCTTCTCTTAGGTAAGTAACTTCCCATCTCTCTTGATTCTTTCTCTAAATATATTTTTGAGAAAGGTAACACTCATTTATTAATACATAGCAATAATCCGACATCTATATAATACAAATGAAAATACCAAAACGCGAATGTTTCTTTTCACAAATAAATCAAACCTCTACTGCCCTTACTACGATGAAAAACTCATTTATATATATAAAAAGAAACATTAAAATTTCTTCTATATTAAGTTCCTAAAATTCATTGTTTTTCCTTACAGTTTAATAAAAATTGTTTTATGAATTTTCATTCCTTTTTTTTTTTAATAACGTTGAACAGGGTCCTCTTACTAATTCAAGAGTTAATACCTTTTGATATTCATAAATTTTAATAAATGTCTACCCTGATTTTCTGTAGCTATCAACAATTTTTTCTCTTACTTTATTCTAATAACATATTTAATTATCTCTTCTTTAATTAAAAAGGCATACTCAAAATATCATTTATTTTACCAATATTTCAGTTGGCTGAACGCCAACCTTTATCATATTTGAAACGAATACCTTTTCTTTGTTTGGAATTCCTATTTATTAAAGACAATTTTAATCTTTAAAATATATAAATTTGACTGTATAATGTATTTTTAAAATATAGCCTATCTCCTCAATCTGTGTAATTTCTGAAGTGCCATTAATGATAGTTGAAATAATTATACAAATAGAGGCTGCCTGGCCGGTATTCATAGTTCTTCAAATTAAAGATACTTCGGCCAGTAAATATTTTTATTATCTCAACGTTTCGACAAAAATCTTTTGTCCTCGTCAGGAGCGAACAAAAATGAAGACAATTGGCAAAGCGTTAAAATTATTTTTATGTAATGTCCAGGTGTTGCTTGCATCAGCGCTTGGCCAGACAAGTAGTGAATCTGGCCAAATTTTTCAATTTTTGTTCGTTCCTGACGAGAACAAAATATTTTTTGTCGAAACGTCGAGACAATAAAAAAGATTTACTGGTCGAAGTATCTTTAATCTGAAGAATTATACTGAAACAGCTCAAACCTAAATTTACAGTGTGAATAGCAGTGATTAACGTGGTTACTAGGTCTTAGGATTTCATTCTGTGTTTTGTTGAGTGCAAATTATCATTTAGACATCAATAATGGCACTGAAGAAACTCATAATGTACAATAACAATTTTAGACCAATTAACTCAATATTTATGGCTTCAAACCTAGATCTTGTCTGTGAATGTTTATGTAATGTGCAGGTGTTGCTTGTATCAGCGCTTGGCCAGACAAGGACTGGATCTGTAGTGCTTGCAAGAAGTGGGATGTCTTGGTAACTTTTATTTGCATCTTTTGTTTATTTATAAATTAGAATATATTTTCATAGATTCCTTTTTGTGTGTGTGTGTAAGTATTTCTCCTGTAACCGAATTTAGTGATAAAATCTCTTCGATAAAATGTCTATATAAAATTAAAGGATTTAAGCACGAATGCTTCTTCTATATATAATACAAACTTCTACTGTTATTACTGCGATCAAAAATATATTGGAAGAACTTGGCTCATTAGTGGTGAACCCTCCCAGTGGTTTCGCCAATTTAATCTACCAGACCGCTTCTAAGAGCTCTAATACTGTATTGGACGATTCTGCTTATATACGCAACACTGAAGGGTGGAATCTCAGAAGTGGTTTTCAAGAAAACTATGGACATAAGCTTATATAAGACAGTAGAATTAAATAAAAATAATATGTCTCTGACAAATTGTTGCGTTTTCTGTAATTATAAACTACTAGATTAATTAAATATAAATCTCCGAGGATATGTTAATTTATCACACTGTTAACGAGTTTACAAGCTTTCGGGTTTTAAACGTCACTTCCAAAAAGGTTTTACCTGTAAACTCGTTAAAGGTGTTTATAATATAATATAATGCTGCTTATGATTGTAGAACGACATTTGAAAATTATCCCGCATGTGTTTCTTTTGAACGAAAATTCGAAATTTATTTTAAGGAGAAATAACGATTATTAATAACGATAGGGTGCTATAGACAGGTCACTTTTAATGTAAATCGCATCGTACTACGTATTTAAAATCGGGCCTATAGAGAGGAAGGCGCTATTTAGAGGGCGCGCTATAGACAGGTTTAACTGTATTTGAATATTTTCCCTGAAAATAATATATTTTCGGACGCTCTGTTGTATAATGAAAAATAGCTAGGATGTATGTTTCTTAAAATATAGATATCAGTATGAATAAGTTAATAATTTTGTGGAAATGTTTGTTTACAGGATGTGTATGAACCATGTAGAACATTGTGTAGTAACAATTCCACTCAGGATGTGCATTGTAAGTATTGTTTGACAAATCTCACTTCATTATATAGATAAAGTAGAACAATACTGATGTTCTGAATAAGTAACGTCTCTGGATTATACTGAAGGTATTGATCTGTAATCCATTCTAGGCTTCTCCTTCCTTCAGTCACCATGATGTAGACCTCTGGGAAAACCCCAGAACTATAATAGAAAAGCTGAGACAATGGAACCTAATGGAGATTGTTTAAACGACTTGAGGAATAAGCAACAACAACCTTTCTAAGCTTCAATTCTAATACTGTCATTAGCCTCGAGAGAAAACCTTTTTCACGATTTTTATTCATAAAATCAATTTTCTGCATATGGAGCAAATCAATATACAGTTAAACCTGTCTATAGCACCCCCTCTTGGGACTCGCCAAAATAGGGTGCTATAGAGAAGGGGTGCTATAGGCAGGTCACTTTTAATGTAAAATGTTCACATTTTAATGTTAAAAATCGGGCGCTATAGAGAGGAAGGCGCTATTTAGAGGGGACGCTATAGACAGCTTTAACTGTATCTATATTTCAAAAGAGTAAACTTTGTGTGTTTAATTTTTATTCTAATACTTTAATGGGACACACTTTCATCATTAAGGTCTTGTTATAAATAAATCAAATATTTTTTTCTTTTATAACCCATGAAATTTTCACTCTAATAGTCTGTGAGGAGATTACGAATCTACAACAACACGTGAATTTATTGAATTTCTCTTATATATAAAATTTTCTTCTAAATATTCAAGAATTGGGTTTCTTCATTTCACATTGATGTTGGTCTGTGTCTATATTAATCTGATATAGAGGATTGGCTGGATAGAAAGGCTCTAAACTTATTTGGCTTGTATGATATTTGGATCGAGGAGGGCAGCGCTGATATTTAATGGCCTTTTTCACAGACAATTTCGTCAGAGAATCCCTAGGGTTTTCTGATTATTCATCCTGTCAGTCGGGAAGTTGATTTCGTTCAGCATAGACTCTACATTATTGTCGCACTTCCACGGAACGCCATTCTGTCCTGTGTGATCGACACTGCAGTCGTTGACAGCCTGTGCTTGTCGTGAATGTAAGCCATGCTGTCGTATTTTATCTAGTTAAGAATTTGATTGACTCCGCCTCTGCCGGTCCCAAGCCCGGATGAAAAGGAGGAGGGGGAGCAGTAACAAGCTCACTAAAAATCCTGGACTCAGCTGGCCCGGTTGATAGTACCCTGTAGGGACTCCTGATCCAGGGATACAGGATGAGCAGCGTCTGTACTCCATGTTAGGAACGGCTGCACCTGGTGTCTGCTGCTCATGTCAGAGGCGACCATTTCTTTTGGAGTTAAGTCGGCCTGTCACTGAGTAGTGCTCTCAGTCTTAATGAAAAAGGCAGACGCATTTTACTTCACCCAGTCATTATGGAGATAAGAAAGAAGAAGAGGGAATTTTATGATGTTATGTATGTTATGAAATATGTGATAAATTAAGTCCAAGAGAGTTTAAAATACACATCATTCTTCATTATAGTTTTCCATGTTCCAATATAAATATCCAATTATTTTAATAGTTATCTAATTCCTCTATTTTCTCTCGAACAAATACCTAATTTTAAGTGCATATATTTAGAGTTTTTTAGGCAAGAAATGGGTTGCTAGTATATAATATTCTTGTAGCACTTGTGTTTGTGTGTTTGATTAGTTTCAAATCTTGAAAAACATCCAAATGTTAATGATTGCGATATGACATCTTTTTTTAAAACACTGCTTCAAAATTTGAAATGATTCGTTAGTTTTTTCTCTAATATCAATTAAACATATACAAATATTCTGTTTTCAATATGGTCCATACTGAAGTTAAATAATGTTTTGAAATAGGTGAGTTTATAAATAAAATATTTGTAAGTAATTGCGACTGTTTTTATTTTTTTGAAAAATCAAAATTCTACATTTTATTGATCTCATCTAATAGAGGTAGAGAGAGAAGAGGCAGTAGTAAATCTTGAAGAAATAAAAATAAAGTTGACGAATGTCATTTTATTTGGATGCTCTCTGTAGATTGTCCTTGGTGAACCAGGCAGACTGAGAGACGTGTAGGAGTTAAATTTTCACAAGGTGAAGACTTGGGGCGTATATCGAGTTGTGACTATGCGAATAATATTTTCTATGACATGATATATAGTTTATCTATGAGAGGCCCTATATAATAGTTTATGATTTTTAAATATTTTACGTGGTGGATCCTGGAATTTATTGATGGCACGTTTACCTCAGGTGTGTCACTCGCCTCATCCCGAGGACCTCCTGAACGACATTCCTTGATTGTTTTATGGGACAATATTGACTACCTTTGATCCGGGTTCTCTTGTTCTCGGTTATTTTACAAAAAATAAAAGCATTCGAGGCTACACCATATATAGACTACTTTTAAAAATTCAAAGATCACTTGAAGTGAAATACTCCAACTTCCTATCAGATACCATCTCTAGCAGTACTTTTGTTCTTGGTTTTCAGGCTGTTTCTGATTAAGTTTCAATATATTTCATTAATACAAGGCAATAACGCGCCATCTATATATAACGAATGAAGACATTAAGACGCGAATGTTTCTTTTCACAAATGAATCAAAGCTTATTTCCATAATTTGATTAAATATCATTTATAATATTCTACTCTTCAGTCTAATATATAAAAGCAGAATGATCCAATACAGTATTAGAGCTCTAAAGAAGCGGTCTGGTGGATTAAATTGGTGAAACCGGTGGGAAGGTTTACCATTGATGAGCCAAGTCCTCCCAATATTTTTCATCGCAGTAAGGACAGTAGAAGTTTGATTTATTTGTGAAACATTCGCGTCTTAATATCTTTATTCGTTATGTATTTCATGATAATCATATATTCAGGTATAATGGAAAAATTGGTTCTCCACAGGAGCATCCTAAATATTTTGAAAAATATAAATGGTCTGCACCCATTTTCTAAAACCCAAACATTATCAAAATTTGAAAATTCGAAACTATTATAGACGCGTATGATATTTTTAGAAATTAAATAATTTCTACTCCCCTATCCCAAAAAGAATCATACGCGTCTATAATAGTTTCGAATTTTCATAACAGATCGCGCGCTAATGCATCATAATATAATTATAAAAATATTTTATTTTAAACATTTGAAGTTTTTTTATTTATCCCTAGTACACGTGGTACAGGTCATGATGATCATGGTGGGTAGAGGTAGGCGACTGCTTTTACTGTAAGTGCACCACATGTCGACACATGTGAAAAGCAGTTCGACTTTGCACTTACAAATATGCCAGAGCCCCCGTTTGGTTATTTGCACTCGCTGGTGGGGTTGGACTTTTGAAAGAATCAAGGGTCACATTGGAGCATTTTTATTTTGAACATTTGAAGTAATTAAATGCATTTTTTTTTTACCTAGATCATATTACAAGAAAATGATAGTTTCACTGTGATGGCTGTTGCAGATTATAAACCTTCTCTAAAAGAGCTTGAACCTGCCCTGACCTGGTGGCCATCTTGTACGGGTTGCATGAATATCGCACAGAAATACAAGACCTACCTTTCTGACGAGAAAAACTTGCTGGTTATTCTTAAACTGATTTATATAATGATTGACCCTTGCGACTCTCTTCCTGTAACTGATCGGGATGTGGTAAGTATCAATAGCATTATTTACTCTTTTTAGAAGGAAATTTTATATTTTTAAAGTCGGTGTTGAAGGCAAAATATCTCTAAATCTATTCTATTTGTGTAGAGAGAGAAAATGATTTTTTTTCAAATATATTTTTCACGATATGTCCTAATTATGCATGTGAATAGCAACTTATTTTTAATTCTTTTGCTTATCCCTAGTACACGTGGTACAGGCCATCAAAATCATAGTGGGTAGAAGAAGGCGACTGCTTTTACTGTAAGTGCAACACATGTCTACACACGTGAAAAACAGTTCGACTTTTGCACTTACAAATGTTCCAGAGCCCCCGTTTGGTTATTTGCACTCGCTGGTGGGGTTGGACTTTTGAAAGAATCGGTGGCCATTGGAGCATCTTTTTTAAATAAGAAAAAAGTGCCCAGTGCGAGAATCAAACTCGGGTCGTAGCGGTCGAAAACCAACGGTTTAGACCATCCTTCCACCGACCTCAACTTATAGATTTTAACAATACTCGCTAACCGACAATAACACTTCAACATTAAACAAAGTAGTAAAGGGCAAACAAACATTTTTAAATATAATTAAAACGAATATGATGAACAACAACAATGGGTTATATAAAGGGAAAGCGCGACCTCTGGCGGTCGATCTAACAGAGTAATATTTTCTATAAATAATAATTCTAAAATAAAATAACACTTTAAATAATATTTTATATAACATATATATGACCAAATTTTAAAACAAACTTGTTCACTTTGATTAGACTTTTTAAAAATACTGATGATTATACTGAGGTTAGCGCCTATTTTCTTGGGAGCTTACACATATTCTCTGTGGGAACAATTAATTAATCAAACTTTTAATATATATATAAGTACACTTGTACAACACTTTCAAATACTTGTACAACAACAAAATAAAGAAAATATATAATTCCACTTATTCCCTAAACAATAAAACAAGTTCATAAAGGCAAATTATTATAATAATTAACTATCTCATTAATTATTTATTGATTATAAATGTGCTTCCAATATATAATGAAGATAGTTTATGTTGAGAGGACCCTGCATTAAAGGCATGTATACTCCCCTGAAATATTTCTTGGAAATAAAGATACCTCGGTCAGTAAATATTTTTATTACCTCAACGTTTCAACAAAAATCTTTTGTCCTCGTTTTGTGCTCTTGACGAAGACAAAAGATTTTTGTCGAAACGTCGAGATAATAAAAATGATTTACTGGCCGAAGTGTCTTTATTTTCAAGAAATATGAATGCCGGCCAGACAACGTCTACCCCCTGAAATAATTGGTGTAATACATGCTATACCACCTGACTGTGTGTTTTACAGTGCCATGGAGTTATTCTATAATACATGCTATACCACCTGACTGTGTGTTTTACAGTGCCATGGAGTTATTTTGACCACTTTAGAAGATATGATTCACAAGAATACTGCTGATGGAATATGCCACTCGCTTTGGATGTGCCATTAAAGAAGACTCTTGTAATTTCAACAAATTGAAATAAAATTTATTTAAGAATTTATTTTTTTCATTTATTTGTTACACATTGAAGAATCATAAATGAATACTGTTAATCAATGTTCATAATTGTATTTGTGAATATAGTTTATATTTGAAATTATTTTTGGAAAGTGAACTGATGCAATATGTCCTAGCGCACTATCTATACATGAAATTTATAAAATATTTACGCTCGAATGGAAAGTAGCTTCAGGTTGAAAGGAAATATTGGCTCTAAAACAAAGTTAAAATATTTCATTTAAACTGTGTTTAATGCTGTTATGTTCGCAATAAATAAATATTTGAACATTTAGTTAAGATTAAATCAAAAGATGTTTATTTATTTGAGCCGTGGTATAAATCTGGCTTTTTCGATGTCCGCAGCTGTTCTATCACAAATGCTTATTGTTTTACATTGTGTAATATAGTTGACATTTGGCTATTTGTCTCCAACTTCTTGGAACTCATGAAAGATCAAGGTTGATTCCCTACAAACCATTGGTGTTTTGATCTCCATGGTGTCCTTATCCCCCATTGTAAGCTTAATGTCACCTCGAATCAAGTCGAGTACTTATTTCATAGTCTTTGTTGTGTATTTGCATACTTGGGATATTTGCAGAAATGCAAATATCCTCTTTGCATACTCGATTCTGACTTAATGTATAAATAGCGCTACAAGTTGTTAGCAGTCAGTCAGTCCATATTGTAGAAGTTAGTGTTCTAATAAATTCTAAGAGAATGTAGTGGCCTGGTATTGAGCAACCCACACAGAGGCAACACAACAAGTTGGCGACGAGGATCACTGGAGGAACTACGGGAGCGACTACAGGACTCTACAGGATCGACTACGAGAATCGCTGAGGGAACTGGGGAAGCTCCGGCAAATTACGAGGTTGCTTAAAGTGCACAGCTGAAGAACGCTTAAGAGGCCTGAAAGAAAAAAAACGGACATCGATCGACTGACATTCAGTATCTTGGGGTATTCAAATTAACCGCCTTAGTGGCTAGAGATAAATGGCGATTAGTCAAACTGTGCCTTTCAGAGTCTACGATCCAAATGAAGACGATTTTGAAATCTTTATACAAAGATTCAATGCTGCGTGCACTGCAAATGAAACCAGTGAACACAAGAAAGTTGTGATTTTACTGTCTCTATTGGACTCTGGACTACTGAAACTGGGTAACGACCTATTCTTTCCAGAAAAAATGGAAGCACAAACATATGAGCTAATCGTGAAAAAAATTAGGCAACATTTAGAGCCTAAGAAAAAGATAATACCTCAAAGGTGCTTGTTCTTGAAACGAACACAGAGGGAAAACGAATCTGTTTCCGAATATCTGAGAGAATTGAAGCACCTGGCCTCTAATTGTGCTTTTGGGGAGATGCTAGAAATGATGCTACGGATAGATTTGTAGCAGGCTTAACATCAGAATCCCTTCAAAAGAGGCTCTTGCAAGAGGATGATGAAGTGAAATTGGATAGGGTATTTGCCCTGGCAGTCTCATACGAGTTGGCAGAGAAAGATGCCAAAGAGCTGCATGAAAAAGAAGTAGCGAGAGTAACCTCACATATTGAGAGGAACAGAAAATCGAAGTACTCTCCTACGAAGGAAAACTTCACGTCTGCGACCAAAGAAAGGACTTGCTACCGGTGCGGCATGAAAAATTCGCACCTAGCGCCAGCATGTCCGCAGAAGTTTAAAACTTGCTATAAATGCAAAGAAATTGGTCATTTAAGTAAAGTATGCAAGGCCAGAGGAAAATGCACAGAAAAGTGGGTATGTGCAGCAGCAGATTATCTTTTCCCTTAAGGGTGGAACTGAAGTTAAAATTGCCCTTACAGTGGACGGCCAGATATTGAATGGCATTGTGGATACTGGAAGCCCTGTAACTTTGATGCCGAAGAGCATTTTTGAGAAGTTATGGAGGGCGAAACCATTGATTCCAACAGCAATAAATCTGAAATCCTTTTGTAATAATCCTATAAAGGTTGTAGGAGAAAGAAAGTTTTTGTTAAGGAAGCCAATATGTCACTTAGATTGATAGTGGTGGATGAAAGTATCCCAGAAATTTTACTAGGAAGGGAATGGCTGAAATTTTTGAATATAAATTACAGTAAATTATTAAATGTAAATAAAATTTCGGAATCTTGCATAGACTCATTAATTGAAAGTTATGCAAATCTGTTTAAGGATGAACTGGGCTGCTTAAAAGATGTCAAATTGGACATAAATATTAAAAAGGAGGAAGCGCCAGTGTTTTGCAAAGCTCGGAGTTTGCCCTATTCTTTGAAAAAGAAAGTGGAGGATGAACTGGAGTGCATGGTTGAAAGAGGAATTTTGGAACCTATTGTTCACGCTAGTTGGGCAGCGCCAATTGTGCCAGTTGTAAAAAAGGACGGCAGTATTAGAATTTGTGGAGATTTTAGGAGTACAGCAAACAAGGCAATAATATTAGATAAATATCCATTGCCTACTATAGATGAAATATTTTCAAGGTTATCTGGTAGCACGATTTTCTCAACTCTGGACCTCTCAATGGCTTATCTGCAAGTAGAACTGACAGATGAAGCAAAAAGAGTAGTAAATATAAATACTACCAAGGGGTTATTTGCTTATCGGAGACTTCCTTATGGTGTGGCTGTGGCACCAAATAAATTCCAGAGGTTGATGGACAATGTATTTGCCGATATACCGGGAGTAGCTTGTTATATAGATGATATTTTAGTATCTGGTAAAGATGCAAGGGACCACAAGTCCAAATTGGAGCTAGTATTCAAAAGATTGGAAGAGAAAGGCCTAAAATTAAATAAGGCAAAATGCAAATTCGCTGTGGATTCAGTGGAATATTTAGGCTTTCGTATCGATAAGAACGGATTGCATCCAATGTTGAATAAAATACAAGCGGTGTCTAATGCTCCTGAGCCTAAGAACATTGGCCAGTTACGTTCTTTTATAGGCATGCTAATGTATTATGCCAGATTTATCAAGGATACATCGTCTATTTTATCCCCGTTTTACAGACTGCTGAAGAAAAATTGCCCTTGGAAATGGACGAATGAACATCGGGTTTTGTTTAATAAATGTAAATCATTATTGACCGATGATTCAGTGTTGGCACATTACGACCCAGCTAAGGAACTTGTTTTGGCTTGCGATGCCTCGAGCTATGGACTTGGCGTGGTACTTAGTCACAGATACAAGAAGCAGGAAAGTCCAATAGCTTTTGCGTCACGAACTCTAACTGAGGCGGAGAAACATTATTCCCAGTTAGAGAAGGAGGCTTTGAGCATTGTCTACGGATGTGAAAAGTTCAGGCAATACCTTTTGGGACGCTCGTTTGTGTTGGTGACTGATAACAGACCACTCATGCACCTGTTTTCACCACACAAACCAATTCCGGTATGTGCAGCGTCTAGGATAAAGAGATGGTCATTAAAGCTGGGTGCTTTCCATTACTCGGTGGAGTTTAGAAAGACGGAGGACCACGGAAATGCCGATGCTTTATCACGTTTGCCGTTAAAAGCCAATGAGGGGGGATCTTATGATGATGATCAGATATTGCTCTTAAGAAAAATGAATGAGGTTCCCTTTTCATTCCAGGATGTGGCATTCGAGACTAAAAGAGACAAGACTCTTGCAATTGTTCTGAGAAATGTCCGGGAGGACACTTGGCAATCACCAAAATTCACGAAAGAAAATCCTTTGTCTCCTTACTACAAGGTTAGGAATGAATTAAGTGTGGACTTTGGATGCCTTCAGTGGAAAGAGCGGATAGTGATTCCTCCAAAATTAAGATCTCAAATTCTCATAGATCTACATGAGATGCATTTTGGAATGGTGAAAATGAAGATAATAGCAAGGAGGTATTTTTGGTGGCCAGGAATAGATAGGAGCATAGAAGATATGGCTCGGCAGTGCACCATCTGTCAAGAATCTGCAGACATGCCTCCTTCCATGATTACAGAATGGACTTGGCCAGAGAAACCTTGGCATCGCCTACATCTGGATTTGGCAGGCCCTTTTATGGGTAGAATGTTTATGGTCATAGTGGATGCCTATACCAAATGGTTGGAAATATTTATCCTCAGGGATATAACCAGTAAAACCATTGTTGATTATCTAAGGCAAGTGTTTGCCAGATTTGGACTGCCGGAATTCTTAGTGACAGACAATGGAAGACAGTTTGTCTCGAGAGAAATGGAGGAATTCACCAGAATGAATGGAATTCGGCACACAAAAACCAGTCCATATAATCCAAGTACTAATGGGTTAGCTGAGCGGTATGTGCGCGAATTCAAAACATCGTTTAAAAAAACAACGAAAAGGATGACTTGGAAACAAACCTACAAAGATTTTTGTTTGCCCATAGAGCATTTCCACAGTCAGTCCTAAAGGAATCGCCAGCTGAATTATTGATGAAGAGACGTTTAAAGTCTAGATTTTCTAATTTAATGCCTAAAATGGACATGAAGGGAGAGGGGTTTCCTGATGCTCTGAGAAAACAGGAGCATTTTAAAATTGGTTCCGATATTTATTTCAGAAACTATGCAGCCGGACCAAAGTGGAAAATTGGAACCATCCTAAAACTCCTTAGTTGCCGCCATTACCTAATAGGGTATGAAGGCCAATCCCTAAAGAGGCACATCAATCAGCTGCGACCTGTCAAAGGAAAATCCAGAGGCTACTGTAGAGAAAGAGCCAAGCTTAGTGCTGCCGAGTACATCTAGACAAGGGCTGCGAAGAGAATCGCATTGCGAGAGAGAACCCTCTCACGGTGGCCTGGAGATCCCGGAAGAAGAGTTCACTACAAATGAATTGGAGCCGCAGTCAACCAGGCAGGAGTTGACATCAATTGGAGAACACCAGGAGCCTATGGCTGCTGCTTCTGGAGAAAAAATCCCAAGCCGGAGCCCCAGACCCCAGAGATCCAGGAGACCACCAGACCGTCTCCAATATTATTAGGAGGGGAGGGTGTTGTGTATTTGCATACTTGGGATATTTGCAGAAATGCAAATATCCTCTTTGCATACTCGATTCTGACTTAATGTATAAATAGCGCTACAAGTTGTTAGCAGTCAGTCAGTCCATATTGTAGAAGTTAGTGTTCTAATAAATTCTAAGAGAATGTAGTGGCCTGGTATTGAGCAACCCACACAGAGGCAACACAACAGTCTTCTTTCTAATTCCTTGGTACTATCACCTAGTAGAGCATTTTCTATATCCATTGTTATACTACATAATTGTTTTATTTCTGGTATCGATGGAAGGATGATATAAACCGTTGGTTTTCGACCACTAAGAGCCAGGATCGAATCCTGCATCGGGAACTTTTCTTTGATAAAAAAAAACTTTAATGGACCCCGATTCTTGCAAAAGTCTAACCCCACCAACGAGTGCAAGTAATCAAACGGGGCTCTGGAATATCTGTAACAGCAAATTCTAACTGCTTTTCACATGTGTAGATATGTGGTGTACTTACAGTAAAAGCAGTCGCTAACTTCTACCCACCATGATTATCATGGCCTGTACCACGTGTATTAGGGATAAGTAAAAAAAAATAGTTTTATTTTTCTAGAATTCTCTCTATTTAAATGTGTGTCCATATCCTAGTATTATACATTTATATAATGCCCGAGAAGTAGATTTTTAACTTAAAAAAGACTTAATTATACACATGTGTTTTTTGTTATCCTAGGATATGTAAATTAATTATAAAGAAATACGCGCCATTTTTTAATAAGAAAATGACTATAAATAAGGAATGTTTATTTTACAAATTAAGTAAACCTCTACTATTCTTACTGCGATTAAAAATAGTGGGTTTGGTTCATCAATGGCGAACCCTCCAGCGGTTTCGCCAATTTTATCCACCAGACCGCTTTAATACTGTATAGGATCATTCTGCTTTTATATATTAGACTGAAGGGTAAAATCTTATAAATGATATTAATGATTTTCGAATTTTCAAATTTTGATAATGTTTGGGTTTTAGAAAATGGGTGCATACTCTTTATATTTTCAAACTCTATAGGATCCTCCTGTGGAGAACCAATTTTTCCATTATACCTGAATGTATGATTATCATGAAATATATAACGAATGAAGATATTGAGACGCGAATGTTTCACAAATAAATCAAACTTCTACTGTCCTTACAGCGATGAAAAATATTGCGAGGACTTGGCTCCTCAATGGTAAACCCTACCAGCGGTTTCGCCAATTTTATTCACCAGACCACCTTTTAGAGCTTTAATACTGTATTGGATCATTCTGCTTTTATATATTAGACTGAAGGGTAGAATATTATAAATGATATTTAATCAAACTATGGAAATAAGCTTTGAATTTTATTCATTTGTGAAAAGAAACATTCGCGTCTTAATGTCTTGATTCGTTATATATAGATGGCGCGTTATTGCCTTGTATTAATGAAATATATTGATTAGAAATTGCCTAAAAATTGAAAAATTTCAATGGCGAACCCTCCAGCGGTTTCGCCAATTTTATCCACCAGACCGCTTTTTAGAGCTCTAAAACTGTATTGTACGAAATTTCTTATATATATTCCACAATGTGAAGGAAAGAAATTTTGTGTTTTCTTTGAAAAATTGTGGATAACACTGCAATGTTTAATCAACCTTTTATGACCGACATTTTCAAGTACTATTTGTGAGCATTCAGGATTTTCTAATATTGTTTGTTACTCACATAAAAAGTCGTGTTTTAACAATGCCATTGAAGCTGATTATTTTGTAGCCTACCCAACGCTATTATTGCCTTCTAGTAGTTTTTCATTCAACCTTTTTTTTTGTCTATTCAATAGGACTTCTCCGAATCATTGTTGATCAAAACAACGCTACGCTATCTAGTGATAAATATACCAGTGTTATATCTATTTTTATGTTCATACTGTTGCATTGTTGTATGAGGTACAGCTTTCACCACACTGATGAGGGCCAACAGCCCGAAACAACTACGTGGTTAGGTTTCTTGATTAATCAAGAATGTTAATTTGGCCAATTCTGGAATAATTAAATATCAACGAGAATAAATGATATTTATTCCGATAGATATAGCAATGTTGTGAAACCCATTATTGCTCACTCTGTTGTTTTCCATTTAGACAAATTGTATTCATAGCGTATTTTTCTATCCAAATCATTTTGATCACACACATTATCTTAATCATCAATACATTCTTACACATTTTTATATATTTATAAGTATAAATTAAATTTAATTGTCATCTATCGTTAAATTTCACACAAATAAATTTACTGGCAATGCATTTCTTTTAAATATCATCAAATATTATCTCTACAGACCTTACTGCAATGATATCATTGTAGTAAGGTCTGTAGAGATAATATTTGATGATATAGAGATTAATTTGGCGACACCGCTGAGAGAGTTCACTACTGATGAGCCAAGCCCTCTCATTCAATAACTCATATCATTGCAGTAAGGTCTGTAGAGATAATATTTGATGATATTTAAAAGAAATGCATTGCCAGTAAATTTATTTGTGTAATATTCATAAGTGTATATATGTATACTGTCTTCCAAGCTTATGTTCATAGTTCATCTAAAATACCAATTCCAAGAGTCAAACCTCAGCATCAGTATAAAATCAAAACCGAAAAATGTAATATATCAGAGATATGGTAGATTAAACTGGTAAACCGCTGGGAGGGTTCACCACTGAGGAGCCAGACACTCCCATCAATTTTGCATTGCAGTAAGGGCAGTAGAAATTTGTTTAATTTTTAAACGAATCATACGCGTCTATTATAGTTTCGAATTCACTTTATTACATATATTTCAATCCTTGTTCCACACATAGAGTTCCTTATAAATTGTCGCCGTGATAAAAGCCAGAAACAAAGGTGACAAGTAGTATTGATCTCTATGTTGGTATTATAACTGTGAAAAAAATGTGATGGCACCTAAGTTAATACCAAAACTGTGGTAGCAGGTGGTGTCCTCACATAGATCATCACCAGAACAATCAGACCAGGTGCTATTGCCACCTCGGTTAAAGCCCCTACAGTGGATTCAGGTGGTTATATAACCTTTGTAAATGCCAGCACAGTGAAGTTAAGTTACATTATCAACAGAACAATCAGATCAGGTGCTATTGCCACCTCGGTTAAAGTCAGTAAAGTGGACTCAGGTGGTTATACAGGTTGGCTGAAAAGTATGGTCCTCTTTATTTATGAACTTAGGAAAATTATTTAAAGCGCGTAAGCGCGTGAATTCGTGGTGTTTCGGAAGGCTAAAGTAAATAAAGTGTGTGCCTATAAAGCAAAGAATCCAACGTTTATTATTTTCAATTATGCAGCTTTCTCCTCATCGCGCTATGATTGCGCACCTGACCGACCAAGGTGTTTGCCCTTCAGACATCGCTCACCGGCTCAAGATCAATCCCAGAATTGTTAGGAGGATTGTAAAGCAATATCGGGAGCGAGGACATTATGGAGTGCTTCCAAAATCAACACTTCTGCAACACGGAAGATCACAAAGAAGAGGATTGCCCGAAATGACGGCGTCAGCATGAATAGCTAGGGATGGAGTACAGAATATCGTGAAACGCGAACTGGGACTTTTCAGTTATCATCTTTACCGTGGGCAAACCTTTTCCGAAGATGCAATGAAGAATCGCTTGGACAAGGCAAAGAAGTTGCTCTCAATGTTCCGAGTGGGCCGGCTTTCCGACATTGTGTGGACGGACGAGAAGAATTTCACAGTTGAAGTCGCCCACAACTCCTAAAACCACCGACAGATTCTGCTTCAAGAAGACAAGGCTTCCAGGAAACGTCGGGTGTACACGAGGCTCAAGTTGTCGAAATCTGTCATGGTCTGGGTCGAAGTCTCTTCTGAAGGCAAGACCCCGCTGGTTTTCATTGATCGAAATGTCAAAATCACCTCCCAAGTCTACCAAGACGTCAATCTGAGGGACTGTCTGCTTCCATGGGCTCGACAACACTTCACCGGTCGTAATTTCATACTCCAGCAAGACTGGGCCTATGGCTCCCAGTCGACGATAGCCTTCTGCCAGCAGCATTTTCACTGGGTTCTTGGACAAAGATATGTGGCCTTCAAACTCCCCGAATATAAGCCCGATAGACTACTTCGTGTGGAGTTACTTGGAAAAAAATGTCTATTCTTCTCCCCCAAAAGTTTGGAGCCCCTAAAGAATACCCTGCAGTGAGATTGGGCCAATATCGACGTCAAGTACCTGCGGTGGAGTCTATCACCAAACGCCTCCAGACCTGCATCAAGACCAAAGAAGTCCATTTTGATATGTTCCTTTAATAATTTTTTTTCTTAAATGTTAGTTATTATATATGCTTTTTTAATTTCACAATTATGTGTTCATTTTCCTGAATTATTGCAAAAGGGTTTGAGAATTATACTCGTACATTCAGGCACTATCTTAGTTAATGCCAGCACAGTGAAGTAAAGTGGCATTGCCACCTCAGTAAATGCCAACACAGCGCATTCAGGTGGTATTGATACCTTGGTTAATTCCAGTACCGTGATGTTAGGTGGTTATATCACCTTGGTTAGTGCAAACACCATTAAATCTTGAAATTTTACCACCTCAGCTAATGCAAACACAGTGGAGTCAGGTAATGTTGCTACCTGGATAATGGCAGGGAGTCAAGTGGTGTTGTCACCTTGGTTAATTCCAGCACAGTGGGGTTAGGTGATCCTGCCACTTCGGTTAAAATCGGAACAATTGATTTAAATGGTGTTACCTTCTGAGTTATTGCTAGAACAGGAGAGTCAATTGATTATGATACCAGTAAATATAGCCAGGATAGTGTAATCACACACACACAAAAGCTTTTATTAGGGACATGCCCCATACAGATTCTCCCAATTGGGTAAGGTAATAATCATCTTGTGTTATTTACATAGGTAGTAAGAAGGAAATTGAACTGGCTTTACTCTTGGTCTCAAAGTCATTCAATTGTTGACTGGTCCTTAAATAATGATGATCTAAAATATTTATAGTAAGCTATTGCCTTAGATTTGTTTGCTGATATTTTGGAAAGCAATACGTAGGGTGAAATATGGGGACATTTAATTTGCTGATAAAGAGCCTTCCTTTCTTCATCAAGGGCTGTACAATTGAGCAGATAATGGGGGAGTTCTTCAGTAATTTCCTTGTCACACTGTGTGCATATTAGGTTTTTGGCCTCAAACGTCAGAACGTGGTTTTTGTTTAAAACTGTAAATAGTATTCTCGTTTGAGTTATGCATCGTTTGACTGGTAACGGAAAATCATCGGTTAGGTAGCATTCTGTTTCTATTGACGTATGGAAATTTTTATAATGTGGATAAAGTTTTGAATTTTTTATTCTTGATTGGTCTTCTTGTATAGGATAGTGTAATCAGTTGGTGTTAACAACTAGGTTAATTCCAGAATAATTGTGGCTAGTGGCTTTAAACCTCGCTTTAAAACAAAATAAAAATGGTGTCAAATTTTGCAAAGGCCCCATTATTTCTCTTCACAAAATTTTGAACATCTCAGAATATAATGTACAACCTTCAGAGACAAGACAAGACATCGGTATTTCTGATTTCTCTTGAACAAATCTATCAATACCTAATATATAGAATAACCATAAATTGAAGTCGAACAGTTGAATCGATATTTCATTAATAAAACATCATCAAAAATTATATTGAATTATTTTTATATCCTTTCTTTTAGGATATACTCATCGAAAAATCTAGAACAAATGTAACTTTCAATTAAATATACAAACATTGCAATCCAAAACAAACAGATAACTGGAAAAAGTCTTCATTACCAATCGCCTACACCCATTCACTCTTCTATAATTAATAATTATTCTTCTCATCTTCATTTAATGTGGTTATTATTACCCACAATGTTTCAAAAGTTCAAGGAATATATATTTTTAAATATATAGAATTTATTTTAAATTCTATCCTCTTTTCTATTTTACTCCTATTTTTGCCTCTCAAATATTTCTTATAAAATATTGATATAAACTACTTTATTAAAATTTATTATTGTTAGTTTTTTTTAATTACTCTATCTTCTGTATACGAATACTATATTAATAGAATCGCCGAATCTCGTGGTTCATTTAGATGAAGAAAGCGAAGACTAGAACGTGGCTGATTCCACACTCGCTTTTTCAATGATACGCTAACCTATGCACGGTAGATTCTGTGGCCACTGGATATGCGTCGGACCTGGAGGCTGTTGTTGGATTCTGTTCTGCCTGGAGTATAGGAGCTCCATCTATGTTTCCTTCCTGTGGTGAATCTGTATAAGACCCTGTCGGCTGTTGTTGGGTTCTGCGCTGCCTGGAGTATAGGAGCTCCATTTTTGCTTCCTTCCTGTGGTGAATCTGTATAAGACCCTGAAGGTTGTTGTTGGGTTCTCCGCTGCCTGGAGTATAGGAACGCCGTCTATGCTTCCTTCCTGTGGTGAATCTGTATAAGACCCTGAAGGCTGTTGTTGGGTTCTGCGCTGCCTGGAGTATAGGAACGCCGTCTATGCTTCCTTCCTGTGGTGAATCTGTATAAGACCCTGGAGGCTGTTGTTGGGTTCAGCGCTGCCTGGAGTATAGGAGCTCCATCTATGCTTTCTTCCTGTGGTGAATCTGTATAAGACCCTGAAGGTTGTTGTTGGGTTCTCCGCTGCCTGGAGTATAGGAACGCCGTCTATGCTTCCTTCCTGTGGTGAATCTGTATAAGACCCTGGAGGCTGTTGTTGGGTTCTCCGCTGCCTGGAGTATAGGAGCTCCATCTATGCTTTCTTCCTGTGGTGAATCTGTATAAGACCCTGGAGGCTGTTGTTGGGTTCTGTGCTGCCTGGATTATAGGAGCTCCATCTATGCTTTCTTCCTGTGGTGAATCTTTATAAGACCCTGGAGGGGCTGTTGTTGGGTTCTCTGCTGCCTGGAGTATAGGAGCTCCATCTATGCTTTCTTCCTGTGGTGAATCTGTATAAAACCCTGTAGGCTGTTATTGGGTTCTGTGCTGCCTGGAGTATAGGAGCTCCATCTATGCTTTCTTCCTGTGGTGAACTGTATAAGACCGGTGGTATTAATACACCTGTATATGTGTGTATACGAATACTCTATTCCTATACGACGTCATATAAAAATTAACCAAGTTTCTAAAATCACCAACGCCCAATCGTATATTATTAAATTTTCCAAAGTCACCTTAAGTCATTCTGATAAAAAAACTGATAAAGTTGTTATCGAAAACAGTTGAACATTGTAAAAATCATTCTTTAGATAAGTTCAAATCTCCTACTCATCGCTACGAATTTAAGCACAAGTCTGAATCTCTTCAACCATTTGCGTTCAACATGAAATCTTTACTACTTGTACTGCTCCTCGGTAAATATGACCAACTCTGTCTCCTTTTTAAATACTTTCTTTGATAACTATATAAGAAATTTATAAAAATATTTACTATTCAACTCTCTCTCTTTATATATTATTTATATGTACAAAAGTTTGGCATTTTTTGCCTTAGAGTATAATACAAATTTTAAGATTATTTCACTTCTTTGAAATATCAAACAGGGCTCTTTTATATTCCAATCTCAATATATTTCGATATTTTATCATAATACTTCATTCACACATAATTTTTTTTTTATATTTTATCAATTATTTATTTTTTTCGTTCCCTTTTTTTTTCATAGGAAATCCATTACTCAATTTATAATTCCTTCTAAAAAATATTACTTTAGATATATAATTTCTAATTATGTGATTGAGGATTTTGTTTACAATCTATTCTCTACCATACTCTCTGAATTATCATAAATATAGAGTATATACTATTGCTATGTTAGTTCTCTCACTGTATTTTGTTGGAATCTCAGATTGTTTCTGTAAGCCGCATTTATATCAATATTAATTTATCTTTCTGCGCCGAAAACCATTTCCTACAAAACTCAAAAATTTGTATAGTTTTGATTCAATGTCATATTTTCCTAATATTAAAAAAAAAAATTCCCAATGAACCTTACTCTTTAAGATACGGAAATATATATTTATTTATGGAGCTGCTAACCAAAATGAATGATTTTTGAGCCCCAATGGACGCATAAAGCGGAATACATATAAAGCACAGTTGGAGGGGCCTGGGGATGGGTGGCCAGGGGATCATCGCCAGGTGAGGCCAGGAGAGCCGGGATGTAGAGGAGGATCAGGGGGGCAGGGTGGTGATCCGCGGAGATCAGGGGGAGGCAGAGACGGGTCCAATAGTAGAATTTTTTAAGATACAATCTCAGACTACTGAATGTCTATCTTCTTGTGTCATTAAAATCATATTCAAATATCCTTCATCTCCTTAGATGATGCCATTAAACTCAGGCTGTTTTCTCTAATCAGTTTATCTCAGCAATAATCTGCTACCTCTTGTCCAAATACACTTGCGATTTCGTTGCCTCTTCTAACATTATTATAGGTAAATAAAACTTCAATTTCTATCTCTCACTTATTTTGCTATTAATGATAGTTTGAACTTTCGTACTAATAGACCTAGACTCACAGTAAAATTTGTAATGAACTAGTTAATTACACACTTGAAATTTCTTTTCAAGGTCTTTAGCTTAAAATGACCGTTTAAACATCAATAACGACACTGAAGATACCTATATTGTACTTCGAGGGATTCAAAACAGTTAACTTGTTGTCTAAAAATTAAAAACCTATATTTAGTGTTGTCTGAAAATATTATGTGATGTCCAGGAGTTGTTTGCATCAATTCTGAGCCTATTGATGACCTTATCTGTTGGACTTGCAAGGATCTGAACATCATGGTACCATTTATTTATAAATTAGAATATGATTATATAAAACCCTTTTATTTATGGTAGTTCAACTCCTGTACCACACACACCAGTTTGAAACAATTTAGATGCGTATAATTAAATCAAAAATTAAACATTTATCTACTGCCCTTGCTTCAATGAAAAACTAAATGGTAGATTAAAGTGAAGAAGGCATATCCTGACAACATTCACATGAACTTTTAGATAGCAGAGCGCCATCTAGTGGAACAGAATTCAACTGAACGTTAATTTAGTCTGTTCCCTGATATTTGGCCAACCTATTTTCTTGATAAATCAAGAACAGCCATCCACGAACGCGTTTCGGGCTGTTGGTCCTCGTCAGCGTATTTCAGACTGTACCTCTACGGCCAAAAATGTTTTAGTCCCAGAGGCTTCCTAAAATTTCATGTGAACGTGGTCAGAATATGCCTTTTTTTATTTTAAAAACAAACACATGACCTTTTTTGTTATTTAATTTCATTATTTTTTCACATATATATGATTATACGATTTAAAGCATTTGAAATATGTGCAATTTTAATCAATTTTCACGTCTTTTTTATAGATAGTTCAAAGACTTTCGTCTAAACTTCAATAAAAAATGAACTTACGGAACGCTTTGTTTATGATAAAATTGTGAAAAAAGTTTTAAAATTACAAAATATTTTCTCACAAAGAGTTTATTTTTATAAAAAAAAAAACGCTAGCTTTCAAGCGATAATCGCTCTTCAACGGGCTTAATAAAATATCGAATTTATCCTAACAGAACGCTTTGTGTTCTTATATAAAAGATCAATATTCTTTGTTTTTAAGACATTGATGATATAATGAATCAGGTATTTAACTTGTGTAAATGTTTGTGTACAGGATAAATACAAAATCTGTGAAATAGCATGTGAAAACAATACCACTCAGTTGAATGATAGACATTGTAAGTATTGTTTGTCTGAACTAACCTTGAATTTTAGATAATGTATTGTACAATGCTCTCTTCTCAATAGGAACAATTTAGGGATTATCGATTGAATAATAAAGACAACAAAATTAGTGTTACTCAAATTACAAAATTATTCTAGACGCGTAATATTCTTTTTAAAAGAAAACAATTTGCGGAAGAGCGATTGTATATTTATAATTATATGTAATTCTGCTGTCCTAAAAGCTTATGTCCATAGTTCATCTAAAATACCCATTCGAAGAGTCAAGCATCAGTATCACTATAAAAGGAAGTTCCAAAAATGCAATATATATCAGCGGTATGGTAGATTAACTGGCGAAACCGCTGGGAGGGTTCACCACTGATGAGCCAGGCCCCGCCTTTAATTTTTCCATTGCAGTAAGGGCAATAGAAATTGTTTTATTTTTAAAAGAATATTACGCGTCTAGAATAATTTTGTAATTTGATAACAGATGGCGCGCTAGTGCATCGAAAAATTAGTTACTACACACACAAAGTCTATATTAAGACACCAGTCTTATACATATTCTCATCTTTTATTGCCAGCTTGCAATGGTATCCTCATTATGATTAATCAACATCATGCAGTGGAGAAGAAAACAATGACTTTAAGTTTTTTTTTTCCTGCTTACTGCTTTTTCTAAGTTATAAGGTCAATAAATAAAGTTTTCTATGAAAAATAGATACTTCGGCCAGAGAAAAAAAAAACCTCTAACTGGCCGAAGTGTCTATTTTTCATAGAAATATGAATGCCGGCCTGGCAGCCTCTATCTTCAGGATAATAAATACACAATCTCTTGTTTTCTTGTATTCTCCTCTCTCGTTGCCGGCTTGCAATGATATCCCCATGATGATCAATCACCATCATGTAATGGAGAAGAAAACGATTAGTTTAAGTTTTTTTTTCCTTCTTACTGCTTTGTAAAAGTTATAAGGTCAAATAACATTCTATACACAATCTCTTGTTTTCTTGTATTTTCCTCTCTCGTTGCCGGCTTACAACGATATCCCCATGATGATCAATCACCATCATGTAGTGGAATAGAAAACGATGACTTTAAGTTTTTTTTCCTTCTTACTGCTTTGTAAAAGTTATAAGGTCAAATAATATTCTATACACAATCTCTTGTTTTCTTGTATTTTCCTCTCTCGTTGCTGGCTTGCAATGATATCCTCATGATGATCAATCACCATCATGTAGTGAAATAGAAAACGATGACTTTAAGTTTTTTTTTTCCTGCTTACTGCTTTGTAAAAGTTATAAGGTCAAATAATATTCTATACACAATCTCTTGTTTTCTTGTAGTTTCCTCTCTCGTTGCCGGCTTACAACGATATCCCCATGATGATCAATCACCATCATGTAGTGGAATAGAAAACAATGACTTTAAGTTTTTTTTTCCTTCTTACTGCTTTGTAAAAGTTATAAGGTCAAATAATATTCTATACACAATCTCTTGTTTTCTTGTATTTTCCTCTCTCGTTGCTGGCTTACAACGATATCCCCATGATGATCAATCACCATCATGTAGTGGAATAGAAAACAATGACTTTAAGTTTTTTTTTTCTTCTTACTACTTTGTAAAAGTTATAAGGTCAAATAATATTCTAAAAACAATCTCTTGTTTTCTTGTATTTTCCTCTCTCGTTGCCGGCTTACAACGATATCCCCATGATAATCAATCACCATCATTTAGTGGAATAAAAAACGATGACTTTAAGTTTTTTTTCCTTCTTACTGCTTTGTAAAGGTTATAAGGTCAAATAATATTCTATACACAATCTCTTGTTTTCTTGTATTTTCCTCTCTCGTTGCCGGCTTACAACGATATCCCCATGATGATCAATCACCATCATGTAGTGAAATAGAAAACGATGACTTTAAGTTTTTTATCTTCTTACTGCTTTGTAAAAGTTATAAGGTCAAATAATATTCTATACACAATCTCTTGTTTTCTTGTATTTTCCTCTCTCGTTGCTGGCTTGCAATGATATCCCCATGATGATCAATCACCATCATGTAGTGGAATAGAAAACGATGACTTTAAGTTTTTTTTTTCCTTCTTACTGCTTTGTAAAAGTTATAAGGTCAAATAATATTCTATACACAATCTCTTGTTTTCTTGTATTTTCCTCTCTTGTTGCCGGCTTACAACGATATCCCCATGATGATCAATCACCATCATGTAGTGGAATAGAAAACAATGACTTTAAGTTATTTTTCCTGCTTACTGCTTTGTAAAAGTTAAAAGGTCAAATGATATTCTATACACAATCTCTTGTTTTCTTGTATTTTCCTCTCTCATTGCCGGCTTACAACGAAATCCCACGATGATCAATTATCATCATGTAGTGGAATATAAAACAATGCCTTTAAGTTATTTTTCCTGCTTACTGCTTTGTAAAAGATATAAGCTCAATTAATAATCTATACATGATCTCTTGTTTTATTGTATGTTTACCCATGTAGTTAGAAATCGACAAATAATTTGATTTATTATTTACAGACTAATGACGAAATCATCTTTCTATTTACATATGGAGAGCAATTCATAATATTTTTTTTTAATAACAAAACCTCATTTCAAATTTGTAATATCTTAAAGTGCCACATACATCATTGAAGTTTGTTAAGAAATATCAGACATCCGCAAGCTGCAGATAAGCAATAACATGTTCTCCCAAATTTCTTGATAGGTGATAATGATTCTCTCGCTGCTAGCTAACTCCTGATACTCGAAACTAAACTTCAATAAAGTTTAGCGTTTAGCCGTAGCCTCTATTGAAATTTGTAAATAAAATAAATTATATTGTCACGAATCATCAGACAAAAAAAAAAACAAATAACTTATCATCATCACAAAAGTCTCTAATTAAAAAGGCATAGATTGGATCAAAATTTAATTTATCTACCAATATTTGAGTTGGCTGAACGCCAACCTTTTTTAAGGTATAACAACATATTTATGTCAACAACAAACACAGCGCCACATAACGTCAATAGAATTAAATTTAAGGGTTAGCGTTCAGCCACTCAACTGAAATATTGGTAAATAAATTATATTTTGATTCCATAAATGTCATTTTAATTAATGTATATTTATCTTTAGAGTTGTTATGAAGTATATAATGATTATTTTTCCAAAATATTTGGACATCATAAAACAAAGGCTGGCTCCTATTGCTGTTAGGGTACATGACAAAATAAATACTTTTGTTACTACAAATAAAGCACCAGCCAATAAATTCATGAAATGAAATAGCAAGCCTTCTGCATTCCAGGCTCAGTTTTCGTGAATTTATTGACTGGTGATTTATTTGGAGTAACAAAGTATCTATTTTGTCATGTACCCTAACAGCAATAGGAGCCAGTCTTTGTTTTATGGTGTCAAAATATTTTGGAAAATAATTCATTATAAACAACTTTAATGATATAAACTTGGATATCACAAAGAAAAAATGTATATTTGAGATAGTCTTTTATGAAAGGTCTATGCGAAAAGGTGTGAATATAAACGCGCATTGAACTCAATTCTCAAAATATTGATATTAAATTCAAAAGATTTATACCTAAAATTTAATTTAAAAGAACAAACCATAGTTGAAATTATAAACAATGGCTATCAGCATTATTTGTAAGCATCCAATATGAGCAAATATCAAAGACATTTTTTTTAATAATCTTAATCCTGATGCACTAGCGCGCCATCTGTTATCAAAATTCGAAACTATTTTGAAGGCGTAAGATTCTTTTTGAAATTAAACAATCTCTACTGCCTTTACTTCAAATCTTAAACCTGTTCACAAGTAACAAATAAATTCATATTTTTTATTAGAATTTCCTCTCTAAGTGACATGTCTGTTTCAGATTATCAGCTTCCAGTGAATGAACTGACCTCTATCGAAGCAACTCACTGGTGGTGGCCAAGTTGTGAGGCATGCATGCATGTTGCACAGGACTATCTGGATTATCTTTCGGACGAGAATAATCTGAAAGTCTCTCTTAAGCTTATTTACATACTGATTGATCCTTGCAAAGTGCTGCCTAAAGAATATCATGATATTGTAAGTTTTGAAGTTCTCTTTATTATTATTATTATAAACATATATATATCATTTTTTAAAAAACTATTTATAATTGTCAAGTTGGTGTTAATGAAGATATATTTGAATCTAGAATATCTCTTTAGATAGTCTACTCCACTCTGACGAACGCCAACAGCGCGAAGCGCGTTCGTGGATAGCTTTTCTTGAATTATCAATAAATTGGGTTGGCCTTATATATCTTTTTAGATAAAATGTATATTTTAGGCGTAATTTATAAGATGAAATACACTTCGGCATGTGTACAACATCTTCATATAGCTTTCTTAAAAAAAAATAGGCACTTCGGTCAGTTAATTTTCTCAGCGTTTCAACATAAATATTTTGTCTCTTTCAGGAAAGATAAAAAAGAGCATTTGGCAAGGCGTTAAAATTATATCGAAGAAGGGATCAAACCAATGGCAATGAGTTTCTTTATTTGTGCGGTAAAGGTATTTGCATATCTACCAGATTTTCAGTATAATGTAGCGGACACTTATCTGGATTGTAGCTCATTATCACATATAGCGCCAGGACAAGTATATAGATGATATATGGCATTTATATTATGATGTATTAGCGCGCCATCTGTTATGAAAATTCGAAACTATTATAGACGCGTATGATTCTTTTGAAATAAACAATTCTACTGTCCTTACTGCGATGGAAAAATAAATGGGAAGGCCTGGCTTATCAATGGTGAACTTCCCATTGGAAGGGGCTCATCACTGATAAGCCAGGCCCTCCCATTTATTTGGCGAAACCGCTGGGAGGGTTCACCACTGGTGAGTCAGGCCCTCCCATTTATTTTTTCCATTGCAGTAAGGATAGTAAAAATTGTTTATTTTTAAAAAGAATCATACGCATCTATAATAGGTTCGAATTTTAATATATGGCACATCGATTGAATAAATTTTATCATCTTCCTTTTTTAAAGAATAATTATAAATGATGTGTCCTATATACTTAGTTACTTGTTGGGGTAGCTTGAACATAAAATTATAAAAGCAAACGTTAGAAACATACCTATTTTATAAACAATACTTAAAGTTACACCGCATAAGTTTCTTTTTTTTTTTTTGGTGAAAATTCAATATTTATTTCAAAGAGAAATATTTACTATTTCTAACTTTTTTGAATGAAGTATGAGAGGGTGAAAATATGAAAAGTAATGGCGAACGGAAAAATAAAAGTGTTCCCGCCCCTGGACACTTTTATTTTTCCGTTCGCCATTACTCTTCATATTTTCACCCTCTCATACTACATTCAAAAAAGTTAGAAATAGTTATCATTTCTCTTTGAAACAAATATTGAATTTTCACAAAAATAAGAAACTTATGCGGTGTAACTTTAAGTATTGTTTATAATCACTCGCCGCAGTCCTTTATAATATACCTATTTTACTTTTTCTTTTGTAATTAAGCCTACTATTTTATACAAAGCAATAATGCGCCATCTATATATAATGAATGAAAACATCAAGACGCGCCTAACTTATCCTTATTGTTTGCGGAAGAGCATTGTTCGATGCAAATATTCGAATGTAATTATACTGTCCTAAAAGCTTATGTCAATAGTTTTCTTATTGATAAATACCATTTCCAAAGATTCCACCCTTCAGTGTAATATATATATATATACGCAGAATGATCCAATACAGTATTAGAGCTCTAAAGAAGCGGTCTGGTAGATTAAATTGGCGAAAGCGCTGGCAGGTTCAACACTGATGAGCTAACCCTACCAATATTTTTTCATCGTAGTAAGGACAATAGAGTTTCATTAATTTATGAAATAAACATCCGCGTCTTGATGTCTTCATTCAGTACAATTTAAATAAATAAATTGTCGTAATAATCAACCTATGATGAATCAATATGTTGATGTCAAAATTCTGTTTCTAAATACACATGTAATATAGATACAAGTTATATATTCAGCAAGTCTTTATCAATGCCGTAAATTCCATCTCCGAAGATGACTGGTGTAAGTGTTTCGATAATTGGTTTTCACGGATGAAATCTTGCATAGGTGATAAAAATATTCATGTAGATTTTAATGGTATAATTCATATTTTTAATATATTAATTATTCAATATATATTGATTGCAAAACCCTTTTGTGACCCTTGTATCCTGGATATAAAATCCAGTATAATCCCCTCCTAATAATCATGTTGATATTTGCCCAGCTATATCACGTTAATGTGTGTTTTACAGTGTCAGGTTGGGATCCTGGACATGTTGAAAAAGATTATCCACGAGACGAACGGCGAAAAGGTGTGCAAGAAGTTAAGGATGTGCCACTAAAGGAGTTTCAGACGAGACTAAATAAAATTTATTGACGATTCAGAAAAATGTCTTTGATATTTGTTCATATTGGAAACACACACACACAAAAGCTTTTATTAGGGACTTGCCCCATACAGATTCTCCCAATTGGGTAAGGTAATAATCATCTTGTGTTATTACATAGAAATTGAACTGGCTTTACTCTTCGTCTCAAAGTCATTCAATTGTTGACTGTCCTTACATAATGATGATCTAAAAAATTTATAGTAAGCTATTGCCTTAGAATTTTTTGCTGATATTTTTGAAGCAATACGTAGGGTGAAAAGTTGGTACAGTTAATTTGTTAATATGGGGCCTTCCTCTCTTCATCAAGGGCTGTACAATTAAGCAGGTAGTGGGGGGAGTTCTTCAGTAATTTCCTTGTCACACAGTGTACATATTAGGTTTTGACCTCAAACGTCAGAAACGTGTTTTTTTTTTTTTTTTTGAAGACTGTAAATAGTATTCTCGATTGAGCTATGCATCGTTTGATTGGTAAAGGGAAATCATCGGTTAGGTAGCATTCTGTTTCTATTGACGTATGGAAATTTTTATAATGTGGATAAAGTTTTGTATTTCTTATTCTTGATTGGTCTTCTTGTATCGATTCTTGTATCCAATATTTTGTCTTGTAGAGGTATAAACATTCCACAAGTGAGCCAAAGAGATTGAAGGTAATCTCGTAGTGTCCATTTTTAGCATTCTTAGCCAGAATTTTAACGATAATTTTTTTGCTATTACTTCGAGAGATGTTCTTCCTGTTTCTATCCTTAAAATATATCCTGAGGTATAATTTGGAGATTTAGATATCGTCTCAGAAAAGTATCTTGGATTTTATTCAATATTAACTCTTGTTCATCTGACCAGATTGGAGAAGCATATAGTAGAGTTGTTATAACTATGGTATCGAACAGCTTCATTGTTGAGTGAAAAGAATTCAACTTGGATTTCATAAGAATCTCCCATACTGCTCTTATAGCTGCTATGGCCTTACCCTTAAAATGAAGAGCTGTTTGGGTAAATGAAATTGATGGGGTTAGCGGGTATCCCCGGTATAAATATTTCTGTGTAGAGTTTATGATTTGTTGGCCCCAGTACCATTTTTCAGATCGTGCTGGTTAACCGCCGTTTCGAAAAATCATTATTTTTGACTTGCTTTCATTCATAGTTAAAAATTAGTTTCTAAATATGTTTTTAAAATATTAATTTTCATTTGAAGATTAATTCGAGATTCATCAATTAAAACTATATCGTCCGCATAAAGCAGTATATGTATGTTTCCAAAGTTAGGTAAATATATTCCTGGCAAATTTGAGTCGTCAGATATTTTGCTGAGATCATTTATGAAAAGCAGGAATAAATATGGGAAAAGTGGTTCTCCTTGCAGAACACCTGATCTTATCTTTATGAATTCCGTGTAGGAATTATTCCAGCGGACCGCTCTTGTCATATTCTCAATTTATTATTATTATTAATTTCTTAAATTCACAAAACTATAATTTAGGCCCATATCAGTCAGTTTATTCCATAGTAAAGAGTGGGGAACCGAGTCAAATGCCTTTTTGATGTCGCGCGCGCGACATAAAACTTTCTTCTTTTTTTCCTCAGTGTAAGCAGTGATATTAAGGTGAAGATGTGATCTTGACAGGAATGATTAGCCCTGAAACCGGCTTGATTCTCTGGGATGATTTTTCTATTTTTCAATCCAATTATATAGACGGGTTTTCAGTATTGATGTGAAGAGTTTTGACAAATCACATAACAGAGATATTCCCCGGTAATTCGCGGGATTTTCTGGATCACCGTTTTTAAAGATAGGGTGAATAATAGATTTTGACCATATTGAAGGGAGTGAAGCCGTCCTTAAGATTCTATTATAAAAATCTTTCAGAATGATCAAATAATTCTAAGGTAGGACCTTTATTGCATCGTTCGGAACATCGTCGACTCCACTGGCCTTACCACATTTCAAGCGAGAGACTTCTTTAGTAATCTCGAGGATGGTTATTTCCTTGGTTAGTTCATTATCAGGTGGGGATATAGTGCTCAGAGAAGGAACAACTTCAAATACTGTCTCAGAAGCAAGAAGCTCCGTATAATATTGTTGCCAGGTCAGCATCGGTATATTCCCCTGTATACAGCCTCTTTTTTTGTAGGTAGCTATTGTTTTCCCAAAAATTTGGGAATCGCGAACATTTTTTAGTTTTTCATGTATTATTTGGTAGTAGTTTTTCTTTTTATGATTTATCAAAGCATTATATTCTTTCTTCGTTTTAATGTATGTGTTACGGTCTTGTTCTTTATTTGATTTAACATAAATTATATAAGAGGTAGGATTTCATAGATTTTTTAGTCATATAGCATTCATGATCAAACCAAGGTCTGGATTTCAAACCAGCTGACTTTAATATAGTTTGCATTTCAGTTTTAACCATTGCTTTTTTATTCGGTCTGTTATTGTATTCATTATAATATCAATTGACTCATTCTAATTTCCACCTATATCTTCTAATGTTTGCGTAAAGTGCGTTGAATTTTCATGTACCCACTTATACCTTTTTCGGCATACTGAGTTAACATAAATTGAATGCTTATTATTTGTTTTGTTTTTTTTTTGAATATTTACAAAAGTGGAATCTGGATCTAGGTTTATTGTCAGTGTAATTGGTAAGTGGTCGGAATAGGGGATATCTTCTATTTTAAAATCAACAACACAGTCTAGAAGAGAAGGTGTAATTATACAGTAGTTCACAACAGATGAGCCATGTTCAGAAATGTAGGTGTAAGTACCATTTTTATCAGATAATGTTCTACCATTTAAAATAGACATCAGGTAGCTTCAAGAAACTCAAGAAATTGACTCGAGTGTGGCGAAGTCACCTTATCCTTAGAATTACGTTTAGGGGAGAGGAGCGAGGGCAGCCCAAAAACATTGTGGAATTCTCCCCCAGTTCCTGTTCGAGAGTTAAAATCACCAGCGAGTACTATTTCGTATCCCTGGGATAGTATTTCTTCAATTAATTTAGATAATTTACATAAGTTTGATTTTAGAGTTTCGTTTGGAGGTAGATATGTAAATATTAGGCATACTTTGCATAATGACTGATTTGAAATAAATTATTATCCAGTTAGACTTTATTTCTACTTCTGCTATATCGTTGCCTAAAGAATTGTTTATTCCAACCACAATTCCCCCAGAACATCTAACAATTTCGAAATTTCTGATAGCAAAGGACTCGTAGATGGTATATCCGCAAATGCCAATCGGGAAATTGTAATCAATCCATGTTTCTGCTAGAGCAAAAATAGTGTATTGTTCTACATACTCTGAAATAGAAAAAATCGAATTTAATCCCCATAGACCATTGACATTCCAGTAATTTATTATCATTTTATTCATTTTCTTAATATATTTAATTTGCCCTTTATCTTCTTTATTGAGTATTGTTGGCTATATTCCACGAGTCGAACGGCGAAAAGGTGTGCAAGAAGTTAAGTATGTGCCACTAAAGGAGTTTCAGACGAGACGAAATAAAATTTATTGACGATTTAGAGGCATTATGTCTTTGATATTTGTTCATATTGAAAACTTACAAATGGTGCTGATAGCCAATGTTCATAATTTCATCTGTTGGTTTGTTCTTTTTAATTAAATTTTAGGTATTATTTTGTTGAATTTTATATAAATATTTTTATTGGGTTTAATTCTTATATATTCACATTTCCTTTCGCATACACCTTTCATAAAAGACTATCTAAATTATAAATCAATATAATACTAATTGGAAAAACAAAATTTACCAAGAGAAATACTAACAACAATAATTGGTGGAGAAATATATACTAATATGAACCATTTGTATCAATCTATTTTTAATGCTATTTATACAATTCGCACTATTTTTCCAAACTGAATTCCTACACAGTTACATTCAAATTCTAAGGTCACTTAATTTGTCATATCACAGGGGAAATTCCAGAAATATTTATATAAAAGAGGTCTATCAGAAACACTAAATTGTTCCTGCGGAGAAACTGAACAAACTGCTTTTCACCTTTTCTAAGACTGTCCGAACTTTACAGAAGTGAGACATCGATTGTTCCCTGATCTAAATGATTTAACTCTATTACATCAGTCACTCTGTCTATATAAATTTTATGAACCTCCCTCGATTAATACATGTAAATTTACAAATATTTAATTATTAGTTCTATGTAATAGGCGCAAATATTTCAATATTGTGCCTGGTTGATTAATAATTAATTTAAAAAATATAATTTTGTAGTATTTATTAAAGTTCTTGTTTTAATGCTTGGTATTTAAGATTTATAACACATTTAAATTTATAATTTTTTATTTAATTAAGATTAAAATTACACAAGCATAACATTTAAATATTTATCCTGCCTAACAATTCTCTATACTATACTATATAACATTAAGCGATCTATTTACATTTTGTTTTGGTCACTGGTCCAATATTTTTATTTTCATAGACCAAATTATAAGATTAATTCACAGATGAAAAATATGCAAAATAACTAAACAAATTTATACATCAATTTGATATTTATTTAAAACAAATGAATAACTATATACATCAATTTAATATTTATTCAAAACAAATGAACAACTATATACATCAATTCCCCCTTCTTAGGCTTGGCCCCCCTTATTTATTTATTTACTCTCCATATCTCTGCGGACATCTGCGCTCCCTCTGAGGATACCTGGGGGTTGTAACACTTTTCTCCTCCGAGATTGGAGTTGGCACACGTTCAGCATCATTCATATTAGTGGGATGTGATTTACCAGGCAACATTTTTCTAATGTAGTTTTGATGAACCTTTTTTATACTGTCACCTTGTTTTATTAAATAAACATTCCTTCCTAGTATTTTAATTATCTTTCCTGTATACCAAGAGGGATGCCCATTAGTAATCCACCTAAACTTCACAGTCTCATCCACTTTAAATTTACTGTTAACATATTGACTATTGAATTTGGAGGCTTTTACATCAAGATGGCATTTGATACCTTTAATAGGGTCAGATTTGCATTCAAAAATGGACTCGTAATCATTTAAAAGTGAATCTATACTAAAAGAGTCCAATTTATGCAAATAATTGAATGAGATATTGAAAAGATTAAGAAAATCTCTTCCTAAGAGAAATTTAGAACAATTTAAATTAGTTATTAGTATTTCAATGGTTCTAGAAACATTTCTTAATTTTATATCAAATTTAGCCTTTCCCAAAATAGGTATTTTAGAGCCACTATAGCCGGTCAAGACTGTATTACATTTATTTAATTTAACATTTTTGAAATATTTAAAGTACTCATATTTAGTTAATGTAGTAATGGCTGCTCCAGTATCAATTTCAGCCAACAATTTTATATTATTTACATATACTGTTTCAGTCAAAGGAGGATGTAAATTTATATTATTCAATGATAAATTATTTTGAGATCCCGAAGGATTATTATCATTAGCATGCTTTTTAAATTTATTAAAAGTATTTTTAGGATTTCTGGGCAATTTACGGGAAGAACTGTCTTTTTTATAACATATTGTAGATATATGCCCCTACCCTACCACAAACTCTACAATTAGCTGATTTAAAAAAACAATTATAGTGTAGATGGTTGTTCTTACCACAGTGTTTGCAGGGATTATTGATGGCATGAAGATGCTGTGGGGACCGATGGGCATCTTCGGATCTCTTGAGGTTGTGTAGGTCA
This sequence comes from Cordylochernes scorpioides, assembly GCA_030710605.1. Classification (NCBI taxonomy): domain Eukaryota; kingdom Metazoa; phylum Arthropoda; class Arachnida; order Pseudoscorpiones; family Chernetidae; genus Cordylochernes; species Cordylochernes scorpioides. The sequence goes on along the minus strand of CP092866.1, from coordinate 108,044,255 downwards.
TTATCTGCAGACTCCGCAGACAGAGCGATGTCCAATGCTCCCTCAAAAGTCAATCCCTCTTCCTGTAGCAGCTTCTTTTGGGTTGGTGTATCAATGATGCCCGCCACAAATCTGTCTCGCAGGGATTCTTGCAGAACATCTCCAAAGTTACACCTTTGAGCCTGTTCCTTTAGGCGTATTATGTATTTAGATATTGTTTCGCCTGATTTTTGATCCATTTTCTGGAATAAAAATCTTTCATATATTATATTGGTCTTAGGATTGAAATGTTTCAATAAGATCCTGCACAATTTGTCAAAGGGAACTTGATCAACTTCCTCCGGAAAGACCAAATTTCGCAAGATTCCGAAATATTTAGGTCCGATGCTTGAAATAAGAAATGGCGTCTTAAAGTCTTCTTTTGTTTTAGAAATTAGCATGAATTGCTTCAAGCGGTAAATATAATTTTCAACATTCTCTAGATTTTCATCAAATCTTCCAAA
>CP092866.1:107881308-108043673 GCA_030710605.1 Cordylochernes scorpioides | reverse complement strand
TATGTTTTTCAAATATTCAATATATTTGACAAAACTCTGTCAAAAATATAAATATTTTTTGCTGCATGTTTTAATTTGCATATACCTATTTTACATATCTCAGATTGTATTAAAAAATCGTTAACCATTTCTTCTAACTTTTGGCGAAATGGTGCTTTATTAATTAACGATTTGTTATTATTAGGATTCTTTCCTGGTATACAAAAAGGAAAAATACGTGTCGATCAGTTATATTTTTCAATTAATCAAACAATTTGGCCGCTGAATTTCTGATTCTGGTACAGCGCCATCTAGGGAATGAAATTGTAACTAAAATCAATTTCGAAATTTTCAATATTTGCCATAAAAAATCCCATTGCATTCTGAACACAATGGTGTTTACCGCATTGCTCTAGCGCAAATATTCGCGGAGTTATTAATTTTTAAAGTTGTGCGGGACTTTTGGATCACCCTGTATATAAAAATGAAATGCGAAATCGATGTTTGTTATCGCTTCACGCAAAATCTACCGACTCAATCATTATGGAATTTCGCATTTAGGTAGCTGAAGATTCCGTTTAACATATAGGCTATTCAAAAAACTAGAAAAGTAAATGTGCTTTTTTTTTTAAATAAAAAACCAAAAAGCGTTAGTTCCAGTCTTTTACCGCTTGGGCGCAGCACTGGTCAGACGATATATGAATTTGATTGGTTAATAATTAACACGTGGTTTGTTTACACAATGAATGTTAGTTTGTTCACACGATGAATGTTTTTAAAAGGTAAGATTATCCAATCGCCGTGAAACTTTAGGAAGTTATTTACTATACTACTGGGAAGATTTCTGGTTTGAATTTGATTTGAAATAAATATTCTTTGCAATTTTATTTGCAAATTTTCTACTTTCACTCGCAAGCAGCGCCTCTAGCGGCGTCTGGTGAAATTATATTTATAAATTGTAACAATGCTTAAAATGTTTTCCAAGTATAATAAATTTAATTTGAGAATTTAGTAATATAATATTCCAATGACGTAAAAATACTTGGCATTTCAATATTAATATATATTTAAATAAAAAATTGTAACGATTTTGTGTTAAATGTTAAAATGTAATGTTAAAATATATTTTTATATTGTTAATTTAATTTGTTGTTGTTTTATAAAAATGATGATGCAACTTTAATTGTTGTTGTGAAACTATCTTTATTTACGGAGCTGCTAACAATAATAAATGATTTTTGAGCCCCTAATTGTTGTTATTATCGTTTGTTTATATAAAAAAATTACATTGTATGTGATGATGATAACAAAAATGAAATTTAAATTAATATATATAATTCATTGAGAAAAAAGAAATGATTAATTATCAAATTCACAAAAGTGACAATATCTTATTTAAAATATAATAAATGTTTTCAAAGAATTATGTGTGTTTCAAAAATATATTTAAACGCATATAACCATATTTATATTTATACTAGCCGAATGACCCGGGCAACGCCCGTGTTTTACCCGATTGAATGTTTTTATTCAAATACTATTTGTTACAATTATAAATTGGAGCCGTGGATGTCACTCTTGTGAAACGTCCCGCTCCAAACGTTACATGTACATTAGCTCAGCTGGTATTACCCCTCATTTTCACCGCTAGAGGCGCGAGCGAATTGACCTTTTGTAAATATACATAATTATAAAGATAGAAGCTTCTATAGAAGATAATGATCATAATGATGATGCGCGCGCATCCGTGACAGCGATGAGGAATTGAGGAAAGACGGTCGTGACTCTATATGTTGATAATAAAATAATAATAATATAATAATAATAATTATTATTATTATCATTAGATAATGATAATGATCATAATGATGATGCGCGCGCATCCGTGACAGCGATGAGGAAAGACGGTCGTGACTATATATGTTGATACGAAAATAAATCAATATATAGGTGGATTGGATGTTTTCTAGAATCGTTTTAACAAATGTTCGTTAGGCAAACTTTTACTCGTATAAAAAACTGTGCGAAGCCGGGTACATTCGCTAAATACAGTTATTTACAAAACTTCGTTTGTGGCAAGATACTATTCCTTCAACTTCAAATTACCGAGTGGACCAATTAATACTGATTTTTTTCAACTTATCGAGTATTTTTCAAGGGACCGGGAAAAAATTATCGAGAAGGTAGACAAGTATAGATTCAGTAGGGATTGGATGTTTGCTAGAATCGTTTTAACAAATGTTTGTTAAGCAAACTTTTACTTGGGGCGAAGTCGGGAACATATATATATATGTTTGTCGGCTATGCACGCCCTCAATATGTAACTAATCTCGCTGAAATTTGAACAGGACAGAGAGTTAAATCTGTAAGAGTTTTTTTGTCGCACTTTAACCAATAAAAATTATATTTAACCAAGTACTGAGCAACAATATTTTTTTAGTCAGAAATGATTATGACAATATTGCCGTATCATGCTTGATTGCATTAAAAAATTATTTTGGGGAATATTCACTAAAGCAGACCACAGGTAAAGCCAGATGATGATTAATAGTAGGCAGGAACAAAATTCTACCAGCGAAACATTCACTCGAGCAGAAGACACACGAAGCCAGGTCATCTCTATATATAAAATATCGTTTCTCGGCCTTTTGGCTATGATCACGTAGTATATCTCGAGATATTTTTATTTATGTATATCTTTTTAAAAATCCATTCAGTAGAGAGTGGATATGTTTGCTCGAAAAATAAATTTCATATATTATTATTAATATTATATAATATTCATATATTCATATATTTTTTTTTTTGCCGCTAGGTGGCCGATCTGGCTGGACGTGCGTCATCTCGCTCCGCAAGTTTCGGTAAACACTGCCTAAATTTCTTAATTTATTTTCTAAATGCTTATGTTGAAATGTTTTAAATCGGTTTATTGTTTTGCTATTTAATTTTACCTTGCTTTTTTTTTATATAGTTCGAATTGTTTCTCTTTTGATTAAATATGAATTCTATGGTTAGGTTACTAAATTTGAAACTGGATGAAATTTTTGCATACTTTGAGAATAAATTTCAACAAAATCAAAAAAATTTGACTAAAAATGATTTATCATATCTTTCGACTATGTTAAAACAAACAAAAGATGGAATTTCTTCTATGGTTGAATCGGATAACGAGAACCTTTTGGCACAGATGAAGGAAACCGTCGGCAACATAGTGGAAGAGAAGCTCGGTGATATTCGAAGCGTGATCTCCTCGAAAGGATTATCTTATGCCCAAGTTACACAGAGAGATCATACACAGAAATTTATTGAGGAAAGACAACGGACCTTAAACACTGAAGCTACACTGCTCGCAGTTCCTCTAAATAATGAGCCTATTAACAACATAGCTCAGGCAATTTCAACTAATATAAAAAAGTAACGAGAAAACGGTAGTGGGATACGAATTAATAAAATTATTAACACCAAAAATGCAGTAGTAATAAAAACTCCTAGCGACGAAGAGGCTAAACACTTGTTAAAGGAACTGAGCATGGCGGCGGAATTGAAAGCAAATAGTAAAATTTTTACCCCGCAACCTAGAGACCCAACAATTATTATAAAAAATGTCAGTAAATTAACGGAAGTTAATAATTTAATACCAATCATATGTACCATGAATCCTGATTTGAGTGGACTAGAGAATGAAATCCGAGTGCTGTTCCCCATGAAATCCAATACCTCTCACCACAATGTAGTGCTGCGAGTTTCTCCACGAGTGTATCAAACCTTAAGGAAGAAGGGTAATTTTATCTATACCGACTGTGAGAGATGCCATATACACGACAAAGTATTAGTTAGGCAGTGCCAGAAATGTTTTGAGTTTAATCCAAGAAATAAAATCAGCGAATGCTCCCATGAAAAGATTTGCCTAATATGCGGCGCGGCGGGAAATCATGAGTGTTCGCGTAAACAAAAATGTTTCAACTGCGCTAAACACCCGAGGTACAAGAATGGAACGTCTCTTGATCACAAGGCGAACTCCAGCGAATGTCCCCTGTACAAAACCCAGATGGAAATAGTAATACAAAGAACTCAATACCATTCAGATGAATGATAACAATATCAGATGTATACAATTTAATGCAAGGAAAAGTATGATGGCAACTAGTGAGTTAGGTGTGACAATCGCAGACGATCTTTCTGACATCATATTTCTACAAGAACCATACATGTGCAATGATACAGTGAAATTTGGCAAGAATTCACGAATAGTATATTCTAGCACAGATAGGCAAATTTATACTGCTACTATTATTTTGAACCGCAACATAATATATGAGAAAATTAACAGGTTTACAAATTCCTTCTGTACAGCGATCTCTCTCTATTTCAACGGGAAAAGAATAGTTATTGCCAATATCTATATACACCCAAACTCAATGGCTGCATTTCATATCCAATTCATCTCAGAAATACTTGAGGCCTTTGGTCAACTCCCAATTATCCTTTGTGGAGATTTCAATTCAAGACATCCACTCTGGTTCGATTCAACGACAAATAAAAACGGATACATTCTAAAGTCTATTATCGAGGAGCAGAATCTATTTGTTCATAATCTTAAAATCCCAACTTGCAGAAATGCTAGCATAATCGACTTGACAATTTCTAATAAACATTCCATTGGTCTTATACATAACTGGAGAACCTCAGCACTTTCTGTTACCTCAGACCATTTGGCAATACTTTTTGATATCTTCAATATGATAAACTTGGCAAACAATAATAGACAGACATCGACATGGAAATTCAGAGAAAAATCGGCGAATTGGACCAAATTTGCTGAGAGTATTTCGCCTTCGGATTTACTGGATTTAAATTCAGCTTCTAAGCACATTGTCAATTGTGAAGATATTGATAATGTGGTAAACAAATTGACAAATTTAATAATTGAAGCTGCATACTCTTCTCTCGACGTCAAGCATCACACCTCTATAAACACGACTACTTCCAAAAATTGGTGGAATAAAGAGCTTCAACAATTAAAAGAACATTTACATTATCTCAGGAATTTGTATTATAGAGGGGGTAACCTGAATCCGAGTATTTACAGAGCGGCAAGAAATAAATACTTAAGAGCCATCAATAGAGCAAAAAAGACGTCGTGGAAAATATTTATTGAAGAAAATGAGTCTACGAATGCTTTCGGGAATGCATACAGGATTTTTAAACGGTTAAGATCGGCCGATATTCAAGTGGGCATACCATTACTGAATAAAACTGCAGAATGCATGAGAGAGCAAAAGATGAAGGAAATGCTAACAGCATTTTTTCCTGATGATGATGTGCGGTTGGACAATGAAGAACACACTTTAATTAGAAATCACATCCCAAGTTTTACCAACAGGGAAATCATTTTTATTACTGAAAAGGAAATAAAGGATTTGTGCTCGAATCTTAATATCAGAAAGGCTCCTGGTCCAGATAACGTGAGTAATTATATGATTAAGCACTCATTATTATCAATCCTACCCAGTTTAGTCAAACTCTTTAATGAGTGTCTGGTGCTGGGTTACTATCCTGAAAGCTGGAAACATTCGGTATTAAAAATTATTACGAAACCGCAAAAAGCTGACTACGAAGCAATTAATAGCTATCGCCCAAATATCACTAACATCAAATTTCTCAAAAATATTTGAAACGATCATTAAAAATAAAATACTCAATTATTATAATCATAATAACTTACTGAGCCATAGACAACATGGATTTACGAAAAGAAAATCTACAATAACGGCATTGGACAAAATAACCGAGACCATACTGAAACACAAACAAAACGAATTGGTTGCATTGATTGCCATTGATATAAGTGGTGCATTTGATAATGCGTGGTGGCCTGCCTTAATAAAAAGAATGGACGAAGACCACGTCCCAGCAGTTCTTATAAAAATTATCCAATCATTTTTAAATCGGAGAAGAAAAACAAGTCTCACCTTCTCGAATACAACAATTTCGAAATATTTATCAGAGGGATGTCCTCAAGGCGGACCATTATCACCTTTATTGTGGAATATAGTCCTGAATGATTTGTTGATCAACTTCGCATCCCCAAATTCTGAAATAATCTGTTATGCGGATGATGTTTCGATTGTTTGCTGGCACAAGACCATAGAAGGGTTAAAAAATGAAACAGAAAGAACTTTAAATTATGTAATACAATGGTGTACAAGAAATAAGCTAAAGCTAAGCCCGGAGAAAACCGGCTTAATACATATGCACGGCAAACAAAATATTCCAATGGGAACTCCAAATTTCATAATAAAACCAGTGGAAGAGGTAAAAATTTTAGGTATAAAATTTTCTAATCACAGAATTAAGTCAAAAATTAACTTCACACCCCACATTAATGATATTCTTTGTAAAATCAACCGTATGAAAAATCTTTTGTTTTCGCTCTGTGGGAAGATGTGGGGATTGGATGCTAAAAAAATATTAATTTTATATAAAACTCTTTTCAGGCCAACACTAACCTATGGATCTGAAATATGGTATAAATTTATTAATAAAAGAAGTAAGCAAAGATTAAACTCTCAGCAATATCAGATTCTTCTTTGGGTAGTGAGAGCCTATAAAACGACCTCATCAAATTGTATTCATAGTTTGGCAAAAATACCTATTCTCACAGATCAAATAGAATCGTTGATAATAAAATACGATTTGGCTAATTTATCAAAAGAAGAAATTAATGTATTCAGACCGCATGCCCCGACTATAATTCATAACTACATAGAATCAAGAATGGCTGAAACAATAGCTAACACTAATGAAACATTCAGAAAATTTTTCCCATTTGGAATTCCTTTTTATTTTCGTCCGAATTTTTATAACTCACAGTTCGTCACGGGTCATGGTAATTTTGGAGAATTTCTGTCGAAAATCGGGGCAACGGATGATCCTAGCTGTTTCTGTGGAAAAGAAAACCAAGACTCAATGCATTTATTGATGGAATGTCCGATATTCCACAGCTACAGAAGTAATCATTTTTATCCCATCGAAGAGGTTTGCGAATTTGTATATAACAAAGACACTTATGTAAAATTCAATAATTTTTGTAAGTTCATTTTGGATTTTCTCTTCTGTTTAAGAAAACCATAGTTTCAGTTTTAATTGTGTTTTTAACCGGTTATTGTGTTGTATATACTGAATTGTATATAGGTTGCTAAAATAATTTATTTTGGATTTTCTCTTCTGTTTGAGAAAACCATCGTTTCAGTTTTAATTGTGTTTTTAGTCGGTTATTGAGTTGTATATAGGTTGATAAAATAATCCATTTTGGATTTTCTCTTCTGTTTTAGAGTGCCATCGTTTAAGTTTTAATTATGTTTTTAATCCGGTTATTAAATTGTATAAAATGAATTGTATATAATCTACTAAAATGTATTTAGGCGCAAGTATCCCGAGCTGGGATATCGCGTCCGATATGTCAAATAAAATAAAATAAAATATTATATAAATATATGACATAATGAATTATATTATCATAATATTCTGTGTGTTCCCGAATATTATTATCAATAATATTCGTTAGGCAAACTTTCACTCGGATAAAACCCGGGCGAAGCCGGGTACACATCCGCTAGTATATATATATATATTAATCGAGGGAAATTCATAAAATTTATATAGACAAAGTGGCTGATGTAAGAGAGTTAAATCATTTAGATCAGGGAACAATCGATGTCTCACTTCTGTAAAGTTCGGAAAGTCATAGAAAAGGTGAAAAGCAGTTTGTTCAGTTTCTCCGCAGAAACAATTTGGCGTGTTTTTTAGACCTCTTTTATCTAAGTATTTATGGAATTTTCTCTGTGATATGACAAATTAAGTGACCTTAGAATTTGAATGTAACTGTGTAGGAATTCAGTTTGGAAAAATAGTGCGAATTGTATAAATAGCATTAAAAATAGATTGATACAAATGGTTCATATTAGTATAATTTCTCCACCAATTATTGTTGTAAGTATTTCTCTTGGTAAATTTTGTTTTTCCAATTAGTATTTTATTGATTTATAGTTGAGATAGTCTTTTATGAAAGGTGTATGCGAAAGGAGATGTGAATATAAAAATTAAACCCAATAAAAAAATATTTATATAAAATTCAACAAAATAATACCTAAAATTTAATTAAAAAGAACAAACCAACAGATGAAATTATGAACATTGGCTATCAGCACCATTTGTAAGTTTTCAATATGAACAAATATCAAAGACATAATGCCTCTAAATCGTCAATAAATTTTATTTCGTCTCGTCTGAAACTCCTTTAGTGGCACATACTTAACTTCTTGCACACCTTTTCGCCGTTCGACTCGTGGAATATAGCCAACAATACTCAATAAAGAAGATAAAGGGCAAATTAAATATATTAAGAAAATGAATAAAATGATAATAAATTACTGGAATGTCAATGGTCTATGGGGATTAAATTCGATTTTTTTATTTCAGAGTATGTAAAACAATACACTATTTTTGCTCTAGCAGAAACATGGATTGATTACAATTTCCCGATTGGCATTTGCGGATATACCATCTACGAGTCCTTTGCTATCAGAAATTTCAAAATTGGTAGATGTTCTGGGGGAATTGTGGTTGGAATAAACAATTCTTTAGGCAACGATATAGCAGAAGTAGAAATAAAGTCTAACTGGATAATAATTTATTTCAAATCAGTCATTATGCAAAGTATGCCTAATATTTACATATCTACCTCCAAACGAAACTCTAAAATCAAACTTATGTAAATTATCTAAATTAATTGAAGAAATACTATCCCAGGGATACGAAATAGTACTCGCTGGTGATTTTAACTCTCGAACAGGAACTGGGGGAGAATTCCACAATGTTTTTGGGCTGTCCTCGCTCCTCTCCCCTAAACGTAATTCTAAGGATAAGGTGACTTCACCACACTCGAGTCAATTTCTTGAGTTTCTTGACAGCTACCTGATGTCTATTGTAAATGGTAGAACATTATCTGATAAAAATGGTACCTACACCTACATTTTTGAACATGGCTCATCTGTTGTGAACTACTGAATAATTACACCTTCTCTTCTAGACTGTGTTGTTGATTTTAAAATAGAAGATATCCCCTATTCCGACCACTTACCAATTACACTGACAATAAACCTAGATCCAGATTCTACTTTTGTAAATATTCCAAAAAAAAAAACGAAATAATAAGCATTCAATTTATGTTAACTCAGTATGCCGAAAAAGGTATAAGTGGGTACTTGAAAATTTAACGCACTTTACGCAAACATTAGAAGATATAGGTGGAAATTAGAATGAGTCAATTGATATTATAATGAATACAATAACATACCGAATAAAAAAGCAATGGTTAAAACTGAAATGCAAACTATATTAAAGTCAGCTGGTTTGATATCCAGACCTTGGTTTGATCATGAATGCTATATGACTAAAAAATCTATGAAATCCTACCTCTTATATATATAATTTATGTTAAATCAAATAAAGAACAAGACCGTAACACATATACATTAAAACAAAGAAAGAATATAATGCTTTGATAAATTATAAAAAGAAAAACTACTACCAAATAATACATGAAAAACTAAAAAATCTTCGCGATTCCCAGAATTTTTGGAAAACAATAGCTACCTACAAAAAAAGAGGCTGTATACAGGGGAATATACCGATGCTGACCTGGCAACAATATTATACGGAGATTCTTGCTTCTGAGACAGTATTTGAAGTTGTTCCTTCTCTGAGAGCACTATATCCCCACCTGACAATGAACTAATCAAAGAAATAACCATCCTCGAGATTACTAAAGAAGTCTCTCGCTTGAAATGTGGTAAGGCCAGTGGAGTCGATGATGTTCCGAACGATGCAATAAAGGTCCTACCTTAGAATTATTTGATCATTCTGAAAGATTTTTATAATAGAATCTTAAGGACGGCTTCATTCCCTTCAATATGATCAAAATCTATTATTCACCCTATCTTTAAAAACGGTGATCCAGAAAATCCCGCGAATTACCGGGGAATATCTCTGTTATGTGATTTGTCAAAACTCTTCACATCAATACTGAAAACCCGTCTATATAATTGGATTGAAAATAGAAAAATCATCCCAGAGAATCAAGCCGGTTTCAGGGCTAATCATTCCTGTCAAGATCACATCTTCACCTTAATATCACTGATTCAACTTACACTGAGGAAAAAAGAAGAAAGTTTTATGCTTTTTTCGTCGCGCGCGCGCGACATCAAAAAGGCTTTTGACTCGGTTCCCCACTCTTTACTATGGAATAAACTGACTGATATGGGTCTAAATTATAGTTTTGTGAATTTAAGAAATGAATAATAATAATAAATTGAGAATATGACAAGAGCGGTCCGCTGGAATAATTCCTACACGGAATTCATAAAGATAAGATCAGGTGTTCTGCAAGGAGAACCACTTTTCCCATATTTATTCCTGCTTTTCATAAATGATCTCAGCAAAATATCTGACGACTCAAATTTGCCAGGAATATATTTACCTAACTTTGGAAACATACATATACTGCTTTATGCGGACGATATAGTTTTAACTATGAATGAAAGCAAGTCAAAAATAATGATTTTTCGAAACGGCGGTTAACCAGCACGATCTGAAAAATGGTACTGGGGCCAACAAATCATACACTCTACACAGAAATATTTATACCTGGGATACCCGCTAACCCCATCAATTTCATTTACCCAAAGAGCTCTTCATTTTAAGGGTAAGGCCATAGCAGCTATAAGAGCAGTATGGGAGATTCTTATGAAATCCAAGTTGAATTCTTTTCACTCAACAATGAAGCTGCTCGATACCATAGTTATAACAACTCTACTATATTCTTCACCAATCTGGTCAGATGAACAAGAGTTAATATTGAATAAAATCCAAGATACTTTTCTGAGACGATATCTAAATCTCCCAAATTATACCTCAGGATTTATTTTAAGGATAGAAACAGGAATAACATCTCTCGCAGTAATAGCAAAAAAATTATCGTTAAAATTCTGGCTAAGAATGCTAAAAATGGACACTACGAGATTACCTTCAATCTCTTTGGCTCACTTGTGGAATGTTTATACCTCTATACAAGACAAAATATTGGATTTGCAAAGAGTTTAACAAATACATTAAATAACACCGGTTTTTCATGGCTTATCGGATGCTCGGATCACAATTTATTGCAAAGTTATATTCCTTTGGTTATTAGGACAATGTCAGATTAATCGATACAAGAAGACCAATCAAGAATAAGAAATACAAAACTTTATCCACATTATAAAAATTTCCATACGTCAATAGAAACAGAATGCTACCTAACCGATGATTTCCCTTTACCAATCAAACGATGCATAGCTCAATCGAGAATACTATTTACAGTCTTCAAAAAAAAAACACGTTCTGACGTTTGAGGCCAAAACCTAATATGTACACTGTGTGACAAGGAAATTACTGAAGAACTCCCCCATTACCTGCTTAATTGTACAGCCCTTGATGAAGAGAGGAAGGCCCCATATCAACAAATTAACTGTACCAACTTTTCACCCTACGTATTGCTTTCAAAAATATCAGCAAAAAATTCTAAGGCAATAGCTTACTATAAATTTTTTAGATCATCATTATGTAAGGACCAGTCAACAATTGAATGACTTTGAGACGAAGAGTAAAGCCAGTTCAATTTCTATGTAAATAACACAAGATGATTATTACCTTACCCAATTGGGAGAATCTGTATGGGGCAAGTCCCTAATAAAAGCTTTTGTGTGTGTGTGTTTCCAATATGAACAAATATCAAAGACATTTTTCTGAATCGTCGATAAATTTTATTTAGTCTCGTCTGAAACTCCTTTAGTGGCACATCCTTAACTTCTTGCACACCTTTTCGCCGTTCGTCTCGTGGATAATCTTTTTCAACATGTCCAGGATCCCAACCTGACACTGTAAAACACACATTAACGTGATATAGCTGGGCAAATATCAACATGATTATTAGGAGGGTATTTTACGGGATTTTATATCCAGATACAAGGGTCACAAAAGGGTTTTGCAATCAATATATATTGAATAATTAATATATTAAAAATATGAATTATATCATTAAAATCTACATGAATATTTTTATCACCTATGCAAGATTTCATCCGTGAAAACCAATTATCGAAACACTTACACCAGTCATCTTCGGAGATGGAATTTACGGCATTGATGAAGGCTTGCTGAATATATAACTTGTATCTATATTACATGTGTATTTAGAAACAGAATTTTGACATCAACATATTGATTCATCATAGGTTGATTATTACGACAATTTATTTATTTAAATTGTACTGAATGAAGACATCAAGACGCGGATGTTTATTTTCATAAATTAATGAAACTCTATTGTCCTTACTACGATGAAAAAATATTGGGAGGGTTAGCTCATCAGTGTTGAACCTGCCAGCGCTTTCGCCAATTTAATCTACCAGACCGCTTCTTTAGAGCTCTAATACTGTATTGGATCATTCTGCGTATATATATATATATTACACTGAAGGGTGGAATCTTTGAAATGGTATTTATCAATAAGAAAACTATTGACATAAGCTTTTAGGACAGTATAATTACATTCGAATATTTGCATCGAACAATGCTCTTCCGCAAACAATAAGGATAAGTTAGGCGCGTCTTGATGTCTTCATTCATTATAAATAGATGGCGCATTATTGCTTTGTATAAAATAGTAGGCTTAATTACAAAAGAAAAAGTAAAATAGGTATATTATAAAGGACTGCGGCGAGTGATTATAAACAATACTTAAAGTTACACCGCATAAGTTTCTTATTTTTGTGAAAATTCAATATTTGTTTCAAAGAGAAATGATAACTATTTCTAACTTTTTTGAATGAAGTCTGAGAGGGTGAAAATATGAAGAGTAATGGCGAACGGAAAAATAAAAGTGTCCAGGGGCGGGAACACTTTTATTTTTCCGTTCGCCATTACTCTTCATATTTTCACCCTCTCATACTTCATTCAAAAAAGTTAGAAATAGTAAATATTTCTCTTTGAAATAAATATTGAATTTTCACCAAAAAAAAAAAAAAGAAACTTATGCGGTGTAACTTTAAGTATTGTTTATAAAATAGGTATGTTTCTAACGTTTGCTTTTATAATTTTATGTTCAAGCTACCCCAACAAGTAACTAAGTATATAGGACACATCATTTATAATTATTCTTTAAAAAAGGAAGATGATAAAATTTCTTCAATCGATGTGCCATATATTAAAATTCGAACCTATTATAGATGCGTATGATTCTTTTTAAAAATAAACAATTTCTACTATCCTTACTGCAATGGAAAAAATAAATGGGAGGGCCTGACTCACCAGTGGTGAACCCTCCCAGCGGTTTCGCCAAATAAATGGGAGGGCCTGGCTTATCAGTGATGAGCCCCTTCCAATGGGAAGTTCACCATTGATAAGCCAGGCCTTCCCATTTATTTTTCCATCGCAGTAAGGACAGTAGAATTGTTTATTTCAAAAGAATCATACGCGTCTATAATAGTTTCGAATTTTCATAACAGATGACGCGCTAATACATTATAATATAAATGCCATATATCATCTATATACTTGTCCTGGCGCTATATGTGATAATGAGCTACAATCCAGATAAGTGTCCGCTACATTATACTGAAAATCTGGTAGATATGCAAATACCTTTACCGCACAAATAAAGAAACTCATTGCCATTGGTTTGATCCCTTCTTCGATATAATTTTAACGCCTTGCCAAATGCTCTTTGCATAGATAAACGCGCATTGAACTCAATTCTCAAAATATTGATATTAAATTCAAAAGATTTATACCTAAAATTTAATTTAAAAGAACAAACCATAGTTGAAATTATAAACAATGGCTATCGGCACCATTTGTAAGCTTCCAATATGAGCAAATATCAAAGACATTTTTTTTTAAATAATCTTAATCCTGATGCACTAGCGCGCCACCTGTTATCAAAATTCGAAACTATTTTGAAGGCGTAAGATTCTTTTTGAAATTAAACAATCTCTACTGCCTTTACTTCAAATCTTAAACCTGTTCACAAGTAACAAATAAATTCATATTTTGACGTGACAACGTCTTAAATTAGGTTGCGGCTGGGAGTCACTTATGAAAAAGTGTAACGCCCGGTAACGTTACGATGAGTCATCGAACGAGAGTGCTGCGCGCGCAGCTGCGCGCGCAGCGCTAGAGAATTAGGCGCATTGAATCGGCGCATGCTTGTCTCTGTCTTTGTCTTTCTCGAACGTTCTTGGCGTTGGAAAAGCAAGAAAGCGTCATAATACAAGTTCACACGTGTGGTTAAAGTATCGTCAGCTGTGTCTGTAGTGAAAATGTGGAGTGCTTAGATTCGTCATTTACAACAACTACAACAATAAAGGTAAATAATTGTACACTGATATTTCATTATCGTAAACTATGATTGATTGATTAATTGTTAGATTGACACAAAAGTTGAGAAACTGAGTTTATAGGTTATGTCATACTATTGATAAATGTTGATAGTGTTAAGTAAATTATTAGTTTAAAATTAATTAATTAATTAATTATTATTTTACAAATTTTAAATAGTTTCAAATTTATTTAGCAAAAATTTGAACCTTCGATCTGAATAAATGTTTTGATTTTCGAATTGATTCTTTAAAATTACAAATATTAAGAAAAAGTGGCAGATATAAGAAAACTTTATTTAAACTGTGTTGAGCAAGAATTTTAACATCTTTCCTAAATCTTTAAAATCTTTCCTAAAAAAGACAAAATATTTATGTTGAAACGCTGAGAAAATTAACTGACCGAAGTGCCTATTTTTTTTTTTAAGAAAGCTATATGAAGATGTTGTACACATGCCGAAGTGTATTTCATCTTATAAATTACGCCTAAAATATACATTTTATCTAAAAAGATATATAAGGCCAACCCAATTTATTGATAATTCAAGAAAAGCTATCCACGAACGCGCTTCGCGCTGTTGGCGTTCGTCAGAGTGGAGTAGACTATCTAAACAGATATTCTAGATTCAAATATATCTTCATTAACACCAACTTGACAATTATAAATAGTTTTTTAAAAAATGATATATATATGTTTATAATAATAATAATAAAGAGAACTTCAAAACTTACAATATCATGATAATCTTTAGGCAGCACTTTGCAAGGATCAACCAGTATGTAAATAAGCTTAAGAGACACTTTCAGATTATTCTCGTCCGAAAGATAATCCAGATAGTCCTGTGCAACATGCATGCATGCCTCACAACTTGGCCACCACCAGTGAGTTGCTTCGATAGAGGTCAGTTCATTCACTGGAAGCTGATAATCTGAAACAGACATGTCACTTAGAGAGGAAATTCTAATAAAAAAAAAACAATGGTTGCCTGTAAAGTCGGTTTTACGGGCGAAGATTTTACGTGACAACGGTAGAATATTTATTGATATGAATATAATTAAATTGCACAATAGGAACAAGGAATTGAATGAAAATAAGAATTGCACAAATTTTAACTATAGAAATATATTTTGTTTACTAAAACATTGTACATGTAAACTTAAACTTAACTAATTCCTATTTGAGTGATTTTGTTGAGGATAGGACGATGATAGGAGAAATATGAAATGAAAGGAAGTGTTTCTGCTGTAATGTGTCTTGCGAAAGTCAAGTCGATAGTTGTTCCTTTTAACGTAGTTGACTTAGAAACGTTTGATACGCAATCAAGATTATACGTATTTTTCATGAATTTAAGAAACGAGTTGTCAGGCTTTACGTTTTTGTTAAAATCACCACACAGAAGAATCGGTATACTAGAATCAACTTGCACGAACGGTGGCACGTACTGGCTGTTGTGAATGTACGGACCGAGTCCTTGCCATAGTAACATTCCAATATCCTGCATACTAGCTCCTGGATGAATATATACAGCACCGAGTATAAACTTGAAGCTAGTATTAGCGGCGAAGCAACTAACTTCAGTAATGCACATGTCACCCTTGGTTTTAATGACACGAGTTACGTCTGTAATCGCAACTTGGAACACTTCCGCCGTAGATGTCGATGATAATTTACGATAGATCGCCACTCCACCAGCCGCGTTGGTATTTGAAAATCAAAACACTTATTCAGATCGAAGGTTCAAATTTTTGCTAAATAAATTTGAAATTAAATAAAATTTGTAATTGTAAATGATGAAGTTGAAAATTAAAACATTTACTTAAATTAGATGTTAAAATTCTTGCTCAACACAGTTTAAATAAAGTTTTCTTATATCTGCCACTTTTTCTTAATATTTGTAATTTTAAAGAATCAATTCGAAAATCAAAACATTTATTCAGATCGAAGGTTCAAATTTTTGCTAAATAAATTTGAAACTATTTAAAATTTGTAAAATAATAATTAATTAATTAATTAATTTTAAACTAATAATTTACTTAACACTATCAACATTTATCAATAGTATGACATAACCTATAAACTCAGTTTCTCAACTTTTGTGTCAATCTAACAATTAATCAATCAATCATAGTTTACGATAATGAAATATCAGTGTACAATTATTTACCTTTATTGTTGTAGTTGTTGTAAATGACGAATCTAAGCACTCCACATTTTCACTACAGACACAGCTGACGATACTTTAACCACACGTGTGAACTTGTATTATGACGCTTTCTTGCTTTTCCAACGCCAAGAACGTTCGAGAAAGACAAAGACAGAGACAAGCATGCGCCGATTCAATGCGCCTAATTCTCTAGCGCTGCGCGCGCAGCTGCGCGCGCAGCACTCTCGTTCGATGACTCATCGTAACGTTACCGGGCGTTACACTTTTTCATAAGTGACTCCCAGCCGCAACCTAATTTAAGACGTTGTCACGTCAAAATATGAATTTATTTGTTACTTGTGAACAGGTTTAAGATTTGAAGTAAAGGCAGTAGAGATTGTTTAATTTCAAAAAGAATCTTACGCCTTCAAAATAGTTTCGAATTTTGATAACAGGTGGCGCGCTAGTGCATCAGGATTAAGATTATTTAAAAAAAAATGTCTTTGATATTTGCTCATATTGGAAGCTTACAAATGGTGCCGATAGCCATTGTTTATAATTTCAACTATGGTTTGTTCTTTTAAATTAAATTTTAGGTATAAATCTTTTGAATTTAATATCAATATTTTGAGAATTGAGTTCAATGCGCGTTTATATTCACACCTTCTTTAGGCATAGACCTTTCATAAAATACTATCTCAAATATACATTTTTTCTTTGTGATATCCAAGTTTATATCATTAAAGTTGTTTATAAGGAATTATTTTCCAAAATATTTTGACACCATAAAACAAAGACTGGCTCCTATTGCTGTTAGGGTACATGACAAAATAGATACTTTTGTTACTCCAAATAAAGCACCAGTGAATAAATTCACGAAAACTGAGCCTGGAATGCAGAAGGCTTGCTATTTCATTTCATGAATTTATTGGCTGGTGCTTTATTTGGAGTAACAAAAGTATTTCTTTTGTCATGTACCCTAACAGCAATAGGAGCCAGCCTTTGTTTTATGATGTCCAAATATTTTGGAAAAATAATCATTATATACTTCATAACAACTCTAAAGATAAATATACATTAATTGAAATGACATTTATGGAATCAAAATATAATTTATTTACCAATATTTCAGTTGAGTGGCTGAACGCTAACCTTTAAACTTAATTCTATTGACGTTTTATGTGGCGCTGAGTTTGTTGTTAGCATAAATATGTTATAATACCTTAAAAAAGGTTGGCGTTTAGCCAACTCAAATATTGGTAAATATATTTTGATCCAATATATGCCTTTTTAATTAGAGACTTTTGTGATGATGATTCGTTATATGTTTTTTTTTTGTCTGATGATTCGTGACAATATAATTTATTTTATTTACAAATTTCAATAGAGGCTACGGCTAAACGCTCAACTTTATTGAGGTTTAGTTTCGAGTATCAGGAGTTAGCTAGCAGCGAGAGAATCATTATCACCTATCAAGAAATTTGGGAGAACATGTTATTGCTTATCTGCAGCTTGCGGATGCCTGATATTTCTTAACAAACTTCAATGATGTATGTGGCACTTTAAGATATTACAATTTTGAAATGAGGTTTTGTTATTTAAAAAAAAAATTATTATGAATTGCTCTCCATATGTAAATAGAAAGATGATTTCGTCATTAGTCTGTAAATAATAAATCAAATTATTTGTCGATTTCTAACTACATGGGTAAGCATACAATAAAACAAGAGATCATGTATAGATTATTAATTGAGCTTATACCTTTTACAAAGCAGTAAGCAGGAAAAATAAACTTAAAGGCATTGTTTCATATTCCACTACATGATGGTGATTGATCATCGTGGGGATTTCGTTGCAAGCCAGCAACGAGAGAGGAAAATACAAGAAAACAAGAGATTGTGTATAGAATATTATTTGACCTTATAACTTTTACAAAGCAGTAAGAAGGAAAAAAAACTTAAAGTCATCGTTTTCTTCTCCACTACATGATGGTGATTGATCATCGTGAGGATATCGTTGTAAGCCGGCAACGAGAGAGGAAAATACAAGAAAACAAGAAATTGTGTATTTATTATCCTGAAGATAGAGGCTGCCTGGCCGGCATTCATATTTCTATGAAAAATAGACACTTCGGCCAGTTAAAGTTTTTTTTTTCTCTGGCCGAAGTATCTAGTTTTCATAGAAAACTTTATTTATTGACCTTATAACTTATAAAAATCAGTAAGAAGGAGAAAGAACTAAAAAACCATCGTTTTCTCCTCCACTGCATGATGGTGATTAATCATAATGAGGATATCATTGCAAGCTGGCAATGAAAGATGAGAATATGTATAAGACTGGTGTCTTAATATAGACTTTGTGTGTAGTAACTAATTTTGTTGTCTTATTATTCAATCGATAATCCATAAATTGTTCCTATTGAGAAGAGAGCATTGTACAAACATTATCTAAAATTCAAGGTTAGTCAGACAAACAATACTTACAATGTCTATCATTCAACTGAGTGGTATTTTTTTCACATGCTATTTCACAGATTTTGTATTTATCCTGTACACAAACATTTACACAAGTTAAATACCTGATTCATGATATCATCAATGTCTTAAAAACAATGTATATTGATCTTTTATATAAGAACACAAAGCGTTCTGTTAGGATAAAGTCGATATTTTATTAAGCCCGTTGAAGAGCGATTATCGCTTTAAAGCTAGCGTTTTTTTTTATATAAAAATAAACACATTGTGAGGAAATAATTTGTAATTTTAAAACTTTTTTTCACAATTTTATCATGAACAAAGCGTTCCGTAAGATCTTTTTTTTTTTTAAGTTTAGACGAAAGTCTTTGAACTATTTATGAAAAAGACGTAAATATTATTCAAAATTGAACATATTTCAAATGATTCAAAATCGTTTAATCATATATATGTTAAAAGACAATAAAAATAAAATAACAAAAAAGGTCATGTGTTTGTTTTTAAAATAAAAAAGGCATATTTTGACCACGTTCACATGAAATTTTAGGAAGCCTCTGGGACTAAAACATTTTTGGTCGTAAAGGTACAGTCTGCATTACGCTGACGAGGGCCAATAGCCCGAAACGCGTTCGGGGATGGCTTTTCTTGATTTATCAAGAAAATAGGTTGGCCAAATATCAGGGAACAGACTAAAATCAACGTTTAGTTGAATTCTGTTCCACTAGATGGCGCTCTGCTATCTAAAAGTTCATGTGAATGTTGTCAGGATATGCCTTCTTTGATTTTAATATATATATAAATATATATAGGATTTGTGAAGCAGTCGGGGTAGTTGTGTGCAAAGTGATAAGGAAGCACACAGGAGGCAGGATCCAGGAGAAAACATGAATGAGGAGTAGATCTGAGAGGAAATAGAATACCCGAGGATAACCCTGGGAACAACCGGCGTGGAGATCACCTCGGTGAGAAGTGTCTCCTGATGATCAAATCTGGCTGCTTTTAAACTCCTCAGTAGGCTAAATTAGTCCGCAGGGGAAAGAAAGTTAGACAGGGAGTTCCCATAAATGTTTATTTTTTAGAAGGTTGGAACTATTGTCACCTAGAATTGTTCTGATCAGGCAATTTTCTATTCCCTCTCTTCATATTCCCCCACACAGGATATATCTTTATATAGATATTTATATAAGATGCATTTTTTACATGTTATATTTGTATATATGAGAAATTAAAACTATTTTAGACGCGTATGGTTATTTAAAAAATTAAACAATTTTCTACTGCCCTTGCTGCAAAATATTAATGGAAAGGCCTGGTTCATCAGAGGTAAACCCTCCCAGCGGTTTCATCAGTTTAATCTACCAATTATTTTTTCATTGAAAAAGGGCAGTAGATAAATGTTTAATTTTTGATATAATTATACGCATCTAAATTGTTTCAAACTGGTGTGTGTGTGTTACATGAAACGCACTACCATAAATAAAAGGGTTTTATATAATCATATTCTAATTTATAAATAAATGGTACCATGATGTTCAGATTCTTGCAAGTCCAACAGATAAGGTCATCAATAGGCTCAGCATTGATGCAAACAACTCCTGGACATCACATAATATTTTCAGGCAACAATAAAATTAGTTTTTTCAATTTTTAGACAACAAGTTAACTGTTTTGAATCCCTCGAAGTACAATATAGGTATCTTCAGTGTCGTTATTGATGTTCAAACTGTCATTTGAAGCTAAAGACCTTGAAAAAACCCAAATGTCTAGTTAACTGGTTCACTTCAAATTTCCCTATGAGTCTAGGTCTATTAGTATGAAGGTTCAAACTATCATTAATGGCAAAATAAGTGAGAGATAGAAATTTAAGTTTTATTTTATTATTTTCTTATAATAATGTTAGAAGAGGCAACGAAATCGCAAGTGTATTTGGACAAGAGATCGCAGATGATTGCTGAGATAAACTGATCAGAAGAAACAGCCTGAAGTTAATGGCATCATCTAAGGAGATGAAGGGTTGTTTAATATGTTTTAATGAGACACAAGAAGATAGACATTCAGTAGTCTGAGATTGTATCTTAAAAAATTCTACTATTGGACCCGTCTCTGCCTCCCCCTGATCTCCGCGTGTTGGGAACTATAGCAAAGATAGAAAAAATGGATTAATTTAGAAAACTCTGAATAACCAAACGACCAATTTAAATAGATAGTTTTTGTGTCTAACTATTGCAGCGCTAGGCAGGTGGTATTCCTGAGGGAAATGAACGACAGGGTCTGGTGATCTCGAATATAATGGCTTTATTTTCTATGATGAATTATACACAAAATTAGACTTATACAGTTGGAGCAAGTTTACGGCTATTTTGCCAATAATCTTTTTGCTAACTTTAGCCTTATCAGTTCCAGAACATTTGCCTTCACCAGCCTCTTTAGAGTCCTTTACTTCATCAGCGTTTTCAGATGCCGCTCTAGGAGTGTTCACTGATTCACTACCTTTAATTGCAGTTTGAGGATCTTTTACTTCATTACCTTTGCTATGAGCTTCCAAATGGTTTATTCTATCTCCTTTGGATTCAGCTTCAGTATCCTCTTTATTATTTACATCCGAGCTCGAGTAATGCTTCTCCTAGGCTCTTCTCTTCCACAACCAGATTCTTAACAATCTCCTTCCAATCTCCAACTCTGCCAATATCCACTCCTTTGCTAATCTTCACTTCCACCGGTCATCCCGCTGTGCCTTTTATACATTCCTTTCCCGTGCAAACTCTCACCTGATTGGCTCTCGTGATTTGCGGATGATATTATACAAATGATCTTTATGCTAATTACATTATGTAAATTATATATTTTTAACACCGCGGATCACCACCCTGCCCCCCTGATCCTCCTCTACATCCCGGCTCTCCAGGCCTCACCTGGCGATTATCCCCTGGCCACCCATCCCCAGGCCCCTCCAACAGTGCTTTGTATATATTCCGCTTTATGCGTCCATCGGGGCTCAAAAATCATTCATTTTGGTTAGCAGCTTCATAACTAAAGATATTTCCGTATCTTAAAGAGGTAGGTTCATTGGGGATTTTTTTTTAATATTAGGAAAATAGGATATTGAATCAAAACTATCCTAACGTTGGAATTTTGTAGGAAAATGCTTTCGGCACAAAGAGAAAACAATAAACATATATATAGTCACGACCGTCTGTCGTGGCCTCTGTCACGGATAATATACAGTTATCATCGTCATGCGTTCTTAATTCTGTCACCGTTTCTTTTGGTTCAGTGGTAGAATGCTCGCCTGCCACGCGGGCGCCCCGGGTTCGATTCCCGGCCGATGCATTTTTTTTTTTACAATTTTTAAAACTCATTTATATATTATACAAGAATGACATCCACGGCGCCAATTTATAATTGTAACGAATAGTATTTGAATAAAAGCATTTAATCGGGTAAACCCCGGGCGTTGTAGATTATAAACACAAGGTAATAAGACCACATCCATGATAAGGTACAGTTTGGATTATTACTATATATAGTCACGACCGTCTTTCCTCATCGGCCGCTTCTGTCACGGATAATATACAGTTATCATCGTCATGCGTTCTTAATTCTGTCACCGTTTGCTTTTGGTTCAGTGGTAGAATGCTCGCCTGCCACGCGGGAGCCCCGTGTTCGATTCCCGGCCGATGCATTTTTTTTTTTACAATTTTTAAAACTCATTTATATATTATACAAGAATGACATCCACGGCGCCAATTTATAATTGTAACGAATAGTATTTGAATAAAAGCATTTAATCGGGTAAACCCCGGGCGTTGCCCGGGTCATTCGGCTAGTATTGATATAAATGCGGCTTACAGAAACAATCTGAGATTCTAACAATACTCAGTGAGAGAACTAACATAGCATAGGTAAATACTCTATATTTAGGATAATTCAGAGAGTATGATAGAGAATAGATTGTAAACAAAATCCTCAATCACATATAACTAGAAATTATATATCTAAAGTAAAATATTTTTTAGAAGGAATTATAAATTGAGTAATGGATTTCCTATGAAAAAAAAAAAGGCAACGAGAAAAGAAATAATTGATAAAATATAAAAAAAAATATTGTGTGAATAAAAGTATTATGATAAAATATCGAAATATATTGAGATTGGAATATAAAAGAGCCCTGTTTAATATTTCAAAGTAGTGAAATAATCTTAAAATTTGTATTATACTCTAAATAATATATAAAGTTGAATAGTAAATATTTTTATAAATTTCTTATATAGTTATCAAAGAAAGTATTTAAAAAGGAGACAGAGTTGGTCATATTTACCGAGGAGCAGTACAAGTAGTAAAGATTTCATGTTGAACGCAAATGGTTTAAGAAATTCAGACTTGTGCTTAAATTCTTAGCGATGAGTAGGAGATTTGAACTTATCTAAAGAATGATTCTTACAAAGTTCAGCTGTTTTCAATAACAACTTTATCAGTTTTTATCAGAATGACTTAAGATGACTTTGGAAAATTTAATAATATACTATTGGGTGTTGGTGATTTTAGAAACTTGGTTAATATTTATATGACGTCGTATAGGAATAGAGTATTCGTATACACACATATACAGGTGTATTAATACCACCGGTCTTATACAGTTCACCACAGGAAGGAAGCATAGATGGAGCTCCTATACTCCAGGCAGCGCTGAACCCAACAACAGTCTCCAGGGTCTTATACAGATTCACCACAGAAAGGAAGCATAGATGGAGCACCTATACTCCAGGCAGCGCTGAACCCAACAACAGCCTCCAGGGTCTTATACAGATTCACCACAGGAAGGAAGCATAGATGGAGCTCCTATACTCCAGGCAGCGCTGAACCCAACAACAGTCTCCAGGGTCTTATACAGATTCACCACAGGAAGGAAGCATAGATGGAGCTCCTATACTCCAGGCAGCGCTGAACCCAACAACAGGCTCCAGGGTCTTATACAGTTCACCACAGGAAGGAAGCATAGATGGATCTCCTATACTCCAGGCAGCACAGCACCCAACAACAGTCTCCAGGGTCTTATACAGATTCACCACAGGAAGGAAGCATAGATGGAGCTCCTATACTCCAGGCAGCGCTGAACCCAACAACAGTCTCCAGGGTCTTATACAGATTCACCACAGGAAGGAAGTATAGATGGAGCTCCTATACTCCAGGCAGCGCTGAACCCAACAACAGTCTCCAGGGTCTTATACAGTTCACCACATGAAGAAAGCATAGATGGAGCTCCTATACTCCAGGCAGCACAGAACCCAACAACAGTCTCCAGGGTCTTATACAGTTCACCACAGGAAGGAAGCATAGATGGAGCTCCTATACTCCAGGCAGCGCTGAACCCAACAACAGTCTCCAGGGTCTTATACAGTTCACCACAGGAAGGAAGCATAGATGGAGCTCCTATACTCCAGGCAGCGCTGAACCCAACAACAGTCTCCAGGGTCTTATACAGATTCACCACAGGAAGGAAGCATAGATGGAGCACCTATACTCCAGGCAGCGCTGAACCCAACAACAGTCTCCAGGGTCTTATACAGTTCACCACAGGAAGGAAGCATAGATGGAGCACCTATACTCCAGGCAGCACAGAACCCAACAACAGCCTCCAGGGTCTTATACAGATTCACTACAGGAATGAAGCATAGATGGAGCTCCTATACTCCAGGCAGCGCTGAACCCAACAACAGCCTCCAGGGTCTCATACAGATTCACCACAGGAAGGAAACATAGATGGAGCTCCTATACTCCAGGCAGCGCCGAGCCTAACAGCCTTCAGGTCCTACGCATATCCAGTGGCCACAGAATCCACCGTGCATAGGTTAGCGTATCACTGAAAAGGCGAGTGTAGAATCAGCCTCATTTTAGTCTTCGCTATCCTCATCCAAATGGACCACGACATTCGGCGATTTTATTAATATAGTATCCGTATACAGAAGATAGAGCAATTAAAAAAAACTAACAATAATAAATTATAATAAAGTAGTTTATATCAATATTTTATAAGAAATATTTGAAAAAAATAGGAGTAAAATAATAAAAAAGAATAGATTTTATAATAAATTCTAAATATGAAGACTCTTTGCACATTTGAAACTTCGTGTGTGACAATGACTACATTAAATGAAGATGAGAAGAATAATTATTAATTATAGAAGAGTGAAGGGGGTGGGTTTAAGTGAGAGGACATTTTCCAGTTATCTGTTAGGCTTGCGTTGCGACATTTGTATATTGAATTGATAGTTCTATTTATTCTGAATTTTGCTGTAAGTATATCCTAATACAAAGGATATAAAAATAATTCAATATCAATTTTAATGATGTTTTATTAATGAAATATCGATTCAACTGCTCGAATTCAATTTATGGTGATTCTATTAGGTATTGATAGATTTGTTCAAGAGAAATCAGAAATACCGATGTTTTGTCCTGTCTCTCTTATAATTTATATGCTGAAATATATTTATATTCTGAAATATGCAAAAATTGGTGAAGAGAATTAATGGGGCCTCAACAAAAATTGAAACTTTTTTTTTCAACCGAGGTTTCAAAGCCACTAACAACAATTATTCTGGAAATAACCTAGTTGTTAACACCAGCTGATCCCACTATCTCGGCAATATTTACTGGTGTCACAATAAATTGACTCTACTGTACTAGCAATAACTCAGAAGGCAACACCATTTAATTCAATTGTTCCGATTTTAACTGAAGTGGCAGGATCAACTGTCCCCACTGTGCTGGAATTTACCAAGGTGACAAAACCACTTGACTCCCTGCCATTATCCAGGTAACAACATTACCTGACTCCACTGTATTTGCATTAGATGAGGTGGTAAAATTTCTAGATTTTATGGTGTTTGCATTTACCAAGGTGGTATAACCACCTAACATTACTGTACTGGAATTAACCAAGATATCAATACCACCTGAATGCGCTGTGTTGGCATTTACTGAGGTGGCAATGTCACTTGACTTTACTGTGCTGGCATTAACAAAGATAGTGGCTGAAAGTATAATCTCAAAACCTTTTGCAATAATTCAGGAAAATGAACACATAATTGTGAAATTAAAAAGCATATATAATAACTAACATTTAAGAAAAAAAATATTAAAGGAACATATCAAAAAGGATTCTTTGGTCTTGATGCAGGCCTGGAGGCGTTTGGTGATAGACTCCACCGCAGGTATTGGCCCAATCTCACTGCAGGGTCTTCTTTAGGGGCCCCAAACTTCTGTGGGGAGAAGAAGAGACATTTTTCTCCAAGTAACTCCATACGGAGTAGTCCATCGGGCTTATATCCGGGGAGTTTGAAGGCCACATGTCTTTGTCCAAGGACCCAGGAAAATACTGCTAGCAGAAGGCTATCGTCGACTGGGAGCCATAGGCCCAGTCTTGCTGGAGTATGAAATTATGACCGGTGAAGTGTTGTCGAGCCCATGGAAGCAAACAGTCCCTCAGAATGACGTCTTGGTAGACTTGGGAGTCGATTTTGATATTTCGATCAATGAAAACCAGCGGGGTCTTGCCTTCAGAAGTGACTTCGACCCAGACCATGACAGATTTCGACAACTTGAGCCTCGTGTGCACCCGACGTTTCCTGGAAGCCTTGTCTTCTTGAAGCAGAAGCTGTCGGTGGTTTTAGGAGTTGTGGGCGACTTCAACTGTGAAATTCTTCTCGTCCGTCCACACAATGTCGGAAAGCCGGCCCACTCGGAACATTGAGAGCAACTTCTTTGCCTTGTCCAAGCGATTCTTCATTGCATCTTCGGAAAAGGTTTGCCCACGGTAAAGATGATAACTGAAAAGTCCCAGTTCGCGTTTCACGATATTCTGTACTCCATCCCTAGCTATTCATGCTGACGCCGTCATTTCGGGCAATCCTCTTCTTTGTGATCTTCCGTGTTGCAGAAGTGTTGATTTTGGAAGCACTCCATAATGTCCTCGCTCCCGATATTGCTTTACAATCCTCCTAACAATTCTGGGATTGATCTTGAGCCGGTGAGCGATGTCTGAAGGGCAAACACCTTGGTCGGTCAGGTGCGCAATCATAGCGCGATGAGGAGAAAGCTGCATAATTGAAAATAATAAACGTTGGATTCTTTGCTTTATAGGCACACACTTTATTTACTTTAGCGTTCCGAAACACCACGAATTCACGCGCTTACGCGCTTTAAATAATTTTCCTAAGTTCATAAATAAAGAGGACCATACTTTTCAGCCAACCTGTATAACCACCTGAGTCCACTTTACTGACTTTAACCGAGGTGGCAATAGCACCTGATCTGATTGTTCTGTTGATAATGTAACTTAACTTCACTGTGCTGGCATTTACAAAGGTTATATACCCACCTGAATCCACTGTAGGGGCTTTAACCGAGGTGGCAATAGCACCTGGTCTGATTGTTCTGGTGATGATCTATGTGAGGACACCACCTGCTACCACAGTTTTGGTATTAACTTAGGTGCCATCACATCTTTTTCACAGTTATAATACCAACATAGAGATCAATACTACTTGTCACCTTTGTTTCTGGTTTTTATCACGGCGACAATTTATAAGGAACTCTATGTGTTGAACAAGGATTGAAATATATGTAATAAAGTGAATTCGAAACTATAATAGACGCGTATGATTCGTTTAAAAATTAAACAAATTTCTACTGCCCTTACTGCAATGCAAAATTGATGGGAGTGTCTGGCTCCTCAGTGGTGAACCCTCCCAGCGGTTTACCAGTTTAATCTACCATATCGCTGATATATTACATTTTTCGGTTTTGATTTTATACTGATGCTGAGATGTTTGACTCTTGGAATTGGTATTTTAGATGAACTATGAACATAAGCTTGGAAGACAGTATACATATATACACTTATAAATATTACACAAATAAATTTACAGGCAATGCGTTTCTTTTAAATATCATCAAATATTATCTCTACAGACCTTACTGCAATGATATGAGTTATTGAATGAGAGGGCTTGGCTCATCAGTAGTGAACTCTCTCAGCGGTGTCGCCAAATTAATCTCTATATCATCAAATATTATCTCTACAGACCTTACTACAATGATATCATTGCAGTAAGGTCTGTAGAGATAATATTTGATGATATTTAAAAGAAATGCATTGCCAGTAAATTTATTTGTGTGAAATCTAACGATAGATGACAATTAAATTTAATTTATACTTATAAATATATAAAAATGTGTAAGAATGTATTGAAGATTAAGATAATGTGTGTGATCAAAATGATTTGGATAGAAAAATACGCTATGAATACAATTTGTCTCTAAATGGAAAACAACAGAGTGAGCAATAATGGGTTTCACAACATTGCTATATCTATCGGAATAAATATCAATTATTCTCGTTGATTTTTAATTATTCCAGAATTGGTCAAATTAACATTCAAGATTAATCAAGAAAACCTAACCACGTACTTGTTTCGGGTTGTTGGCCCTCATCTGCTGTACCTCATACAACAATGCAACAGTATAAACATGAAAATAGATATAACACTGGTATATTTATCACTAGATAGTGTAGCGTTGCTTTGATTAACAATGATTTGGAGAAACCCTATTGAATAAACAAAAAATGGGTTGAATGAAAAACTACTAGAAGGCAATAATAGCGTTGGGTTGGTTACAAAACGATCAGCTTCAATGGCATTGTTAAAACACGACTTTTTATGTGAGTAACAAACAATATTAGAAAATCCTGAATACTCACAAATAGTACTTGAAAATGTCGGCCATTAAAGGTTGATTAAACACTGCTGTGTTGTTAACAATTGTTTAAAGAAAACACTAAATTTCTGTCCTTCACATTGTGGAATATACATAAGAAATTTCGTATATATATATAATATACATATATATATACGTATATATATATAATATACATAAGAAATTTCGTACAATACAGTATTAGAGCTCTAAAAAGCGGTCTGGTGGATAAAATTGGCGAAACCGCTGGAAGGTTTGCCATTGATTTTTAGGCAATTTCTAATCAATAAATTTCATTAATACAAGGCAACAACGCGCCATCTATATATACCGAATGAAGACATTAAGACGCGAATGTTTCTTTTCACAAATGAATCAAAGCTTATGTCCATAGTTTGATTAAATATCATTTATAAGATTCTACCCTTCAGTCTAATATATAAAAGCAGAATGATCCTATACAGTATTAAAGCTCTAAAAGGCGGTCTGGTAGATTAAATGGGTGAAACCGGTGGGAAGGTTTACCATTGATGAGCCAAGTCCTCCCAATATTTTTCATCGCAGTAAGGACAGTAGAAGTTTGATTTATTTGTGAAACATTCGCGTCTCAATATCTTCATTCGTTATATATTTCATGATAATCATACATTCAGTTATAATGGAAAAATTGGTTCTCCACAGGAGGATCCTATATAGTTTGAAAATATAAAGAGTATGCACCCATTTTCTAAAACCCAAACATTATCAAAATTTGAAAATTCGAAAATTATTAATATCATTTATAAGATTTTACCCTTCAGTCTAATATATAAAAGCAGAATGATCCTATACAGTATTAAAGCGGTCTGGTGGATAAAATTGGCGAAACCGCTGGTAGGGTTCGCCATTGATGAACCAAACCCTCCCACTATTTTTAATCGCAGTAAGAATAGTAGAGGTTTACTTAATTTGTAAAATAAACATTCCTTATTTATAGTCTTTTTCTTATTTAAAAATGGCGCGTATTGCTTTATAATTAATTTACATATCCTAGGATAACAAAAAACACATGTGTATAATTAAGTATTTTTTAAGTTAAAAATCTACTTCTCGGGTATGATATAAATGTATAATACTAGGATATGAACAAATATTTAAATAGAGAGAACTCTAGAAAAATGAAACTTTTTTTTGCTTATCTCTCGTACACGGGGTACAGGCCATGATAATCATGGTGGGTAGAAGTTAGCGACTGCCTTTTACTGTAAGTGCACCACATGTCTACACATGTGCAAAGCAGCTCAACTTTGCAGTTACAAATATGCCAGAGCCCCGTTTGATTACTTTGCACTCGTTGGTGGGGTTGGACTTTTACAAGAATCGGGGGCCATTAGAGCATTATTTTTTATAAGAAAAAAGTGCCCAATGCGGGATTCGATCCCGGGTCTTAGTGATCGAAAACCAATGGTTTAGATTTCATCGATCCCCGAAATAAAACTATTATGTAGTATAACAATGGATAAAGAAAATGCTCTACTAGGTGATAGTTGCAATGAATTATAAAGAAGACTATGAAATAAGCACTCGACTTGATTCGAGGTGACATTAAGCTTACAATGTGGCGTAAGGACACCATGGAGATCAAAACACCAATGGTTTGTAGGGAATCAACCTTGATCTTTCATGAGTTTCAAGAAGTTGGAGACAAATAGTCAAATGTGTCAACTATATTACACAATGTAAAACAATAAGCATTTGTGATAGAACAGCTGCGGACATCGAAAAAGCCAGATTTATACCACGGCTCAAATAAATAAACATCTTTTGATTTAATCTTAACTAAATGTTCAAATATTTATTTATTGCGAACATAACAGCATTAAACACAGTTTAAATGAAATATTTTAACTTTGTTTTAGAGCCAATATTTCCTTTCAACCTGAAGCTACTTTCCATTCGAGCTGAAATATTTTTTAAATTTCATGTATAGATAGTGCGCTAGGACATATTGCATCAGTTCACTTCCCAAAAATAATTTCAAATATAAACTAGATTCACAAATACAATTATGAACATTGATTAACAGTATTCATTTATGATTCTTCAATGTGTAACAAATAAATGAAAAAAATAAATTCTTAAATAAATTTTATTTCAATTTGTTGAAATTACAAGAGTCTTCTTTAATGGCACATCCAAAGCGAGTGGCATATTCCATCAGCAGTATTCTTGTGAATCATATCTTCTAAAGTGGTCAAAATAACTCCATGGCACTGTAAAACACACAGTCAGGTGGTATAGCATGTATTATAGAATAACTCCATGGCACTGTAAAACACACAGTCAGGTGGTATAGCATGTATTATAGAATAACTCCATGGCACTGTAAAACACACAGTCAGGTGGTATAGCATGTATTATAGAATAACTCCATGGCACTGTAAAACACACAGTCAGGTGGTATAGCATGTATTACACCAATTATTTCAGGGGGTAGACGTTGTCTGGCCGGCATTCATATTTCTTGAAAATAAAGACACTTCGGCCAGTAAATCATTTTTATTATCTCGACGTTTCGACAAAAATCTTTTGTCTTCGTCAAGAGCACAAAACGAGGACAAAAGATTTTTGTTGAAACGTTGAGGTAATAAAAATATTTACTGACCGAGGTATCTTTATTTCCAAGAAATATTTCAGGGGAGTATACATGCCTTTAATGCAGGGTCCTCTCAACATAAACTATCTTCATTATATATTGGAAGCACATTTATAATCAATAAATAATTAATGAGATAGTTAATTATTATAATAATTTGCCTTTATGAACTTGTTTTATTGTTTAGGGAATAAGTGGAATTATATATTTTCTTTATTTTGTTGCTGTACAAGTATTTGAAAGTGTTGTACAAGTGTACTTATATATATATTAAAAGTTTGATTAATTAATTGTTCCCACAGAGAATATGTGTAAGCTCCCAAGAAAATAGGCGCTAACCTCAGTATAATCATCAGTATTTTTAAAAAGTCTAATCAAAGTGAACAAGTTTGTTTTAAAATTTGGTCATATATATGTTATATAAAATATTATTTAAAGTGTTATTTTATTTTAGAATTATTATTTATAGAAAATATTACTCTGTTAGATCGACCGCCAGAGGTCGCGCTTTCCCTTTATATAACCCATTGTTGTTGTTCATCATATTCGTTTTAATTATATTTAAAAATGTTTGTTTGCCCTTTACTACTTTGTTCAATGTTGAAGTGTTATTGTCGGTTAGCGAGTATTGTTAAAATCTATAAGTTGGGGTCGGTGGAAGGATGGTCTAAACCGTTGGTTTTCGACCGCTACGACCCGAGTTTGATTTTCGCACTGGGCACTTTTTTCTGATTTAAAAAAGATGCTCCAATGGCCACCGATTCTTTCAAAAGTCCAACCCCACCAGCGAGTGCAAATAACCAAACGGGGGCTCTGGAACATTTGTAAGTGCAAAAGTCGAACTGTTTTTCACATGTGTAGACATGTGTTGCACTTACAGTAAAAGCAGTCGCCTTCTTCTATCCACTATGATTTTCATGGCCTGTACCACGTGTACTAGGGATAAGCAAAAGAATAAAAAAATAAGTTGCTATTCACATGTATAATTAGGACATATCTTGAAAAATATATTTGAAAAAAAAAATCATTTTCTCTCTATACACAAATAGAATAGATTTAGAGATATTTTGCCATCAACACCGACTTTAAAAATATAAAATTTCCTTCTAAAAAGAGTAAATAATGCTATTGATACTTACCATATCCCGATCAGTTACAGGAAGAGAGTCGCAAGGGTCAATCATTATATAAATCAGTTTAAGAATAACCAGCAAGTTTTTCTCGTCAGAAAGGTAGGTCTTGTATTTCTGTGCGATATTCATGCAACCCGTACAAGATGGCCACCAGGTCAGGGCAGGTTCAAGCTCTTTTTGAGAAGGTTTATAATCTGCAACAGCCATCACAGTGAAACTATCATTTTCTTGTAATATGATCTAGGTAAAAAAAATGCATTTAATTACTTCAAATGTTCAAAATAAAAAATGTTCCAATGTGACCCTTGATTCTTTCAAAAGTCCAACCCCACCAGCGAGTGCAAATAACCAAACGGGGGCTCTGGCATATTTGTAAGTGCAAAGTCGAACTGCTTTTCACATGTGTCGACATGTGGTGCACTTACAGTAAAAGCAGTCGCCTACCTCTACCCACCATGATCATCATGACCTGTACCACGTGTACTAGGAATAAATAAAAAAAACTTCAAATGTTTAAAATAAAATATTTTTATAATTATATTATGATGCATTAGCGCGCGATCTGTTATGAAAATTCGAAACTATTATAGACGCGTATGATTCTTTTTGGGATAGGGGAGTAGAAATTATTTAATTTCTAAAAATATCATACGCGTCTATAATAGTTTCGAATTTTCAAATTTTAATAATGTTTGGGTTTTAGAAAATGGGTGCAGACCATTTATATTTTTCAAAATATTTAGGATGCTCCTGTGGAGAACCAATTTTTCCATTATACCTGAATATATGATTATCATGAAATACATAACGAATAAAGATATTAAGACGCGAATGTTTCACAAATAAATCAAACTTATACTGTCCTTACTGCGATGAAAAATATTGGGAGGACTTGGCTCATCAATAGTAAACCTTCCCACCGGTTTCACCAATTTAATCCACCAGACCGCTTCTTTAGAGCTCTAATACTGTATTGGATCATTCTGCTTTTATATATTAGACTGAAGAGTAGAATATTATAAATGATATTTAATCAAACTATGGAAATAAGCTTTGATTCATTTGTGAAAAGAAACATTCGCGTCTTAATGTCTTCATTCGTTATATATAGATGGCGCGTTATTGCCTTGTATTAATGAAATATATTGAAACTTAATCAGAAACAGCCTGAAAACCAAGAACAAAAGTACTGCTAGAGATGGTATCTGATAGGAAGTTGGAGTATTTCACTTCAAGTGATCTTTGAATTTTTAAAAGTAGTCTATATATGGTGTAGCCTCGAATGCTTTTATTTTTTTGTAAAATAACCAAGAACAAGAGAACCCGGACCAAAGGCAGTCAATATTGTCCCATAAAACAATCAAGGAATGTCGTTCAGGAGGTCTTCGGGATGAGGCGAGTGTCACTGCTGAGGTAAACGTGCCATCAAGAATTTCAGGATCCACACGTAAAATATTCAAATATTATAAACTATTATATAGGGCCTCTCATAGATAAACTATATATCATGGCGTAGAAAATATTATTTGCACATTCGCAACTCGATGTACTCCCCAAGTCTTCACCTTGTGAAAATTTAACTCCTAAAAGTCTTTGAGTCTGCCTGGTTCACCAAGGACAATCTACAGAGAGCATCCAAATAAAATGACATTCGTCAACTTTATTTTTATTTCTTCAATATTCACTACTGCCTCTTCTCTATCTACCCCTATTAGATGAGATCAATAAAATGTAGAATTTTGATATTTCAAAAAAATAAAAAAAACAGTCGCAATTACTTAATATCTTTTATTTATAAACTCACCTATTTAAAAACATTATTTAACTTCAGTATAGACTATATTGAAAACAGAGAATCTGTATATGTTTGCTTGATATTAGAGAAAAAACTAACGAATCATTTCATATTTTGAAGCAGTGTTTTATAAAAAGATGTCATATCGCAATCATTAACATTTGGATGTTTTTCAAGATTTGAAACTAATCGAACACACAAACACAAGCGCTACAAGAATATTATATACTAGCAACCCATTTCTTGCCTAAAAAACTGTAAATATATGCACTTAAAATTAGGTATTTGTTCGAGAGATAATAGAGGAATTAGATAACCATTAAAATAATTGGATATTTATATTGGAACATGGAAAACTATATTGAAGAATGATGTGTATTTTAAACTATCTTCGACTTTATTTATCACATATTTCATAACATACAAAACATCATAAAATTCCTTCTTCTTCTTTCTTATCTCCATCATGACTGGGTGAAGTAAAATGCGTCTGCCTTTGTCATTAAGACTGGGAGCACTACTCAGTGACAGGCCGACTTAACTCCAAAAGAAATGGTCGCCTCTGACATGAGCAGCAGACGCCAGGTGCAGCCGTTCCTAACATGGAGTACAGACGCTGCTCATCCTGTATCCCTGGATCAGGAGTCCCTACAGGGTACTATCAACCGGGCCAGCTGAGTCCAGGATTTTTAGTGAGCTTGTTACTGCTCCCCCTCCTCCTTTTTCATCCGGGCTTGGGACCGGCAAAGGCGGAGTCAATCAAATTCTTAACTAGATAAGATACGACAGCATGGCTTACATTCACGACAAGCACAGACTGTCAACGACTGCAGTGTCGATCACACAGGACAGAATGGCGTTCCGTGGAAGTGCGACAATAATGTAGAGTCTATGCTGAACGAAATCAACTTCCCGACTGACAGGATGAATAATCAGAAAACCCTAGGGATTGTCTGACGAAATTGTCTGTGACAAAGGCCATTAAATATCAGCGCTGACCTCCTCGATCCAAATATCATACAAGCCAAATAAGTTTAGAGCCTTTCTATCCAGCCAATCCTTTATATCAGAATAATATAGACACAGACCAACATCAATATGAAATGAAGAAACCCAATTCTTGAATATTTAGAAGAAAATATTATATATAAGAGAAATTCAATAAATTCACGTGCTGTTGTTGATTCGTAATCTCCTCACAGACTATTAGAGTGAAATTTTCATGGGTTAAAAAAGAAAAAAGATTTGATTTATTTATAACAAGACCTTAATGATGAAAGTGTGTGGCCCATTAAAGTATTTGAAATAAATTAAACACACAAAGTTTACTCTTTTGAAATATAGATACAGTTAAAGCTGTCTATAGCGTCCCCTCTAAATAGCGCCTTCCTCTCTATAGCGCCCGATTTTTAGCATTAAAATGTAAACATTTTACATTAAAAGTGACCTGCCTATAGCACCCCTTCTCTATAGCACCCTATTTTGGCGAGTCCCAAGAGGGGGTGCTATAGACAGGTTTAACTGTATATTGATTTGCTCCATATGCAGAAAATTGATTTTATGAATAAAAATCGTGAAAAAGGTTTTCTCTCGAGGCTAATGACAGTATTAGAATTGAATCCTAGAAAGGTTGTTGTTGCTTATTCCTCAAGTCGTTTAAACGATCTCCGTTAGGTTCCATTGTCTCAGCTTTAATATTATAGTCCTGGGGTTTTCCCAGAGGTCTACATCATGGTGACTGAAGGAAGCAGAAGCCTAGAATGGATTACAGATCAATACCTTCATTATAATCCAGAGACGTTACTTATTCAGAACATCAGTATTGTTCTACTTTATCTATATAATGAAGTGAGATTTGTCAAACAATACTTACAATGCACATCCTGAGTGGAATTGTTACTACACAATGTTCTACATGGTTCATACACATCCTGTAAACAAACATTTCCACAAAATTATTAACTTATTCATACTGATATCTATATTTTAAGAAACATACATCCTAGCTATTTTTCATTATACAACAGAGCGTCCGAAAATATATTATTTTCAGGGAAAATATTCAAATACAGTTAAACCTGTCTATAGCGCACCCTCTAAATAGCGCCTTCCTCTCTATAGGCCCGATTTTAAATACGTAGTACGATGCGATTTACATTAAAAGTGACCTGTCTATAGCACCCTATCGTTATTAATAATCGTTATTTCTCCTTAAAATAAATTTCGAATTTTCGTTCAAAAGAAACACATGCGGGATAATTTTCAAATGTCGTTCTACAATCATAAGCAGCATTATATTATATTATAAACACCTTTAACGAGTTTACAGGTAAAACCTTTTTGGAAGTGACGTTTAAAACCCGAAAGCTTGTAAACTCGTTAACAGTGTGATAAATTAACATATCCTCGGAGATTTATATTTAATTAATCTAGTAGTTTATAATTACAGAAAACGCAACAATTTGTCAGAGACATATTATTTTTATTTAATTCTACTGTCTTATATAAGCTTATGTCCATAGTTTTCTTGAAAACCACTTCTGAGATTCCACCCTTCAGTGTTGCGTATATAAGCAGAATCGTCCAATACAGTATTAGAGCTCTTAGAAGCGGTCTGGTAGATTAAATTGGCGAAACCACTGGGAGGGTTCACCACTAATGAGCCAAGTTCTTCCAATATATTTTTGATCGCAGTAAGGACAGTAGAAGTTTGTATTATATATAAAAGAAGCATTCGTGCTTAAATCCTTTAATTTTATATAGACATTTTATCGAAGAGATTTTAGCACTAAATTCGGTTACAGGAGAAATACTTACACACACACACACAAAAAGGAATCTATGAAAATATATTCTAATTTATAAATAAACAAAAGATGCAAATAAAAGTTACCAAGACATCCCACTTCTTGCAAGCACTACAGATCCAGTCCTTGTCTGGCCAAGCGCTGATACAAGCAACACCTGCACATTACATAAACATTCACAGACAAGATCTAGGTTTGAAGCCATAAATATTGAGTTAATTGGTCTAAAATTGTTATTGTACATTATGAGTTTCTTCAGTGCCATTATTGATGTCTAAATGATAATTTACACTCAACAAAACACAGAATGAAATCCTAAGACCTAGTAACCACGTTAATCACTGCTATTCACACTGTAAATTTAGGTTTGAGCTGTTTCAGTATAATTCTTCAGATTAAAGATACTTCGACCAGTAAATCTTTTTTATTGTCTCGACGTTTCGACAAAAAATATTTTGTTCTCGTCAGGAACGAACAAAAATTGAAAAATTTGGCCAGATTCACTCCTTGTCTGGCCAAGCGCTGATGCAAGCAACACCTGGACATTACATAAAAATAATTTTAACGCTTTGCCAATTGTCTTCATTTTTGTTCGCTCCTGACGAGGACAAAAGATTTTTGTCGAAACGTTGAGATAATAAAAATATTTACTGGCCGAAGTATCTTTAATTTGAAGAACTATGAATACCGGCCAGGCAGCCTCTATCCGTATAATTATTTCAACTATCATTAATGGCACTTCAGAAATTACACAGATTGAGGAGATAGGCTATATTTTAAAAATACATTATACAGTCAAATTTATATATTTTAAAGATTAAAATTGTCTTTAATAAATAGGAATTCCAAACAAAGAAAAGGTATTCGTTTCAAATATGATAAAGGTTGGCGTTCAGCCAACTGAAATATTGGTAAAATAAATGATATTTTGAGTATGCCTTTTTAATTAAAGAAGAGATAATTAAATATGTTATTAGAATAAAGTTAGAGAAAAAATTGTTGATAGTTACAGAAAATCAGGGTAGACATTTATTAAAATTTATGAATATCAAAAGGTATTAACTCTTGAATTAGTAAGAGGACCCTGTTCAACGTTATTAAAAAAAAATGGAATGAAAATTCATAAAACAATTTTTATTAAACTGTAAGGAAAAAAAATGAATTTTAGGAACTTAATATAGAAGAAATTTTAATGTTTCTTTTTATATATATAAATGAGTTTTTCATCGTAGTAAGGGCAGTAGAGGTTTGATTTATTTGTGAAAAGAAACATTCGCGTTTTGGTATTTTCATTTGTATTATATAGATGTCGGATTATTGCTATGTATTAATAAATGAGTGTTACCTTTCTCAAAAATATATTTAGAGAAAGAATCAAGAGAGATGGGAAGTTACTTACCTAAGAGAAGAATAAACAGTGAGGTCTTCATGTTGGACGTAAGTGGTTCACAAGAGATTCAGACTCGGGTTTATATATTTGGTGATGACCAGGTTAGTTGAATCTATAGATACCTATCTACAGTTTGAATCATGTGAAACTAACCTTTCTGACAAATCCACAGCACTATCTGTCTTTAACATCAAGATGATTATAATTTATCTTTATAGGAATCAAAATGATGAACTAAGTGACAATGTAATATTCCATCATTTAATTCTGAAAGATAGCGAAACCAAATATTTGGTTTTACCAATTATATGGTTTTCCTTCCTTTAAATTTGCATGTAATCGCAATAGATAGTTTCAGACAAAATAGTAATGAGAGTATATATATATATTTTTTTATTGAATTGTATATAATCACCAAGTTTTCTAACTAGAGTAAGCGAGTATCTAGATAATATTGAGCACTCAATAAAATTTCGAATATATATATATATACTATATATGTCATAATATATACTCTTCCAGGAATAATAAAGCAAACCTACAGTCAACCCAGAGAGAGACGAGAGGGTAAAGTCCGGTCACTTGAAACACCAGAGACATTCCAAGGGGCGACCATTGGAGTCTGTCAGTTAGCGCCTCGGGACTATTAGGACAGTTGGGGATTGTGTACGACACGAACGGCACCCGGCTGTGCCGGGCCACTCTCCCTCTCTCTCTGGTTGTCTGGGTTTATCTTCCAACTTGTGGTGTGATTATTTCTCTTCCCACCTTATTATACCACTTATATATATATATATGTGGCAATATAGTGGTAAATGTGGTGAGGAGAGAAATAATCACACGACGAGTTGTTAGAGCAATCATCCAGGCAGCCAGCCGAGAGAGAGCGAGCGAGACGTTATCAGCTGAACGACTGTTTTTCCTGTGTACACAACCGGGGGGCTAACCAGGATAGTCGCCAGGTGGTGACGGCCCCCCCCCTCAGGAATGTGGCCAAAAATGGGCGTAAGTTAGTTGTCTAAAGTGTCTCGCTTTAGCTGCCCAGCTCTCTCTCGTTGGCTGTTGGTTTGTTTTATTAATCCTGGAAGAGCATATATTATGACATATGGCCCCCGTTGAAGAAGGCTGAACATGGTTTAAGTATATTTAAAGCTGGAGAAGCCAGGAATAGAGAAAATAATTTTACAGTTAAAATTAGTTAAGGTAATGGTGACATAGTTTTATGTAAATAAAATATTGTATAGTACACAAGTAAATATTATTTACAAGCAGTTTTACAACACCGGGGAGTTTGACATTTAAGGAAATCTTTGAAAATATCAAGGTTATAAAAGGCTATATACAACAAATTCTAATGTACTATAAGGGAAGGGATATGGAGGAGTGTGAACAACGAGAAGAAGAGTCACATACATATGGTGAAATTCTGAAGATCATTAAGACTGGGGAACTCTACACTTTAAGATATTTTTCAGGCGGACATGGCAAGGGGAAACTTGTCATGGGCTTTCTATGCTATAAGTGTAGAGTACGAGAAATGAGATTGAGGTTGACAATTGTGTGAGCTCAGGACTGAGGTAAATATAAAACTACATACAATGTTAGAACCTCGGCGAACAGAGCGAGGGGAGACTTGCCCTGGGCCAATCTAACTTATCTATGTAGTTACTTGTGTAGCGAGTCCGAGGGGAAAATCCGTGTGTAGGTGAGGAAGTCGAATGGATTTATATTTAATTTTCGAAGATAAAATAGTTCTAGATGCAAAGGTAGAATATAGGCGGACAGAGCGAGGGGAAACTTGCTTTGGGCCACTCTACCTTAATTATTTAGATCCTACTGGGTTCGTAAAGTCTTGTTGTCAGGTTAGTAATTGGTAAAGATTTCAGGGGATAAGTGGTTCAAATATCTTTGATCATCTTGATTGTAAGTGTAGTCATGTTGCTTTCGTGAGTTAATAGCCTTTTTGGTATGGATTAGAGTGCGATTGAAGTGTTTATATGGGAAATTGAAGGTATTTTTGGGTTGGTCTCGATCATTTACGGGCGGTGAAATAAATTGTTCGTTTTCCTTATAGTGTTTTAATTTGTTGACATGAATTGTATCTGTCTTACGACTTAGAGGTCGGTTGGAGCAGTTGATCCGTACGATTTGAGGGGAAATTATCTCCAGTATTTCATAAGGTCCTGAGAAGAAAGGTGCCAGTTTACCAGTGTCTGGATGGTGGTATGTTTTTGCCAAAACGAGATCGCCTACTTCAAAATCGGAAGCTCTATGTGTTTGGTCGAATCTCGCTTTGTCGCGTAAGTATCGTTCGTGTGTCCTTTGATAGGCCAATTCTCTGGCGTCGTCGATTTTTGGGTAGTTTTGTACATGCTCGGATAGTTGTAGCGGGAAACTACCTAACAAAAGGTATGACGGTGGAAACCCGGTCACAGAATGTGGGGTATGGTTATAAGCCTGAAGGACCTGAGGTAGTAGTTTGGTCCAGGCCGTCTTAGGTTGTTGGAGGCGCAACAGTTTAAGTTTGCCAGTAATCGTGGCGTTTAGTCGTTCACTTAATCCGTTGGCCTGAGGGTTGTTGCTTGTCGTGAGAAGTTGGCCAATGTTATGTCTAATCAAAAATCTACGAAATTTCGGAGAGGTGAAGGCAGGGGCTCTATCCGTCAAAAGTCGTTTAGGAGAACCAAACTGCATCACATTCTTAATCACTTGGGTATAGGTGAGAATGCTGGTGGACCGCGATGGAAATGCCCACGCGTACCGTGTGGCATGGTCCACTACGACATGTAAGCAGGTCTGAGAATTTCCATATTTCGCGAATCCAGAAATAGTATCTAGTGACACTAGTTCGTACGGCAGGACCGCTGGGGGGAGTTGTCCCAATTCTCCGTAGATAGGTCCTTTTGGTGGTTTGACCAATTGGCATACTGAACAGGTTCTTACATGTGTCCTGATGTCATTTGTCATGCCGTCCCAATAGTATTGGGCTGCGATCAGTCTGGTCATCTGCGAAATGCCGGGGTGATTGAAATCGCGATGGGCTCGTTGTAGTAGGGTGCCACGGAGTGATGGTGGAACAATTATTTTAGTGACACCCCGTCGTATGATGGTCATAAGGTCCTTGTCATTGAGGATATACCTTGTGTCCCTCCGTAATTCGCCCTGATGATCTTTTATTTGACCTGTGGATAGGAATCCGCAGAAAGGGTTACGGGAGAGTAGGTCCGCCTCGTACTGACGCGAGCCCTTGAGGTATTTGACCTCATAGTCGTAAGCTGAGAGTCGAAGGCTCCAACGAAAGAGGCGTCCGGTGGTGTCTTTTATGGTCTTTAGCCACTGTAAGGCGTGATGATCCGAGTAGATGACAAACCTTGTACCTAGGAGGTACACTCGGAATTTGTCAACGCACTCTACAATGGCTAAGCACTCCAGTTCAGATATACTGTAATTACGCTCATAGGAACGCAACGCGCGACTGTAATATTGTACTGGGTAGATGTTACCGTCATGATGTACTTGTTTGAGTACACCTGCGATATGCCCTGCGTGGAAGCGTCGCAATAGACCTGGCATGGGAGCCCTTCTTGAAATAGATGTAACACAGGTTGTGTTGCGAGGTGTTGCTTCAATTTATCGAAGGCTTGTTGACAATTCGGGCTCCAAAGCCATTTGGCGTTCTTTTTTAGTAATTGATTTAAGGGGTGGCGAAGTCTAGCATATTCTGGGATGAATTTATGTAAACGTTGACGGCTCCTAAAAATGATTGTAGGGTTTTAACGTTGATAGGAGTTCTAACAGCGTTGATGATTTCGGTATTTTTAATATTAGGTGTGTAAGTCCCTGCGGTGATGTGGTAGCCGAGAAAACCTATTTCATTTTGATAAAAATTACATTTTTTAAGGTTAAGTTGGAGATTTTCCTCTAAACAGAATTTAAAGAAAAGTCGAAGGTGCGTAAGGTGTTGTTCTGAGGAGTCAGAAAAAATAACGAAGTCGTCATAATAATGGGCTATGAAAGAGAGGTGGTGTTTGTGGATCAACTGGGTAATCACACGTTCGAAAATTTGGGGTGCTGATTTGAACCCAAAGGGTAAGCGTTTGAAATTATATTGCCCTTGTTGAGTCACGAAAGAGAGTAGTGGTTGACTCTCCTCCGCGATGGGGATTTGATAGTATGCATTGCTTATGTCAACGGTGCTAAATACTCTGGCTTTCGACAGGTTATCCAGTACCGTTTCTATCAATGGCAAAGGATGCAAATCCGAGGGTACTAGTTCGTTCACGCGACGGAAGTCAATGCAGAGACGCATGGTGTTATCGCGTTTGCGAACGAGTGTCACAGGGGAGGAATATGGGCTAGAGGAGGAGGTGATTATGTCATGTTTTAGAAGTTGAGATATCTGGTCCTGAATTTCCTTCTGGTAGGCATAGGGAGTTCGGTATGGTCGGAGGGAAATAACCTTATCGGAAATAATTTTGAGTTTTACAGGGGTTATGTTGAGTGGTAATACATTGAATTTATTGATAGGGAAAATATCTTTAAAAGAATACAATAATTGCTGATAAGGGATAGTCAGTTCTGGGCGTTGTTCGATAAATTCTTTAATCATTAATTCTCTAGAGGCGCATGGGTTGGTAGGAATGCTATTAAGGTTGTAAGGGTGAGAGGGGCATTCAGGGGAAGGTTGATAAATATTACTAAGGGTTGTTTGTAAGTAAGGCTCACGTGGAGGTTGAAAATCGTCAACGCCTAAGTTAACCGAGTGAATTATGGGTCGTTTAAGGTTAGA
This sequence comes from Cordylochernes scorpioides, assembly GCA_030710605.1. NCBI lineage: Eukaryota > Metazoa > Arthropoda > Arachnida > Pseudoscorpiones > Chernetidae > Cordylochernes > Cordylochernes scorpioides. The sequence continues at coordinate 108,000,291 of CP092866.1, read as the reverse complement.
AGTTATTATTCGCGAGCCGTGCATACAAGTGGGAAGGTCACATACAAAATGGTACAAATGTTTAGGTGCTGGAACACTATTTTGAAGTATCAATTGATTATGGAAATCTATTGTTAATCTTAAGAATTGCATAACATGAATAGATAGGATACCATGTTAAAGGGGTGAATTTAAAATATAAAATGTTTCATTAAAATTAAAATTATTAAATTGTATTGGTAAGGTAACTAATCCGATTGGTTTGGCATGACTAGATATAGTACGGATAATAACATCATTGTTAATAGGGGTGGAACAAATGAAACTATTAACATTTTTAATATATTCAAATTGGTTTAAACTAATTATGGAAACATTGGCTCCAGAGTCAATTAGGAATGGCATCTTTAAAGAATGAATGATAGGGGTTAAAATAATTGCACTTACAGGCGTATGCTGGTTTAGGGTGCAGGTAGGTTCATTGAGCTTCGGAGGAGTTCTGCTGCCGAAGCTGGCATTACTTGGTTTCTCCCGAGCTCGTCGTTGCTGCGGTCTCGTAGACACCTGCAGGCCCAGTCGATCTTTGGGGTTGCTCGACGCTGTGGACCGCAGGTGTAAAGGTCCGAAAAGTCCGCTGGTAGGGGCCTCGCTGCTGACACTGTGCGTGCCAGTGTTTTCCGCCACAGTAACGGCAAGGATATGGTGGGGTCTTGTCCACGGTGGTGGAAGGTGTTCTGCTCTGGCGCGGTGATCGTTGTTGGGCAGCTTTAGTGCTGGTGTTATCCCCTTCGTAGGTCAGCTGTTAGGCTAAGCACAACCATTCTTCTGGTCCCGAGGGTTGTGCCATCTTTAAAAGGTTGCCATAGTTACGTGGCACACCGTTGGATAGTGCTTGCACGATGGCACTCTTAGGGAGGTTGATCGCCAATCCGATTCGGACCTTGTTCTTGTAGTAGGTCTCGATCTCGGCCATCGACGTGCATTTAAGTTCATAGAACTCTTGAAGGGTGAAGCTAGGGCGTCGGGGATAGACGGCGCAGAGTGACCTTTTGACCTCTTCATAAGTCTTATTGAGTAGTGCTAAGTCTTTTGCAATTTTGCGAGGTTCGCCTCTGAGTGATGATAGAGCCTTTCGAGCTTGGCGTGCTGGCTCTAAGTTGTGGAAGTTCGGCTGAGACTCAAGTTGTGAGAAGAAGTGTGAGGCAGGTTCATCTCCGTCGTAGGTGATTGTTTCTTCAGACTCACGGTTTAAAAGTTGGTCGAGACAGAGGGTGAGAGTTCGAAGGGAAGCGGCTACAGTAGAGTCGGTCGTTGGTTCTTGTGGAACTTGGTTGTGGGTTTGTTCGATCATCATGGTATTGCTTCTTGTTTTCTTCATACTCTGGTATATGAGGGATTTGTTTCCCGGTCAGGTCTTATCCTGTCGACTTTCAATGTGGCAATATAGTGGTAAATGTGGTGAGGAGAGAAATAATCACACGACGAGTTGTTAGAGCAATCATCCAGGCAGCCAGCCGAGAGAGAGCGAGCGAGACGTTATCAGCTGAACGACTGTTTTTCCTGTGTATACAACCGGGGGGCTAACCAGGATAGTCGCCAGGTGGTGACGGCCCCCCCCCTCAGGAATGTGGCCAAAAATGGTCGTAAGTTAGTTGTCTAAAGTGTCTCGCTTTAGCTGCCCAGCTCTCTCTCGTTGGCTGTTGGTTTGTTTTATTAATCCTGGAAGAGCATATATTATGACATATATACTACTATAGGTTACTATAGGTTTGACCCTCTCGGTTACCACAGTCGAATTACCACAGAGACCCAGATGATCTCTCACCACAGCGAGAGTCGACAGGGTCTCACGCTTCACTGTGGTAACCGAGAGGGTCAAACCTGAAGTAATCGAGAGAGACAGTCATGGTGTGGAGAGTTTTCCAGTACCTCTCTGCACCTTGGAGGACCTTTAACAGTTCTCACAGAGTACAGGCAGCCGTGGTCGAGACAGAATGGAAGACTTGAGAATGTCCACACAAAAGAACGAAGAGACACAGTTGTACTAGGAAAGTTCCATGAACAGATAAAAGTCGAGATAGAAGCAAGATGAAGATTCAGGAAGAATCTTACTGGTCCACATGGTCGATGGTGCGTACCTTGGGGACATCTGACGAGGACCCCGCTGATGGTGAAGTGACTGTTTATTTTCGCGAATTGAGAGCTTTATATATCTTTGCCGAGAGGAAGTATTGGGTTTCAGCGGATGCAACAAGGGCGTGGATCGGAAGAGATGTTATTGTACACTGGCAACACCCTATCTTCTAGGCCTCATTCTTAAAGTTGTGGAACTTCTACATCTCGATCTTTGCTTTAGCTCAACTCTTAATTTATTGAGCGTTTTATTTATTTATCCTCAGTTTTTACAAAGTACATTACATATGGTTATGTAATAACACATGTCAAAAGTGTGTATAATTATTTAAAGATGTGTTTATTATACAACATGAAAATCTTGTTATATCTTCTATATATATAAAAATGAATGTTTGTATGTTTGTCTGTTTGTTGGTTTGTATGTTCGGTATACAAATTCGCAGTAGTTCACTAATTCAAACCAAAATTTCCATACATAGGTAAAAAATAACGGGGATGACGATAGGCTATTTTAAAATATATATAAATCATTTATTAAAACCATATATTCAAATTATTCTACTTAGCTCACGAGCAGCGCCCTTTAGAACACTCAGGCGTCCTGCCGGCGGCGCGCGCCCGTTGGCTGGTATATATTTTCATTTTTTGCTATAACTGATCTAATTCAGCGTTTAAAATAACTGCTCTTGCTATATTTGCTATGTTTTATTTTGCTATGTTTTATGTGTTTGAATAATACATTTAACCGTGTAAACCCGGGCGTTGCCCGGGTCATTCGTCTAGTTATAGATAAATATAGGGTTGTTGGTTTATATTACCATATATATTTTATATGGAAGTAAAATAAATAAGGATTATTTGGTAATTATTACTAGTTCTAAATACGCATTTAATATATAAGGATATCTATATGAAATGAAGTGGAGAACAATTTTTCTATTGAAGTTAAGAGAAAGAGTTTTTTTTTTACAGAATTCTGCTAAGAGTGGGATCTGATATTTTCATTGTATATTAATTATCCGATATCATCCTTTTAAAGTCTGTTCTGACAACTAAGGTTACAGAATCAATCTCTGTTATTTGTTGGTGATGCTATAATCGTGACATTTCATTTTAATGAGATTTCATTTGTTGCCGATCTCCAATATCTGTTGATAAATTTGTGATCTTGTGTCTTTGTCTCTCACATAATATTAAACCTCAGATAGGCTCATGCATATAGTCGATAGTTTTACCGACATAGCTGTTCTTACATTTAAAACACCTAACAGAGTAGAAGCGTATGGTTTAATTAAGATATCTTGTTTTTGATGGCTTTAGTGATAAGGTGTCTGTTTCTGATAAAGGACGGCCAAATTAATAAAAAAAGATGAATATTCATGAGGCTTTAAACTATTGATTTGTGTGCAGTTAAATATGGTATTATGTTTTGTACCTTTCTTGACTGTTTATTTTATGGAAAATTTGGGTTGAGAGAACATTTATATATGATTGAAACTCTCTTGGTATCCTGATTACTTCTTTTAATAGTTTTTTTTGAGTGATGCCTGATCATTTCTCTGGGTGTAGGTGTATTCCTTTTTGTATTATACTGTTGTGTGCTACGAATTTTGTCCTAATCATCTTTAGTCAAGTTATGAGTGAAATACTTAGTTTTACCTCTCCATTATGAAGAATATTTTGAACTAATATAGCGTTTTAGCGCTGCCAAGATAAGGTCGCGCCCCCGTCCTAACATATGTAAAACTACATCGTCAATGTTCTTTTTCCAGGGCTGGTAAAGATGGTTGCGCTTGTGTGAAGTTGAGGAAAGATAAAAGAAGGGTGTAATATTGATGTGACGGCGTATGTGTAGCAGCTATAGACGGCCGAAAAGATTATAGATGACAAGGTAGAGGTGATGTGTGAGGTGATGTAAGGTGAAGCTATTCCTTTATACTGTTGTGTGCTATCCATATCAGTTTTTATGATCTATAGTCAAGTTATGAGTGAAACCCTTGGTTTTCCTTTTCCATCATGAAAATTATTTTGAAATAATATACCGCTATAGTGCTGCTAAGATGAAGTCGCGATGTTTGAAGTTAATTCTTCGACTTTTGAAGTAGCAATAGGTTTATGAAATTGACGTGATTTAATGAAGTTTTGGTTCAGTTTAGAGGGGTTAGATGTGACTATATACATGCCATTACAGTCGTGCTCACGAAGATAAAAATAATTGGACCTTGGTACGATATTTTATGCTAAATGCGATATCTCTCGTAGGAGAGAGTTAACATAAGTTAACATCGATTGTGCATTTCACTGGGAAATGTAGGAAAATTAAATCGGTTAAAATATAAGTAAATGTAAAAATAGAAAAAGGCATATCCTGACCAGGAGCACATGTGCTTTTTAGATGGCAGAGCGCCATCTAGTGGAACAGAAATCAACTAAACATTGATTTAGTCTGTTCCCTGATATTTGACCAACCCATTTCTTGATAAATTATGAAAAGCCATCCACGAAGGCGTTTCGCGCTGTTGGCGCTCGTCAGCGTGGAGCAGGCTGTACCACTGCAACCAAATATTTGGTCTCAGAGGCTTCTTGAGAAACAAATAAATGGGTATTTAAGGCCAAACTAAAAATCACATGTGCTTCTGGTCAGGATATGCCTTCTTTATTTTTAATATCAACATCTGACCTTTTTTTTTATTTTTTCTATTATTTTTTTTTCACATAGAATCATATAAAATGTTATTGGGGTAGGAGATATGTGATATGAATTGAAATAGGTGTAGAGAATTCAGATATGCAAATAAGTAAGGGAATAGAGATTGGTGTGAAAATATTCGAGACCTTGTGTTCTATATAATAATCATGTGTTGGTGCAAACTGGAAACCTTTGTTGTTTTTATATAAAAGGGCGTACCTGTATCTGTTAAGAAAAATAATTTCTCAAATTTATTGTAAATTAATAAAGAGGGAGCAATATCTCGAAATATTTTGAGAATATTTTTTTCTTCACAGATCTAGGTACGCCCTTTTATATAAACTTAATTGATGGATCGCCTTTTGACTCAAACTTCGTTGTTTTGTCATAGTGTTTTGTATATTGAAAGGATGAATAATAAATCAATATATTATGTAGAATACTTATTAATTTGTCAGTGGCGCGTGGGTAGTAAAAGTATTTCTACTCTAATCTAGATATGAGAAATTGAGAATACCTTCATCTATAGATTGGGATAAGTGAAAGAGAATAGGAAATTAAGTAATTCGTAACAAAAGATGCCAATGTAGATGTATGGAAAAGTTAGCCTAAATTAAATCACAACAGTGGAATGTGAGAAGATGTCAGACTCAAATAAAATTCAGGCAATGATTAGCAGGCAATTAAGTGCAGGAGAGGGCGATAATACAAACTTTGCCCAGTTGTAGGGGTTTTGGTGATCGCTGACCAAATAGATATGTATTATGGAAATGTATTTTCATTGACTTGATTGTGTAAAGGTGTAATATGGTTAGGTACATGGATCATTCTGAACGTGTTTGGATTTTAAAGAATAATTAAAAAAAATTCTAGATGCGTTGTTAGAAAGTTCTTATTTTAACTAAGCCATTATTTTTCAGGTCAATTAAGAGACCATACGAGAGTGTAGTATGAAATATATATTAATAAAATAGAAACAAAATTCTACAGCTGACACAATTACAAATCAGATTTGAAATTAGTTATATTCAGAGTACAAAAATGTAGATTGGAGTGTACTAGGAGAGATAGTGCTGGTCGATATGACCATGGTCAAGAAGAGTGGTCAAGGGGTAATTTGGTCGGGTACATGAATCATCCGGAGCGTGTTTGAATATGATGCAAGAATTTAAAAATTTCAAATGCGTTTTCAGATAGTTTTTATTTTAACTAAGCCTTTAGGTCAATTAAGAGACCATAAGAGAGTAGAGTGAAATATATAATTATAATATATAGAAACAAAAATCTACAGCTGACACAATTACAAATTTAGATTTAAAATTAGTTATACTCAGAATACAAAAGTGTTGATCGGAGTGTACTAGGAGAGTTAGTACTGGTCGATATGGCCATGGCCAAGATCTTGGTAAATGTTGGAAATACCGTGCAGGGGAGAGAGGTTGTCAGTTGGAGTGCGAATATTTGCGGTGAGAACGTTGAGCTATAACAACGAGAGGGATGAAAGGTTTGTGGCTTTAAGAGGCAGCCATCTCCCTGAGGCTGAGAGCATTGAAGTCCCGGAACATGAAGGACAATGTAGGCTGGATGATACATGAGAGATGCAAGAGACAACGATACAGGTATGGTCTAATATGAGTGTCTGAGATGTGGGGCGTCGAGTAGAAAGTCGGTAACTCCACTAATAACTTGTGGAAGTTCTCCGGGAAAGGTCTACATGATAATTTAGGAAATTTCCATTCTCTAACGTAATTTCGAGAACTAAACCTCGCCATGTCTGGGTCATGTTCGTCAAGCTGGTGCGTTGAAATTTCAATACATTTGGCATTATTTATTACAAAGCAATAACTCGCCATCATATATATAACGAATAAAGACACCAGAATTCTGTCTGGTATATTGAATTGGTGAAACCGCTGGGAGGGTTCACCACTGATGAACCAAGTCATCCCAATATATTTCATCGCAGTAAGAACAGTAGAAGTTTGATTTATTTGTGTAACAAAAACAATCGCATCTTGATGTCTTCATTTGTTAGATTTGGCTTTGTATAACTTGTTATAAATATTGTAAATATGACAATATTGTTTATATTGACATTTATATTACTATTTACACTGCGCGACATTGGAAATGGAACACCAAGAAAGAGTGCCAGAAATTATGCAAATTTCACGGCAGACGCATTTCACCGAGTTATGCAAATAATGTTTGAAAAAGTAAAAATTGAATCAGGTAAAAATAGACACCAGACTTAAAGAACACGAGAGAAACATAAGATACAAAGACAATAGATCCTTAATATATCAACACACCAGCACCACTGGACACACATTCAATCTCAAACAAGCAATAGCCCATTATCAAGACATAGAAAGAAAACAACAACGATTATTCCTAGAAGCACTGGTATCATCAAAAATAAATAGCATCAATAGAAAAATTGACCTCCCAACCCAATATAAAAATATCCCTGACAAATAATCTAAATATTAATAATTATTAGAATGTAAATATATTTAATCCCAATATAATATGTATTACTTTAGCTGGAAACAATCTGATGCACGCCCGCGAGAGCACATGCTAATAACAAATATTTTTCAATTTTACTGTGTATAAATATTATTTTGAGTTTCTACAAAGAATATCTGCCCGTTGAAGAGCAGTTAATTTGCTCGAAAGCTAGCAAATATAAATAAAAAGAAACTTTTTACCTGATTCAATTTTTACTTTTTCAAATAATTTCTCGGTAACTATTGCTCACATGCAAATAATGTCAAATGCACAGCTCTCGTGCGCACGTGGATTAAGATATAAGGGAAGGAACTTGCAGAAAGGACAGTATTCGTGCCGTTATTTCTTCCAGTAAAATCAATGTAGAAAATTTGCTCTTGTTTCAAAAGACAAGTGTAATAGCAGATAATGTCAGGCCGTCGTCAATGAAGGCAGTTCCAGCAGACAGATGTTTCACGAGGGCATGGTGATTAGACTGAAAAGGGCAGGTTGGTCCATACGTCAGCTGACACACACCTGGGTGCGTCCACAGTGCACCGACTGTAGAGAAGATGGTTGGAAAAAGGAAATGAAGCAATTCATAGGAATGCTGGTGCAGCCAGAGTGACGTCAGCACGCGTGGATCGGCGTGTCCATAGACAAGCAGTGGCCGACCCACATGCCACTTGTACCTCCATTCTGAAAAATGTGCAAGACACCCTAGATCATCCCATCTCGACAAAACCATTACCCGTCGATTGGTTGCTAATTCGGTGACGCTCTCCTACCTTCAGGGGGTACCCAATGCGCTTTATCAGCAGGATAACGCCCGACCGCACACTGCTCACATTAGCCAGCAAGCTCTGCAAGATGTACATATGCTTCCCTGGCCACCGTACCTTCCTGACCTCTCACCAATCGAGCACGTCTGGGACATTATTGGACACCGTTTGCATGCATTGCCTCAGCAGCGTTCAGAAGACGAACTGTGACAAATGGTTGAAAGGGAATGGAGAGCCATCCCTCAAGATGCCATCCGTAGTCTGATTGAATCTCTACCTAGACGTGTTGCTGCGTGCATCGCCGTCCGAGGTACTTGCTATTGAGCCGACGCCGTTCTCGCTCTGTATTATGACTATCATATATAAAGATCACTTTTTGTTCGTTCCTGCTTCTCTCTGTTTGCCAAATTTAATCACTTTCTGGCCCCTCTTTCATGGTGTTCCATTTTAATATATTTGTTTACCAAAAGTGGTTCCAATCCCATTAAAAATGCATTCATTTTAAGAAATTCAGACACAAAGCCAAGCTGTATACCATTGTTTCGAGCTTTGGTCCTCATCAGTATAAGGGCGGCCAAGATTCCATAATACCCCACAAGTGAGTTATAATATCGACGGTAATCGACAAAAACGTTTTCAAACCTATTGAAGGTTTTACAGGCTTGGAATACAACATATAAGGTTGTTTGAAGATGGTATTCATTCGCCGAAAGTGGGATTCCTCACTTTTTATAGATAATATCATAATTATAGGGGGTTGGAATTTGATTAATTCACGTTTTGAAGACTTCATTAACCTTTTTATAAAGGTTGAGTCAAAAGGCGATCTATCAATTAAGTTTATATAAAAGGGCGTACCTGGATCTGTAAAGAAAAAAATATTTTTTCTCAAAATATTTCGAGAGATTGCTCCCTCTTTATCAATTTATTGTACAGTAAACTTAATTTACAAATTCTTGTAGATCACATGAAAACATTTTGACCAATGACAAATTTGTTTTCATGTGATCTACAAGAATTTGTAAATTAAGTTTACTGTACAATAAATTGATAAAGAGAGAGCAATCTCTCGAAATATTTTGAGAAAAAATGGTTATTTTTTCTTTATAGATCCAGGTAGCCCTTTTATATAAACTTTTATAAAGGTTGTTTGTTCTTCTGACCTTTCGGTGACCCACTGTTGCCCTTTTCAAAAATATGGAAAGCTTATTAGTAAAGCGTTTTCTTTTGTCAATATTGTAACAAAGTAGTCATTATTTTATTAACAGAGTATTATTTTAATTTTTATATTTTGTTACTCTATAAACTTCCTTCATTTCTTATCTTTTGTTTATCATTCATAGTTTGTTCTTGCCATGTCATCCTGAAGTTTGTTTTTCCTAATTTTCCACGTGGCAATATATTCTCCATTACATATATAAATAAGAAAAAAACGTACAACAAAGCAAATAAATATTTAAAACAAAAAATATAAAATATCAATACATATAGAGTGTTAAAATTGAATAATATGCAAATAAGGAGTTTATTTTGAAAATAGAGTAATCCTTATTTAAATATATTTAGGTAAAAAAAGCATATATAAAGCATAAATTAAAATATTTTTATACATTCCAATATGTGAAAAAATAATAGAAAATAATAAAAAGGCTAGGTGTTGATATTAAAAATAAAGAAGGCATATCCTGACCAGGAGCACATTTGCTTTTTAGATGGCAGAGCGCCATCTAGTGACACAGAAATCGGCTAAACATTGATTTAGACTATTCTCTGATATTTTGCCAACCCATTTTCTTGATAAATCAAGAAAAGCCTTCCACGAACGCGTTCGCGCTGTTGGCGCTCGTCAGCGTGGAGTAGGCTGTACCACTGCGACCAAAAATATTTTTGGTCCCAGAGGCTTCTTGAGAAACCAAGAAATAGGTATTTAAGGCCAAACTTGCGTAAATACGCTTAACATGTGAAAAATAATAGAAAAAATTCAAAAAATCAAATATATGCCTTTTTATAACCTATAGGAATTTATATTCCCAAAAAATAAAATAAAAGTAAAAAATATAAATAAAATAAAACAGAATACACAAGAATAAAGTAATTTGCCCTCTTTTCTTTTTTCCTTTTTGTCTGGATCATTATTTTTTTCTCAATTAAAAATTTGTACTCTTTTAGAACATCGCTTTTCTTGTTTGAGAAATTACCGTTGTTTTTCTTGGATTCTCCAAAATCTCAAAAAATAATATTTCCATTTATTTGTAGTTCCTTCCAATCGGCGTTGTGATTCTGAACCAGTATAGATAAGTATATGTTCAATGGGTTTCTTATGCCCTTCAGTCCTTGTGTGTGTTTTCTCTTTTCTATTTCTCATTCAACTCAGTTTTGTCTGAGATTGGCGAAACTGGTATTGTGGATTATTTGTTTTCACCATCTTTACGTTTTGTACTGAGATGAAAACATAAACTGTATCAAAACAGATGGTTAGCAAAATTCGAAACTATTATAGACGCGTAAGATTCTTTTTAAAAATAAGCAATTTCTATTGTCCTTACTGCAATGGAAAAATTAATGGATATAATTGCTATAATAAAAGACACAAATTGATATTTGCGGAAGAATGATTGGTAGAAGCATTTTATATATTTATAAATGTATGTAATTCTGCTGTCCTCAAAGCTTATGTCCATAGTTCATCTAAAATACCCATTCCAAGAGTCTAGCAATTTCAATTATTTTTTCCATTGCAATAAGGACAGTAGAAATTGTTTATTTTTGAAAATAATCATAGGCGTCTATAATAGTTTCGAATTTTGATAACAGATGGTTAGGCATTAATCTAGGCCGAATTCCAACACTGTATGCTATACTTCAATTTACAGACTGTCATAATTATCAGGTAGTTCAAGGCATCTATAGATTTGTGGGTTTTGGTTATAAAGGGCTTCCAATACCAAACGTTTCTGTTTTCTATTGATATTGGAGTAATGGATGGAGGGTTCAGATGGGTTTAAAAAGTGACCGGTGATGTGTTGATATATAAGAGATCTATTGTCTCGGTTTCTGATGTATTTATTGTGTTCACTTATTCTCACAACTCCGCCTTTGCCGGTCCCAAGCCCGGATAAAAAAAGGAGGAGGGGGAGCAGTAACAAGCTCACTAAAAAACCTGGGTTCAGCTGGCCCGGCTGATAGTACCCTGTAAGGACTCCTAATCCAGGGATACAGGATGAGCAGCGTTTGTACTCCATGTTAGGAGCGGTTGCACATGGCGTCTGTTCCTCATGTCAGAGGCGGCCATTTCTTTTGGAGCTAAGTCGGCCTGCCACTGAGTAGTGCTCCCAGTCTTAATGACAAAGGCAGACGCATTCTACTTCACCCAGTCATGATGGTTGCCAAACAGACGCCATCAAGGGTCACAACTTGATATATGATTGAGTGGAGATAAGAAAGAAGAAGAAGACCTATTCTCACCCCCACACTTCTACCGGTCTCTCCTACATACTTAACCTACAATATTAGTTAAAGCACCACTTGCACTACAACATTATTTTAACCTTAACATGGGGAAACCACACTGCCATCATTATTTTGGCATTAATAACTGCTTTTGTTTCATTGATTGGATGAACGGGGATAGTTCTTTTGTTATGTATTTCTTATTAAACTTCTCTTTTGCATTATAATCCGTTTTTAATATATGTAAATATATCTATTTATTTTATACATTTATTTGAATTTTCACCAAAATATGTAAATCGCGCAATTAGCATAGGTATATCTTAAGTAAAAATATCAAGCCTCCAGGTATCTTTTCCAAACTTTTCATTCTCTAGCTTTCGGGAACGAACGACTTCAACAGGAGAAATTATGGTACAATAATTGCACCATGTTTTCTCCTGTAGAAACGGGTTCATACCCGAAAGCTAGAGATTAATAAGTTTTGAAATGATACCTGGAGGTCTGATATTTTTAGTCAACATTGATACCCAGGGATTATTTTATGGAATATTTATATGTATTTTAAATAAAAATACATTTATTGGATCAAAATATTGACAGTTGTCTCATCTGGATGGAGCTACTTGAGGGTAATTTACAGAGTCGAAAGATATAAAACATAAAAATGACCACTCTTTAAAATAAAAAATAATCAAATTAAGAAATACTATGTTACAATATCATTTATTTTACCAATATTTCAGTTGGCTGAACGCCAACCTTTATCAAGGTATTATAACATATTAATGTGTATCAACAACAAACTCAGCGCCACACATGTTGTTGACACACTTTAAAATGTTATAACACCTTGATAAAGGTTGGCGTTCAGCCAACTGAAATATTGGTAAAATGAATGATATTTTGATCCAATATATTCCTTATTATTTAAAGATTTATTTATGGATTGCTCTATTTTCAAAAAATATATATGTACATATATATAGACTTTTATCAATATAAGGCTGCGACAAAATAGCCCTTTCTCTCAAGATATAGTTAATATGGTATTCGAAAAGAGGTTAGATTGAGTCAAGAATGACGCTTCAGAGATGTATGTATATGACTTAGCAATTATAAACTTGTCATTAGATGAATCAACTTCTCATTTGTCCCTATTACACTGACCTTTTTAAATACAAATATACCATCTTATCACATAATAAAAATGGATTTAAGAATTTTTTTTTTGAAATACGTTTTGGATCAAGTAAATAAAAAAGTAAATTTTGCTAATATTTCTTTTTTTATTATTATTTGAGTTTTTTTTCTAATTTTTAATAATATGAATACTCAAGTTAGAAATTAAGCCGAGTTGTTTACTCAAAATGAATAAATTTTATTTTATTTTTAAAATCAATCGAGAGCGATATTCAATTAATTTTAAAATAGATAATTGGTATAAATGTATATTTTGGGTCTCACTATTTATTCTAAAAATGAAGATATTCTGAGAGGCTATTAGAACATTTTGACATAATAGAGAGAAAAATATAGTACAAATGTGAAATTGTACTGGGATAAGGTGGAGAAATTGAGAAAAAAAGACATCTCCTCATCGTGTAACTGAAAGTTGCTGATAGTTGCACAATATGGAGAAACCTTTTTTTCGTAATAGAAAGAGTTCCTATGAATTACTGTCATCGGGATGTTTCGATATACCCTTAGGTGGAGCCCCACAATTTTGGCCTTAATCTAGGGAAACACGACACCGCCACCATTAGTTTGCCTTTAATATAGGCGGATCTCACCTACCAACACTGTTTAGGAGTTAATATAGGCGGTATACAAAACGCTTAGACTGTTAGGGTTGATCTAGGCGGAAAAATACTTGTCAACACTGTTTTGGCGTTAATCTAGAAATAAAATTACCATCTGCTATTTAATTTTAGTTATTCTAGGCAGAATACACACACTACCTGTCACCACTGTTTTTGCGGTAATCTAGATGTTTACCTATAACACTGTTTTGTCCTTAATCTAGGCAGAAACACTATCTGACAACATTCTTTTGGCGGCAATCTAGGTTGAACGCCTGCTTAAGACATTGTTTTGGGCTAACCTAGACGGAATACTACTATAAAACCTTGTTTTGGTTTTAATACTGTTGGATTACCTACTGTTGCCATTGCTTCGGCGCTAATCTAGGCGGAATACCATCCGTTGTATCTGTTTTGGCGCTAATATAGACGGAACACCAACTGCTACCACTGTTTTGAAGTTAAACTAGACGGACTACCACCTGCCGCCATTGTTCAGGCGTAGATCTTGGCAGAATCGCAGATATCGTACCAGGGTATGGACTCTCTCAACAATGGATTGGAGATCACACCAGGGTATGGACTCTCTCAACAATGGAAGCCCCAAGTCGACCTGGCCGTCACCATCGCTTGGTCTTCGCTTTGAGGTATGTTTTCTCTGGGCACAACGCCGAGGGAGCGGTACGACTGGCCCTGCATGCCCTACCCATCCAGAAAATCCGGCTTCAGAACGGGAGTCCTGCATCGCCTGTGGGTCCGGAGACCTGTCACTGGCCCGCCGCTACTGGTCCTGTAGGCGGATCAGGCCTGTCATCGTGGAGGCCTTCACCATCATCCAGCAACCCCTGACTTACAGGGTTGGATCTTCATGCATGGCCTGGAGGACGACGCTCTGGCCATCCTCGCGTCTGCAAAGGCGCGGATATATAGGAACTTCCTGACCCTGGAGTTGCGTAGGGTCCAAGAAGACCCCTCCTGGTCTGAAGGAGGACCCTATCAAAATGTTGGAGCCCTCCTTACTCATAAATCATTGTAAATATTATCATTATATTTTTTTCATTCATTTTTTGAAGCCTAATGGAGTCACCCTCACTCAACAATGGATAAGAGACCACACCAGGGTATGAACTCTCTCAACAATGGATTAGAGATCACACTGGGGTAAGGACCTTTTCAACAATTGATTAAAGATCACACTAGGGTATAAACACCCTCAACAATGGATTGGAGATCATACTGGGGTATGACTCTCTAAACAATGGATGAGATATCACACTAATGTATGGACTCTCTCAAAATAAATTAGAGATCACAAAGGGTATGAACTCGCTGAACAATGGATTAGAGATAACACTAGTTTATGGACACTCCCTACTTTGGTTTAGAGGTCACACCAGGGTATGGACTCTCTAAACAATGGATGAGGAATCACGTCAGTATTGACTCTCTCAACAATGAATTAGAGATCCCACTAAGGTATGGATTCTCTCAACAATGGATTAGAGATAACACCAGGGTATGGATCTCTCAACAATGGATAAGAGATCACACTAGGGTATGGACCCTCTAAATTATGTATTAGAGATCTCACTATGGTATGGACTCTCTTAACGATAGATTAGAGGTCGCATCAGGGTATAGACTCTATTAACAATAGATTAGAGATCGCACCAGGTTATGCACTCCTTCAACAATGGATGAGAGATTACACTAGGGTCTGGGCTCTCTCAACAATAGATTAGAGCTCACTCTAGGGTATGGACTCTCTCATCAATGGATTAGAGATCTCACCAGGGTATGGACTCTTTAAACAAAAGATGAGAGATCGTACCAGGTTATGGAATCTCTCAACATTAGATGAGAGATGACACCAGGGTATGAACTCTCTCAATAAAGGATGATAAATCACACCAGGGTATAGATTCTCTAAACAATGGATTAGATATCGTACCAGGGTGTAGACTCTCTCCACATTGGATGTGAGATCCAACCAGGGTATGAACTCTCTCAAAAATGGACTAGAGATCACACTAGAATATGGACACGTCAACAATGAATTAAAGATCACACCAATGTATGGACTCTCTCAACAATGGATTAGAGATCACACCAAGGTATGGACTCTATCAAGAATGATTAGAGATCGCACCAGTGTATTGTCTCCCCCAGCAATGTAGGAGAGATCACACTAGGGTATGAACTCTTCAACAATGGATTATAGATGGCACTAGTGTATGGACTCATCCAACTTTGGTTTAGAGGTCTCTCAGGGGTATGGACTCTCTCAACAATGGATCAGAATTTGTACCAAGGTGTTTACTCTCAAAAACCGATCAGAGATCGCTCCAGGGTGGGTAGTCTCTCAACATTGGATAAGAGATCTCACATGGATAGGAATTCTCTCTACAATGGATTAAAGATCACGCTAAGGTCTGGACTCTGTTAACAATGGAATAGAGATCACACTAGGGTGTTACCTCTTTCAAATATGGATTAGAGATCATACTAGGGTATTGACTCTCTCAACAATGGTTAGAGATCATACTAGGGTATGGTTTTTTTCTCAACAATGGTTTAGAGATAATACTAGAGTATGGACTCTCTCAAAATTGGATTAGAGATCTCACCAGGGTATGGACTCTTTTAACAATGGATGAGAGATCGTACCAGGTTATGGAATCTCTCAACATTAGATGAGAGATGACACCAGGGTATGAACTCTCTCAATAAAGGATGATAAATCACACCAGGGTATAGATTCTCTAAACAATGAATTCGAGATCACACTGGGGAATGAACTCTCTCAACAATGGATTAGATATCGTACCAGGGTGTGGACGCTCTCAACATTGAATGTGAGATCGCACTAGGGTATGGACTCTCTCAACAATGATTATAGATCGCGCCAGAGTATAGTCTCGAACAACAATGGTTTAGATATCGCACCAGTATATGGTCTCTTTCAACAATAGTTTAGATATCACATTAAGGTATTGACTATCTCAATAATGGATTAGGGTATGAAGTCTCTCAAAAATGGATTAGGAATCACCAAGGGTATGGACTCTCTAATAAATGGGATGAGAGATCACACCAGGGTATGGACTCTCTCAAAAATGGATTAGGAATCACACAAGGGTATGGACTCTCTAATAAATGGGATGAGAGATAACACTTGGGTATGGACTTTCTCAACAATGAATGAATGATCGCACCATGGTATGCACTCTCTCAACAAGGGATTAGAGATAGCACTAGGGTGTTCACTCTCACAACAATGAATTAGATATCGCAAAAGGGTGTTTACTATCTCCACAATGTATTAGTTATCGCACCAGTATATTGCCTCTCTCAAAAATGAATTAGAGAAAGCACCAGTAAATTGTCTCTCTCAACAATGGAGGAGAGATCATACTAGGGATTGAACTCTCAACAATGGTTTAGAGATCACACTACGGTATGGACTCTCTAAAAAATGGATTAGAGATCACACCATGTTGAAGACTCTCTAAACAATGAATGAGAGATCGTACCGGGGTATGGACTTGTGGCGACTACACTTTGCTTCAGCGAGCCGAACTAAGACGGCATCGGCGGGCGTCAACACTTCACTACGCATGCGCGTGGGACGTCATCAGAGACGCTGGCGACTTAGCGGTAAACAACAAGGCTAGTGCGGCGGCCGTTATTTCAACCGTTGCTTCTTTTCTCTTTATAATTTCTTGCTTTAAATAAATTAATTTTAATTATAATTTTATCAGCAGCCTTTCCACAAGCCACACCAACATAGCACATCAACAACCATCCTACAAATTGGTGAGCCGGACGTGATGCAAAAGTTATTTTAATCACACTTCTATATATTTTTTTATTTCATCCACGAAACTTTCAACAGCCCCAGAATGCAAGACGCAACTACGGAACATCCGGAAGGGCCAACATCCACGGCACCCTCCCAAATATCAAGATTGGCTTTCCGTGCACCACCATTCTGGCCCAACAACGTTGAACTGTGGATAAGCCAGCTAGAAGCCGCTTTCGGTCTAGCCGAGATCTCCCGCGACGAAACTAAATTCCAAGCAACGGTAACGAGCCTAGACCAGCCAACCCTTACTTGCGTCGCGGACATCGTAACGGCCCCCCCACCCTCTGGTAAATACGATGCGCTGAAAGCAGGCCTTCTCCAACGACTCGGTCAATCAAAACAAACTAAAATCTTACAGGTTCTGGATGGGCGTCCCATGGGAGATCAGAAGCCATCAACAGTCCTAGCCGCGATGCAACATCAGGCAGGAAGAAATTTCTCCGATACAGCACTGAAAATGATGTGGACTCGACGCCTACCTCAGGACATAAGGGCCGCTCTCGCAGCATCCTCTGAAACAAGTTTGAGTAAGCTGGCGGAAATGGCAGACAACATACACGAAGCCATACTGCCAACGGTCTCAGCAGTGGACCAACCAAGCACAGGTCATAGCGCGGAAGCTCACCAACAGCTGTTGACGCAAATCCAAGACCTGCATACGCAAATCTAAGCTTTGAAGTCATCCATGGATACCCCACACAATCGCTATCCGAAGCTAGGTACCCGACCCACAACAAAAAAGGAAACGCAGGAACTTGCTGGTACCATATGACGTTTGGAGCGCAAGCTAGGAAGTGCCTTCAACCATGCAACTTCAAGGTCCAGGGAAACGAATACGCCCGCCGTCAGTAGGAGCCACTGACGGCGCAGGCCTTACTCGCCGGCTCTTCATTACGGACCGACGCAGCGCCTATTTGTTTTTGATCGACACTGGAGCTGAAGTCTCAGTGATTCCACCACCAGTAAAAAACGCTAGGCCCTCGAACAGGCAGCTTTTCGCAGCTAACGGATCTATCATCCACACTTACGGGGAACGACATCTTGAGCTTGACCTCGGTCTGGGACGATTATTCCGTTGGACTTTCATCATAGCCGACGTCGACGTGTCCATCATCGGCGCAGACTTTCTCCGACATTACGGGCTGACAGTAGACCTGCGTAATCACCGGCTGAGCGACCCAGTATCTTCCCTTCACTCCATTGGACAAGTTTCCCCTTCTCCCGCTGTTAGCATTCACCTTACAATCGCCAATTCGCCTTACTCCAGAATACTCAGACAATTCCCAGAGCTCACTAGTCAGAATCTTGTAAAAAGCCCTCCCCGTCACTCAGTGACTCATCATATCGTCACAAAGGGCCCCCCGATAGCAGCAAAACCGCGACGACTCCCCACGGACAAACTCGCCGCGGCAAAGAAAGAATTCGCCTTCTTGATGGAGAAAGGCATCTGTCGTCCATCCAAATCACCGTGGGCCAGCCCTCTCCACCTAGTACCCAAAAAAAGACGGCTCGCTACGACCATGTGGAGACTACAGGAAACTGAATGCCGCTACCGTCCCCGACCGATATCCAGTCCCTAACATTATGGACTTTGCATCGCATCTGCATGGTAAGAACATATTTTCTACTATCGATCTGGTTAGAGCGTACTACCATGTGCCCGTGGAATCTAGAGATATCCCTAAGACTGCCGTTATTACGCCTTTCGGCCTTTTCGAGTTTCCCCGCATGTCCTTTGGCCTATGTAACGCAGCCCAAACCTTTCAAAGGCTCATCAACGAAGTACTCCAAGGTTTGGATTTTGCATATGCCTACATTGACGACGTGCTTATCGCATCCGATTCAGAAAATCAATATGTATCCCATCTTCAACAACTTTTTGGTCGCCTTCGAGACTACGGCCTGACAATCAACGAAACCAAATGCACCTACGGCCAACCTTCAGTTAAATTCTTTGGGTTTATCATCACTAACGCTGGAATCTCGCCGGACCCTCAGCGAGTACAAGCAATTAAAGACATCCCAGTCCCTGATACTGTCGGAAAACTTCGACGTTTTCTGGGTATGTTAAATTTCTATCGGCGCTGCCTCCCCAATGCCGCTAGTACTCAGGCACCACTCCACGCCATGGTCGAAGGGCGCAAGAACGCATCCTGCCAATGGACCCCAACAGCACTCCAGGCTTTCGACCGGTGCAAATTTCAACTAGCCAACGCTGCCCTCTTGCACCATCCTTTTCCAGAAGCGCTTCTCTGCCTTAAGGTAGATGCCTCGGATTTTGCTGGGGGCCGCGCTTCACCAGCAAGTTGGCAACAATTTCCAACCAATAGCGTTTTTCTCAAGGAAACTAGACGCTGCACAAAGAAAATACAGCGCATACGACAGAGTACTCCTGGCGGTATACTTGGCTATCAAGCATTTCAGGCATTTATTGGAAGGGCGACAATTTCCGGTCTATACGGACCACAAACCTCTCACATACGCCTTTCAACAAAATCTGGACAAGGCCTCACCGCGCCAATGTCGACACCTCGATTTCATCGGGCAATTCACAACCTACATCCGCCACATCGCGGGCTGTGAAAATGTACCTGCAGATTTCCTGTCACGCGTGGAACCCATCTCCCATCACCAACCTTATGACCCGAAATCCCTCGCCGAAGTGCAAGCAGTAGACCAGGAGCTACAAGCTCTCTTGACATCGGAAAACCGCAGCTCACTACAACTGGAAAAGTACAAATCCCAGAAACGAACATTTCCCTGTACTGTGACGTTTCCACAGCAAAACCCAGACCATTCATACCCGCACCCTGTCGCCGCATAATTTTTTCTGCATACCACAACTTGTCTCACCTCGGAGTACGAACTACTACAAGGATGGTCACCGCCCATTACGTCTGGCCGGCCGTCAAGAAGGATTGCGCACTTTGGACTCGCGCCTGCCACCGCTGCCAAGTCTCCAAAACCGCTAGACACACAAGAACGCCCCTTCAGTCGTTTAGTCCCCCAGACGGAAGGTTCAGTCATGTTCACATTGACCTGGTCGGACCATTACCACCGAGTGAAAACTATCGGTACATATTCACCTGCGTCGACCGATTCACTAGGTGGCCCGAAGCCCTACCCATACAGGACATCACCGCCAAAACAGTAGCAAATGCCTTCCTATCGTTCTGGATATATCGTTTTGGCGTGCCAGCAAAAGTGACTACAGACCAAGGCAGGCAGTTTGAATCAGCACCTTTCGGTGAGTTGACACGGCTTCTGGGAATCAACAGAATAAGGACATCACCCTACCACCCAGCAGCAAACGGCCTGGTATAAAGATTCCACAGACAGCTGAAAGACTCCCTTCGCTGTCACGATTCCACGAGCTGGTCCTTGAAACTTCCCCTGGTGCTCCTAGGGATTCGTTCGTCGCTAAGGGAAGATCTCAACACCACAACCGCTGAGCTGGTCTATGGGAATCCCCTACCCCTTCCAGGAACATTTTTCGAGGACCCCCCCTCTGCAAGCTCGCCTACCGAACCGTGGCTGGAGGACTTCAAGCGCGCCATGGTATCTCTGAAACCTGCACCAAGCAAACCACATGGGAACCGCCACGTTTACGTGCCCAAACCACTCGAGACATGTTCCCATGTCTATCTACGTCGGGACCTGATATTGCCACCGCTAGCTCCCCCATACGACGGGCCATATGAAGTCCTTTTTAGGAAACCCAAAATTTACAAACTGAAAATTAAAAAGAGATCCACGTGGGTGTCAATCGACCGCCTCAAGCCTGCTTTCAGATCAGAAGGACCGATGTTTTCCCAAGACCCGAACTTGGCAAGCCAATAAGATTGCATAGGATCGCTGGAAAGATCCTACTGGAGGGGGAGTAGTGTGGCGACTACACTTTGCTTCAGCGAGCCGAACTAAGACGGCATCGGCGGGCGTCAACACTTCACTACGCATGCGCGTGGGACGTCATCAGAGACGCTGGCGACTTAGCGGTAAACAACAAGGCTAGTGCGGCGGCCGTTATTTCAACCGTTGCTTCTTTTCTCTTTATAATTTCTTGCTTTAAATAAATTAATTTTAATTATAATTTTATCAGCAGCCTTTCCACAAGCCACACAAACACAGCACATCAACAACCATCCTACAGACTCTCTCAATAATGGATTAGAGATAGAACCAGGGTTAAGACTCTCTCAACAATAGGATAGACATCGAAACCAGGGTATGG
Organism: Cordylochernes scorpioides; assembly: GCA_030710605.1. NCBI lineage: Eukaryota > Metazoa > Arthropoda > Arachnida > Pseudoscorpiones > Chernetidae > Cordylochernes > Cordylochernes scorpioides. Next base: position 107,978,864 of record CP092866.1, on the reverse strand, counting down.
ACTCTCTCAACAATGAATGAGAGATCGCACCAGGGTATGGACTCTCTCAATTATGGACTAGAGATTGCACCAGGGTATAGACTATCTGAACAATGGACTAGACATCACACAAGGGTATTAACTTTCTCAATAATGGATTAGAGATCGGCACAGGTTATAGAATCTCTCAACATTAGATAAGAAATCGCACCAGGGAGTGGACTCTCTCAACAATGGATTAGATATTGTTACAGGGTGTGGACTCTTCCAACATTGGATGTTAGATCGCACAAGGGTATGGAGTCTCTCAACATTGGAGAAGAGATCACACCAGGGTATGGACTCACTCAACAATGGATTAGAGATCACCCAGGGGTAGGAATTCTCTCTACAATGGATTATATATCACACTAGGATCTAGACTGTGTTAACAAAGGATTATTTATCACACTAGGGTATTGACTTTCTCAAATATGGATTAGAGATCATACTAGGGTATGGATTTTCTCAACAATGGATTAGATATTGTTACAGGGTGTGGACTCTTCCAACATTGGATGTTAGATCGCACAAGGGTATGGAGTCTCTCAACATTGGAGAAGAGATCACACCAGGGTATGGACTCACTCAACAATGGATTAGAGATCACCCAGGGGTAGGAATTCTCTCTACAATGGATTATATATCACACTAGGATCTAGACTGTGTTAACAAAGGATTATTTATCACACTAGGGTATTGACTTTCTCAAATATGGATTATAGGTCATACTAGGGTATAGACTCCCTCAAAAAGGATTAGAGTTCGTACCTGGTTATGGAATCTCCCTAAACATCAGATGAAAGATCGCACCAGAGTATGAACTCTCTCATGATGATAGATCACACCAGGATATAGATTCTCTAAACAATGGATTTGAGATCACACTGGGGTATGGACTATCTCAACAATGGATTAGATATCGTATCAGGTTGTGGATTTTCTCAACATTGGATGTGAGATCACACCAGAGTATGGATTTTCTCAACAATGGATTAGAGATCACACCAAGGTATGAACCCTCTCAGCAATGATTAGAGATCGCACCAGAGTATGGACCCTCTCAGCAATGATTAGAGATCGCACCACAGTATAGACTCGCACAACAATGGAGGAATGATCACACTAGGGTATGAACTCTCTCAACAATGGATTATATTTCACCTTTAGTGTATGGACTCTCCTAAATTTGGTTTAGAGGTCACACCGGGGTATGGATACTCTCACTAATGGATGAGAGATCGCACCAAGGTATTTACTCTCTCAACAACCGATCATATATCGCTTCAGGGTGTGGAGACTCTCAACATTGGTGAAGAGATCACATCAGGGTATGGACTCATTCAAGAATGGATTAGAGATCACACAGGGGTAGGGATTCTCTCTACAAAGGATTAAAGATCACGCTAGGGTCTGAACACTGTTAACAATGGATTAGAGATCATACTAGGGTATGGATTCTCTTAACAATGGATAAGAGATCATACTAGGGTATGGACTCTCTTAACAATGGATTAGAGGCCACACCAGGGTATGCACTCCTTCAACCATGGATGAGAGATTACACTGGGGTCTGGGCTCTCTCAACAATAGATTAGAGCTCACTCTAGAGTATGGACTCTCTCATCAATGGATTAGATATCGTACCAGGGTGTGGACGCTCTCAACATTGGATGTGAGATCGCACTATGGTATGGACTCTCTCAACAATGATTATAGATCGCGCCAGAGTATAGTCTCGCACAACAATGGATTTTATATCGCACCAGTATATGGTCTCTTTCAACAATAGTTTAGATATATATAAAGCTATACAAACAGTTTAACCGCATAAGTTTCTTTTTTTTATTTATGAAAAATCATTTTTAATTTCAAAGAGAAATATTTAATATTTCTAACTTTTGGATGACGTATGAAAAGGTTGAATATATGAAGAGTGATGGTCTATATTGTGGTGGTGCTTTTGATTTTGAAAAAATGATTCAATTATTCATTTGTGGTATTTTAATTTATTTAGGATAAAAATATAAATATTAATAAAATGTTACAAATTAAATATCAAGTTAAAAAGAGTTGAAAAAAGTTTGATTTAAATGGATGGATGTGAATGAATGTCTGCACGGGGCGGCCGTCGGATTTGAACTGTTCTCGCCCGGGCTTGCCACGTCACCGCCGCCGTGCATGCGCGCCGACTTGGCATCACCGCCGGCAGAGGTGGTGTCCGCTGCAAGAGCCGTTAATTTTGGCGGTGGGTCAAAACACCGTCACACACCCCGGCTCCCAAGGATCCCTGTCCTTGAAAGATCGAAGTTGAGAAGCATGAGCCCGGTACACTCGTCCTTCGGTGTCTTGGATGTCATAGACTAGACTGCTGATCTTCTTAACGAAGAAAGGGCCTTGTTGTCTTGGGCTGAGTTTAGACATGTGTGGATGGTGCTTTGCAACAGTCCTCAAAACTTGATCTCCCTCAGAGAATTCCACATCTGGATGTTTATCATCATGAAGATTCTTTCTCTTTATTTGAGCTTTTCTGGTATTCTCGCGAGCCAGACCTCTTGCTTCTTCTAAAGTAATGGGATGGTCAGAAAAAGATGGTGATTCATCAATTCCGTACAGAAGAAACTTTGGGCTGCATTTTGTTACTTCATGTGGTGTCTGGTTGTAGGTCTTGACAATAAATGGTACGAGTGTCGACCATTTTTGTTTCGGTTTCTTCAAAATTGCAGCTCTCAATCTTGTGAGAAGGGTATGGTTAGCCTTTTCTACCATTCCACATGTCTGAGGATGGTATGGAGTAGCAAGGGAATGGGCAATTTTATTTTCCGACAGAAAATTTTTGAAGCTTCTACTTGTGAAATTTGAACCATTGTCCGTCAGAATACGTTCGATTGGTACTCCAGAAGATAACAGCTGTCTAAGGATGTTGAGGATGGCAGCTGAATTGTTGGATGCTGTGGGAGATGCCCAAATGTAACGGCTATGGTGATCTATGATGACCTGGAGATACTTATGTCTGGTGTTTTTGGCTTCATTTCCCAAAACAATTGTATCGAGTCCAATGAGGTCAAATGGTTGGAGGTCGCTGTCCGGTATTTGGTAATGGCCGATTGTCGGTTGGTTTGACTGTTTGCTGAGCTGACAGACTTTACAGGAGGAAACATACTCTTTTATGGCCCTGAGCATTTGTGGCCACCAGTAATATGTGGAAATCAGCTTCAATGTTTTGTTTTTTCCAGGATGTCCAAAGCCATCATGAAAGTGGTGAAGACATTTTGCCCGTAGGGAATCAGGTACAACTGCTTTGGAATGACCTCGAATTCGTATAGTGACAATGCCACTCTTAATTTGAGGGTTCTTTACAAATCGCAAGTCTGCCTGTTGTTGAGCAATCTTCATCTTATCTTCGGTTATGAATGTGCACACTGGATTCCTGGAAAGTGCGTCAACATGTGTTTGTTGTCCTCCTGCTCTGTGGATAATGGTGAACGATCTAGAAGATAGCTCCATTGGCCATCGGAAAAGTCTTCCCCCAGGGTTTTTATGATTCAATAGCCATTTTAAAGCACTACGATCTATGACAATTTGGAATGGCTTGTCTAGGTAGTTGTTGAAATGTCGGACTGCTTCGATGATGGCAAAACATTCCAACTCTGTAGCGGTGTAGCGTGACTGGGTTGGGTTGAGCCGTTTTGAGAAATAGGAAACAACCCGTTCTCTACCATCTGGATGTTTCTGTGCAAGAATGGCACCAAGTCCTTGCTCTGAGGCATCAGTGTAGAGCTTACATGGTAAGGTAGGGTCATACATTGCCATAACTGGAGGTTGTGTGATTAAATTCTTCAAAGTTTCAAATGCTTTTTGGTGAATTTCAGACCAGTGGAAAATTTTATCCTTCTTCAATAAATCTGTTAGAGGTTGTGCTATTGAACTGAAATCTTTTATAAATCTCCGATAATAACTACACAATCCGTGAAATTGCTGTATGTTTTTGACTGTTTTGGGGATTGGGAAACTTTTAACGGCTTCTATTTTCCGAGGTGAAGGTGTAACCTGATTGTATTTGATGATATATCCAAGATATTCAATTTCTTCTCTGATAAAAGAACATTTTTGAAGCTTGAGCTTGAGGTTTTGGGAATATAATTTTTCTAGCACTTCTGATAGAAGGTCAAAATGTTCTTCTAAAGTTTTAGAATATATGATGAAATCATCAAGATAGTTGATGCACCCCTTGTACATTAATGGACCAAGGGTTTGTTGTATGATTCGCTGAAAAGTAGCAGGGGCGTTTTTTAACCCAAAGGGCATTACTAACCACTCATAAAGCCCTTCGTTGGTGATGAATGCTGTCTTTTCTGTGCTGTCTGGAGCCATTTCGACGTGCCAATAACCTGAAGCGATGTCCAACGAAGTGAAATATTTCGCTCCCTGAAGACGATCGATGACTTCTTGAATGTTAGGCAGAGGCATCTTGTCGTCAATGGTAAGGGCATTGAGGCGGCGGTAATCAACGCAAAGCCTCTTTTGGCCATCCGCCTTTGGTACGAGGGTGACTGGGAAGGCCCATGGGCTTCGACTGTCTCGAACTAGTCCTTTTTTCTTTAAATCTTCAACCTGTCGTTTAATCTCATCATACTCTGACGCTGATCTTCGATACGGTCGAAGTTGGATAGGCGGATGAGGAATGGTATGGATGTTGTGTTTTGCTATTTTGATTTTTCCTACATCAAAATAATTCTCACTAAAAATAGTTGTATATTTTTGTAATATCTTGTCAAGGGTTTGATTTGTTTCTGGTCTTAAATGATTCGCCTGAAATTTACAATTATACAAAGATGGTCCTTTAGTAGTCACAACACCATTCTTGATGTCGACATGAAGATTGAACAGAGTTCCCACGTCAAGACCTAGTAGGAGGGGGTACATGAAATTTCTGAGGACGTGAAAATCTATCTGATGGGTGATGTGACTGATGGTAAGGTTGACTTTAACGCGACCAAAGCTTCTTGTTCTGGAATTAGCCTGATTGATGTAAATGGATGATGAGGGTTCCATTTGTAGGTTCAAATTTTTGAATTGGGAATAGGACATTATACTGATGGTTGAACCTGTATCAATGAATGCTTGTATGGGGGTGGAGTTGACTAATGTGTTGATGTTGATGAACTTGAAGATTGGCCGCTCTATTAGTTTAAATTAACTGTTGGTAAATCAGTTGAGTTTGAAGATGAAGGGTCGGAAGTAGCATACAAATTTGAGGGTTGTTCGTTTGCTGCACTTTCTTTAGGGAATGTTTTGGGTCTATATGGGCATTCATTATGCCAATGAAAATTATTTAAATTTCGCATTTTGCAAAATCTGCATGGGTATGGTGGCTTCGGAGGTGATGCGATGTAAGAGGTAGGATCTTTAAATTTATTATCGCTAAAGGCTGGTTTGGAGTTCTTCTGTATGGAGCCAAATGCAGCCTCTAATTTTAAGGTTGCACTTACCCAAGTCTCTATATCTTCGAAATGTATTGGGGCTAAGCTTATCTTCCATTGTGCTGGTAATCCTTCCGTCAACATCTGGATCTGTTCAACTTTGGATAAGGAAGTTTGTTTTAGAAGCCGGATTTTGGACTGAAAGTAGTCATTGACAGATTTATCGCGGCGTAGATACCTTCGTTGTGCATCAATTAATGGTGTTGCTGTTGATGATCCAAATCTTGTAATAAATTTTTGTTTGATGGTTTCCCATTGCTTAATATTTGTTCCTGCAATTTCATCAGCATACCATTCTAAGGCTCTTCCTTCTAGATAGTAAAAGAACAATTTTCCTTTATCTTCATCTGTAACATGTAATTCAAAAAGTTTTACCCAGCTCTGGGCACGAATATCCTTCTGATCCCCGCTGTATTTTTGCAATTTTAAAATATTTTCTTTGGACATAATGATACTGGATATTATTTTTATTCTCAAAAATATATATTTTTTTCAGTCTTCAATTTTTTGCTTAAAAATTATTAAAATCCAAATTATGTTCACAAATGAATGAAATAAATATAATATTAAAATCTTTTTGATGCTTGAATAATTGAATATCCTTGCCGGCTGCGCCAAAACTGTGGTGGTTCTTTTGATTTTGAAAAAATGATTCAATTATTCATTTGTGGTATTTTAATTTATTTAGGATAAAAATATAAATATTAATAAAATGTTACAAATTAAATATCAAGTTAAAAAGAGTTGAAAAAAGTTTGATTTAAATGGATGGATGTGAATGAATGTCTGTACGGGGCGGCCGTCGGATTTGAACTGTTCTCGCCCGGGCTTGCCACGTCACCGCCGCCGCGCATGCGCGCCGACTTGGCATCACCGCCGGCAGAGGTGGTGTCCGCTGCAAGAGCCGTTAATTTTGGCGGTGGGTTAAAACACCGTCACAATATATGAATGGATGACGTATGGAAGGGTGAAAAATATAAAGAGTAATGGCGAACGGAAAAATAAAAGTGTCCAGGAGCGGGAATCGAACCAACAACCTTCTGCTTACCGGGCAGGTGCCATGTCCACTAGGCTATCCTGGACGTATTTCTCCGTTCGTAACTAATATTTAAACTGACTAATAATACTTATAAATGACTGCGGCGTATAATTATAAAGCTATACAAACAGTTTAACCGCATAAGTTTCTTTTTTTTTATATTTATGAAAAATCATTTTTAATTTCAAAGAGAAATATTTAATATTTCTAACTTTTGGATGACGTATGAAAAGGTTGAATATATGAAGAGTGATGGTCTATATATGAATGGATGACGTATGGAAGGGTGAAAATATGAAGAGTAATGGCGAACGGAAAAATAAAAGTGTCCAGGAGCGAGAATCGAACCCACAACCTTCTGCTTACCGGGCAGGTGCCATGTCCACTAGGTTATCCTGGACGTATTTCTCCGTTCGTAACTAATATTTAAACTGACTAATAATACTTATAAATGACTGCGGCGTATAATTATAAAGCTATACAAACAGTTTAACCGCATAAGTTTCTTTTTTTTTAATTTATGAAAAATCATTTTTAATTTCAAAGAGAAATATTTAATATTTCTAACTTTGGATGACGTATGAAAAGGTTGAATATATGAAGAGTGATGGTCTATATATGAATGGATGACGTATGGAAGGGTGAAAAATATGAAGAGTAATGGCGAACGGAAAAATAAAAGTGTCCAGGAGCGGGAATCGAACCCACAACCTTCTGCTAACCGGGCAGGTGCCATGTCCACTAGGCTATCGCCCAGAAGGTTGTGGGTTCGATTCCCGCTCCTGGACACTTTTATTTTTCCGTTCGCCATTACTCTTCATATTTTTCACCCTTCCATACGTCATTCATTCATATATAGACCATCACTCTTCATATATTCAACCTTTTCATACGTCATCCAAAAGTTAGAAATATTAAATATTTCTCTTTGAAATTAAAAATGATTTTTCATAAATAAAAAAAGAAACTTATGCGGTTAAACTGTTTGTATAGCTTTATAATTATACACCGCAGTCATTTATAAGTATTAATAGTTTAGATATTACGTTAAGGTATTGACTATCTCAAGAATTGATTAGGGTATGAACTCTCTCAAAAATGGATTAGGAATCACACAAGGGTATGGACTCTCTAATAAATGGGATGAGAGATCACACCAGGGTATGGACTCTCTCAACAATGGATGAGAGGTCACAACAGGGTATGGTTCTTTCAACAATGGATTAGAGATAACACTTGGGTATGGACTTTCTCAACAATGAATGAATGATCGCACCATGGTATGCACTCTCTCAACAAGGGATTAGAGATAGCACTAGGGTGTTCACTCTCAAAACAATGAATTAGATATCGCAAAAGGGTGTTTACTATCTCCACAATGTATTAGTTATCGCACCAGGGTATTTCCTCTCTCAACAATGGATTAGAGATCGCACCAGTAAATTGTCTCTCTCAACAATGGAGGAGAGATCATACTAGGAAATGAACACTCTCTACAATGGTTTAGAGATCACACTACGGTATGGACTCTTCAAAAATGGATTAGAGATCACACCAGGGTATAGACTCTCTAAACGATGGATGAGAGGTCAAACATGGACACTTTAAACAATGGATGAATGATCAAACTGGAGAATGAAATCTCTCAACAATGGATGAGAGGTCACACAACGGTAGGAGCTCTTTCAACAATGAATTAGAGATCGCACCAGGGTATGACTCTCTCAAAAATGGAATAGAGATAGAACCAGGGTTGAGACTCTCTCAACATTAGGATAGACATCGAAACCAGGGTATGAACTCTCTCAACAATGGATCAGAGATTGCACCAGGGGGTGGACACTGTCAACAAGGGATTAGAGATTGCACCAGGGTATAGACTCTCTAAACGATGGATGAGAGGTCAAACAGGTAATGGACACTTTATACAATGGATGAATGATCAAACTGGAGAATGAAATCTCTCAACAATGGATGAGAGGTCACACAACGGTATGAGCTCTTTCAACAATGAATTAGAGATCGCACCGGGGTATGACTCTCTCAAAAATGGAATAGAGATAGAACCAGGGTTGAGACTCTCTCAACAATAGGATAGACATCGAAACCAGGGTATGAACTCTCTCAACAATGGATCAGAGATTGCACCAGGGGGTGGACACTGTCAACAAGGGATTAGAGATCACACCAAGGTTTGGACCCTCTCAATAATGGAATAGAGATTGCACCAGAGTGTGGACTCTCTAAACATTGGAGATGAAATCACACAAGAATTTAGACTCACTCAAAAATGAATTAGAGATCACACAGGGGCAGGAATTCTCTCTACAATGGATTAAAGATCACGCTAGGGTCTGGACTATGGTAACAAAGGATTATATATCACACTAGTGTTTTGAAACTCTCAAATATGGATTAGAGATCGAACTAGGGTATGGATTCTCTCAACAAGGATTTGAGATCACTCTACGGTTTGACTCTCTCAACAATGTATTAGAGATCGCATCAGGGTTTGGACTCTTTCAACAATGGGTGAGAGTTAGTACCAGGTTATGGAATCTCTCAACATTAGATGAGAGATGGCACCAGGTTATGAACTCTCTCAATAAAGGATGATGGATCACACCAGGGTATAGATTCTCTAAACAATGGATTAGATGAAGTAAACGAAAAATTGCGTTACAAATTTCAAAAATAAAACTACAACCTTTCGCAATGAGTTTCTTTTATTATCATAATAAAAGAAACTTATTGCGAAAGGTTGTAGTTTTATTTTTGAAATGGATTAGATATCGTACCAGGGTGTAGACTCTCTCCACATTGGATGTGAGATCCAACCAGGGTATGAACTCTCTCAAAAATGGACTAGAGATCACACTAGAATATGGACACGTCAACAATGAATTAGAGATCACACCAATGTATGGACTCTCTCAACAATGGATTATAGATCACACCAAGGTAAGGAATCTCTCAAGAATGATTAGAGATCGCACCAGTGTATTGACTCGCCCAACAATGTAGGAGAGATCACACTAGGGTATGAACTCTTCAACAATGGATTATAGATGACACTAGTGTATGGACTCATCCAACTTTGGTTTAGAAGTCACACAGGGGTATGGACTCTCTCAACAATGGATTATATTTCACCTTAGTGTATGGACTCTCCTAAATTTGGTTTAGAGGTCACACCGGGGTATGGATACTCTCACTAATGGATGAGAGATCGCACCAAGGTGTTTACTCTCTCAACAAACGATAACAGATCGATTAAGGGTATGGAGTCTCTCAAGATTGCATGAGAGATCGCATCATGGTATGGACTCTCTCAATAATGGATTAGAGATCACACAGGGGTAGATATTCTCTCTACAATTGATTGATGATCACGCTAGGGTCTGGACTCTGTTAAAAATGGATTAGAGATCACACTAGCGTATGGAATTTCTTAACAACGGATAAGAGATCATACTAGGGTATGGAAAATCTCAACATTGGATGAGAGATTACATCAGGATATGGAGTCGCTCAACAATGGCTGAGAGGTCACACCAGGTTATGGACTCTCTAAACATTGGGATGAGAGATCACCCTAGGGTATGGATTCTCTCAGCAATGGATGAGAGGTCACACAAATGCATTGGCTCTTACAACAATGGATTAGAGATCGCACCAGGGTATGGAGTCTCTCAACAATGATTGAGAGATCAAACCAGGGTATGGAGTCTCTCACCAATGGAGTAGATAGCATACCAGGCCATGGACTCTCTCAACATTGGATGAGAGAACACACGAGGGTATGGACTCTCTCAACATTGGATGAGAGATTTCCCTAAAGTGTGAAGTCTCTCATCATTGAATGAGAGATCACACCAGGGTATGGCCTCATGGCATCATGGCATCTGCAAAGGCGTGGATATATAGGAACTTCCTGATTCTGGAGTTGCGTGAGGTCCAAGAAGACCCCTTCCTGGTCTGAAGGAGGACACTATCAAAATGGTGGAGCCTCTCTCATTTATAAATCATTGTAAATATTCCTATCATTATTCATTAGTTTTATAAAACCTTATTGACAAGATGTCAATAAAAGTGTTTAAATGTCTCAACAATGGATTAGAGATTGCATCAAGGTGTTTAATCTCTCAACAATGGATGAGAGATCGTACCAGGGTTTGGACTCTCTCACCAATGGATAAGATATCGAACCAAGGTGTGGACTTTCTCAACAATGGTTTAGAATTCGCACAAAGGTATGGACTCTCTCATAAATGGATTAGAGTTCCCACAGGGTATTGACTATCTCAATAATAGATGGAATATCGCACCAGGGTGTGGACTCTCTCAAAAATTAATAAGAGATCGCACTAGGTTGGGGACTCTTACAACAATGAATGAGAGATCGCACCAGGATATGGACTCTCTTAACAATGGATTAAAGATCACAATAGGATATGGACTCTCTCAACAATGAATTTGAGGTCACATAAAAGTATGGAATCTTTCAACAATGGTAGAGATATCACACCGAGGTATGGACTCTCAACAATATTTAAGATATCACACTAGGGTGTGGACTCTCACAACAATGTAATATAGATCGCACCAAGGTATGGACTCGCTTAACAATGGATTAGAGATTGCACCAGGGTATGGACTCTCTCAACATTGGATTAGAGGTCACACCAAAGTCTGGACTCTCTCGACAATAGATTAGAGATCGCACCAGTGTGTTCACTCTCTCAACAATGGATTAGAGATCGCACCAGGGTGTTTACTCTCTCTACAATGTATGAATGATCGCACCAGGTTTTGGACTCTCTCAACAATGGTTTAGAGATCGAACTAAGGCATGGACTCTTTCAACAATAATTGAAGATCACACTAAGGTATGGACTCTCTCAATGATAGATTATAGATCGCACCAGGGTTTTTACCTACTAAAAAATGGATGAGAAGGCACACCAGGGTATGGACTTTCTCAACAATGGATTAAAGATCGTACCAGGGTGTTTACTCTCTCAACATATTGGCTAGAGATCGCACCAGGGTTTGGACTCTCTCAACAAACGATGATAGATCGCACAAGGGTATGGGCTCTCTTAGCAATGGATTAGAGATTGCACCAGGGTGTTTATTTTCTCAACAATGTATGAGTGATCGCACCAGGGTGTGGACTCTCTCAATATTGGATTAGAGATCGCACCAGGGTGTTTTCTCTCTCAACAATGGAATCGAGATTGCACTAGGGTGTTTACTCTCCCAACAATGTATGAGTGATCGCACCAGGGTGTGGACTCTCTCCACAATGGTTTAGAGTTCGCACTAATGTATGACTCTCTCAACAATGGATTATAGATTGCATCAGGGTGTTTACTCTCTTAACAATGTATGAGTGATCGCTAAAGTTATGGACTCTCTCAACAATAGATTAGATATCGCACCAGGGTTAGGACTCTCTCAAAAATAGATTAGAGATTGCACCAGGGTGTTTACCCTCCCAACAATATATGAGTGATCACACCAGAGTGTGGACTCTCTCAACAATGGTTTAGAGTTCGATCTGAGGTATGGACTCTCCTAACAATGAATTAGAGATCACACCAGTGTATGGACTCTCTTAACATTGGATGAGAAATATAACAAGGTGTGAACTCTCTTAACAATGGATTAGAGATCACACTAGGGTATGGGCCCTCTCAAAAATAGAATAGAGGTCACACTTGGTTATGGACTCTCTCAAGAATGGATTAGAGGTCATACCAAGGTATGGACTCCCTCAGCAATGTATTAGAGATCACACCAGTGTATAGAGTCTCTCAAGATTGCATGAGAGATCGCACCATGGTATGGACTCTCTCAATAATGGATTAGAAATTACACTAGGGTATGGGCTCTCTCTACAATGGATTAGAGATCACTCTAGGTTATAGACTCTCTCAACAATGGATTAGAGATCACTCAAGTGTATGGACTCTCTCGACAGATCGTTAAACCCACAGGTGACACAATACTTTTGTGCTAAGGCCGGGTAGGCTGGATGGGGCAAGGCGTACAGAACTAGCCTCACTGCCACGACCACGTTGTGTCAGGAGAAGGCGCGGCGTCGGAGCGACAACCAGCCGATGTTGATGGGCAGGTTCTTATTTTCCTCTCTCCTTCCAGGGAACTGGACGATGAGCAGGGCAGTCAGGCCTGGGCGCTCTAACGTGCGGCGGGCAGTTCAGGTGATAACTCGCAAAAACGGCGTAGTCGCCCGAGCAGCACTACGGCCTGACCGATGGTGTTTACTCGGAAAGTTCCGAGCAGATTTTGGTCGATAAGACCACGGCAGAAGATTGTCAGGCAAGGTGCAGATCGTTTGCTGAATGAGAAGAGCGGCAGGGCCAACGAAGTCCCCAATGCCGACGCTAACCCACTGGGTAGGCGCCAGAAGGTCGGGTGGTCAGAGAAGGCGGCCGCCATTGATGATATGGAGGTTCAAGAGGGAGGCGGTGGTCTAGGCGCCCGATAGTCCAACGTGAGGATGTTTGCGACCGCCTCCCAGATATTAAGAAGCCGGAGACGTCTCTCATCGGGAGCCAGGACCCGGATGGAGGGAGATATAGCCACGCACCGCTCAAGACCAGCCAGGAGTAGACATTGCGGCCTGCACGCCCTTGAAGCATGACAACCACAGCTGGGTCTCTATGCCGATGAGGCCGAATTCTCAAAGAGAGACGGGTTTCGTCGGACGTTAACAGACAACCTGGCGGTGCGCTCTTGACCCCAGATGAGCCGCGCAATAAGGACATGGATTTTGTGGAAGTTACTAGTCGGTAGGCAGGTAGCTGTGGATATGATGGACCACCGATTAGAGCACCAAAGAGTTGGCGGATCTGACACGGCCGGCGAGAGAGAGGCCGAGGGTGTATAGGGCCCCCCTCACTATGGCAGCTTCGAGGAGTTGGGAGGCCTCGTAGACACGCTTGAGAGCATCGACGAAAAAGTCCTCGTAGGCCATGAAGAACTCGCAGGGCAAGTCTTTTCACCAGGGGGACCTTCCAAGCGGCAGGCTAGGAATGGCGGTGGCGATCTCCGCCGCGGAGATCTCGTTGCGGAGCAGGTGGTCTTCCTCTTCGAGGATTAGGGGAGTCGTTGACCCCGGTTGAATTTTGTGACGGCGTTGGGGTCGCACGACTGGCTGGCGAAGCGGCGCTAGAAGGTACTCTCAACAATGGAGTATAGATCACAGCAGAATCTCGGCTCATACAACAATGGATTACAGATAACACTAGAGAGTGGCTTCACCCAACAACGCTTTAGAGATAACAATATTGTATGAGCTCCCTCACGCCCAACAATGTTTTAGATATAATACCCGATTTTCGGCTCAACAATTATCTTATGTATTGTAATGTAATGTGAAATCCTTGTGTAGGAATAAGACCACTTTAGAGACAACTTTTATCTCCGGTGATCTGTCGACGACCATTTATTTTTAGCAACTCTATATTAACAATGGAAAGTGGGGTCCTCCGTAGTGGCCGGTGGTCTGCATGCTTATCTCAGCTGACGTCGATATATTGTTCAAATGTATTAGGAATAACACTAGGGTGTGGGTTCAAATAACAAGGCATTATAGGTTTCACTGGAGTGTATAGACTCACTCAACAATAAATTAGAGATGAAAAATAGTTTGATTTTTCCTCAACAATGTTTAGAGGTAAAAATAAAGTATGAGTTCCCTTAACAATGGATTAAATATACAACTAAAGTGGGAGCTCTCTCAACAATGGAGTAGAGATAACACTAGAGTGCTAGCTTTCTCAACAATGGAGTAGAGATAACACTAGAGTGCCAGCTTTCTCAACCATGGATTAGAGAAAACACTAGAGTGCTAGCTCGCTCAACAATTGATTAGAGATAACGCTTAGGTGTGGTAACAACAATCAGTTGAAGAGAAACTAGACTGTAGCCACTATTTTTAACAATAAAGAAAATAGGGATGGGGCACAATAGATTGGAGCTACCTCTAATATGTGAGAATGAATTAAGATCACATTTTGTTATGGACAAAAATAGAGTGTTCTATGAAAAATAACAAAGATACAGTGTATAAAAACGGTAGTGCGTATATTACTATGTCAATAATAAGGTTAACCTTGTTGTAATTAAATTAAATATTAAAACACAAAGTATTGTGACTATCCCTTATTTCTATATAGGAAACTTTACACTTATATTTCTCCGTGAGGGTCGACAGGGAAATGAATCTGGGTTTCCAGGAATTAACGAACTTTGTGCAAGAAGCCAAGATATTGTGTTAGACAACGTAGTCTATTGAAACCTAACTTAATTCTATTTGTAAATTTCTATCTCTAGCTTTACACTATACAACACACAACACAACAAACTTTCTCAAATATTTTTTTAATACTTTTTTTCATGGTAGTTTCTGCATGTAAAATCTGTTATATGATATCTTTATCATTCATAATTTATTAGATAACAAACCTACATAATCAATAAGAGGGTGACCACATGAAACCAGTTTAGAACAGCTGATGTAAAAACAAATAAATAAAAACAAACTGACATTTTAATGAAAGGATTTAAAAAAAAATCTTGTTAAACCATCCTTGGTCGTCTTTAGGGGCATAAATTTAACAATTGGCAGACATTTGAGGGAGTCAACAACTTGATCATGGCTTCTGCTGTCGAGAGGATAATGCCTTCACACTGTAAACACACATTCACGTTACCTCTCATCATGTAATTAATCAACAATAATCAAGGGTTATATATAACATAATTTATTATTAGATAGGGGAATATAGAGATTATAATTTTAAAATAAAATAATTTTTATATCACATATATTTTATTAAAAACAAGGTAGGCATATCCTGACCAAGAGCACATGTGCATTTCTGAAGGCAGAACGCCATCTGGTGGAACAGAAATCACCTAAACATTGATTTAGCCTGTTCCATGATATTTGGCCAACGCAATTTCTTAATAAATCAAGAAAAGCCATCCACGAACGTGTTTTGCGCTGTTGGCGCTTCTCAGCGTGGAGTAGGCTGTACTACTGCGACCAAAAGTGTTTTTGGTCCCGGTGGCTTCTTGAGAAACCAATAAATGGGTATTTAAGGCCAAACTTGCGTGAATACGCTTAACAAAGGAATAAACAATAGAAACATTAAAAATACCAGGTGTTGATATTGAAAACAAAGTAGGCATATCCTGACCAAGAGCACATGTGCTTTTCAGAAGGCAGACATGTGCTCTTGGTCAGGATATGCCTACTTTGTTTTTAATATCAACACATGATCTTTAATATATATGAAAAACAATAGAAAAAAATAAAAAGATCAGGTGTTGATATTAAAAACAAAGTAGGCATATCCTGACCAAGATGAAAACATTCATTCTGAATTCAGATGAAATCCAATCTGAAAGAAATTTAGAAACTTACCACATTCTTCGAATCTACAGGTACATCTTTGCATAGGCCATATTCTTCGATTAATAAATCCACGATGATCTTGAGATGACTCGGGTCAGAAAGATAATTCAGGACGTAATTCGCCATAATTTTGCATTGCTCACAAACGGGGTCACTTTCTTCCAGAGAAGACTCATAATCTGCAACATCCACTTCAGTGAAACTATCATTGACTCCTAATAAACATGAATAAAAATAAATTTTGTTGAAATATTACTAATTATTGAAGCATAGGGCGCCTCTCCCGTCAAAATAAACGTCAAAAACTGACGCCATCTGTTGACCGTCGCCGCAACAAACGGCCTCGGATCGGTTACAAAGCCACAACACCAGCTTTGGCAAACTAAGAAGCATCCACCGCTAGTTGCTGCGACGGTCAACAGATGGCGCCAGTTTTTGACGTTTATTTTGACGGGAGAGGCGCCCTATGCTACTATGGATCAATTTATTCCCGGCAAATTTTCCATCTATTACTAATTATGTGTTTTTAAATGGTTTATATACCCTTTAAAATGGCTAAATTATGCGTGCCTTCCTGAGAAATTATTAATGTCATCAAAGTGTCAAAATAAATCAAATTTGGCGAATTCGCTTAGAATGGTCATCACTGATGCACCAAACATTTATAAATCTTTAAAATCATCAGTTCATAATTTGTAGAAATGGTATAATTGAATAAAATAATCCCTTGTATCAAAAGTGAGTAAAAATATCAGGTCTCCAGGGAAATATTTTGAATTTGAAAATATTCTTTTGAAAAGAGAGATACTTTTCCCTGGAGGCCTTAATTCTTTACCCAGAAATGGTCTAATATTACATAAAAGCAAATATATTTGAATATTTCCAACCTACAGTGTAAGTATGTTTACTGTTTACCTGATTAATCAAAGGTGAGAACATTCCGTTATAGATACCTTCAAAATTGGAAAACAATGATCTCTACTGAAGGTGGTCTCTCCTCATAGATTTGATATGCTAAGTTCATTACATTTGTTTCATTCAACAGAGGTAGTTGCCTTTTAGATATGTTACTCTAAAAAGATTTCTCTACAAAATTAAAACATTCCAGAAAAGGATATCCCAATCCACTGGTTGCATCACAAAAATGTAAATAGATGAATAAATACTGAATATATGAAGAATTCGTCCATATATTAGAAATCGTTTATAATATTATTTAAAGTCTATATATTTATTATTTTTTAGGCAAAATTCAATAAAGTTACATTTAAAAAGTAGTAAAAAGCGCTTTCAAATTATAGAATTCCTTAGTGAATTATAGAATTCTGAGAGTGTTTAACAAGTGGCCCATAAGAGTTTGGGTGAAAATATTTTGGTTCATTTTCAAAGCGAATATTTTCAAAAAAAAAAAAAAAAAAAACCTTGATGATGATGGTAATTAAGTCAATCAAAATATTAAAAAACAAACTAATTTTGAAAATCAAAATAAACTTTTTCTATAAAAATCTACATATATTATGAATTACCCCCAATTTAGAAAGTTGATTTGTAACTCTGGAAGCGTTATATATAAACTTAGTAATGTAACTATATCAAATCAATATTAATACAAAACGTCACTTAGAATTTACTTATTTAGTGTTGATACCTTTAAAATTCCTCTTTAATTGTGCTATTTAAGAATAGACAAGAAATATGGTTCTCTTCTATCTACGACAAGAATGGAGTACGAACCACACACAATACTTACAATGTGAATCAGTATACTTGGTAGCAGCGGTAGAGCAGATTCTTTTACAGATTTCGATCTTATCCTGTACACAAATATTTACACAGCTTAAATACATTAGTCATAACGTCATTTGTTTGGTAAAATACAAATATTCTTAAATTTTATAATTTATTATAAAATCACAAAACATCCAGAAATATTATTTTTTAATGATACGTATTCAAAAAAACTTTTAAAATATAGTCCAGGTGAAGGTAGTAAAAATTTGTAAAGCATTAAACTTTCTTATTAAAGAATTCAAATATTAAGGCAATTCAAGGTGGAGGAGCCTCCCTTCCTGTGAACAGTTTTTATATTTTATCATCAAATTGTAATTAATAACTTTTATCTCTGTTTAATTTCTCATTAATTTTTGTAACAAGTGACTAAGATAGCGTAAGCCATGCTAGTTTTTTTAATTTTATTTCAATTTAAAGCGCTAAATCCCCCTAGGGACACTTGCGCTGTCATACATGTATGCCTCTACATTTATCTATACATATATATTCAATACTCTCAGGCCGTGAATAGATAGTCATATGATGTTAACAATGAGAAAGAAAGAAAAAACACATGCTAGTTTAAAGTGTTTGCAGAGGCCAGCGAATATATAGCTTCCATAGCGTCTAGCGATGGTAGCTTCCATAGATGGTAGCGTCTAGCGATGGTAGCTTCCATAGATGGTAGCGTCTAGCGATGCTAGCTTCCATAGATGGTAGCGTCTAGCGATGGCATGGTTCATAGAATAGATAGTCATATGATGTTAACAATGAGAAAGAAAGAAAAAACACATGCTAGTTTAAAGTGTTTGCAGAGGCCAGCGAATATATAGCTTCCATAGATGGTAGCGTCTAGCGATGGTAGCTTCCATAGATGGTAGCGTCTAGCGATGGCATGGTTCATAGATTGCAATGCAGAGCGATAGCAGAATATATAGATGATAGCATAGAGCGATAACTGAATCTATAGATGATAATGTCTAGCGATGGCAGAACACAAAGATGTGGCAATTTACTAAGATAGCGTTAAACCATGCTAGTTTAAAGTGTTTGTAGCGGGCAGCGAATATATAGCTTCCATAAATGGTAGCGTCTAGCGATGGCATGGTAAAATAATACAATGCGAAAATATTAAATACATGACAATATAATCATTACCTTGTCTACCATGAGCTGGCAAACTGTACATATCCGATCTGTGTTGAATGGATCGGCACTGATGGCGACCACACCTGGAAACACAGGACATTCTTGTACAATAGAACACAATCACCAGACAGCGAGTAGAATGGTTAGAAACTTTCAGTGTCAAATGTAAGTTCATATGTTGGTTTGTTATCATGATATACAACTCTTTAAATCAAAACAGTGGAAATTGCTACATGATAATGCCCCTGCTCATAGAGCCATTATTGTTTAAGACTATTTAGCCAAACACTCTGTATCTGTCTTGCCGCATCCTCCTTACTCTCCTGATATCGCCCCATGTGATTTCTTCTTCTTTCCAAAACTTAAAATGACGTTAAAAGGGAGGCGCTTTTCATTGTCATCAGAAATAATTGAAAATGCGACGGTGGAGCTAAACAAGCTTAGAAAAATTGAACTAGCATTTCAACAGCTTTTTTTCACGCTGGAAAAAATGTGTAGATAACCATGGCTTTGAAAATTTTGATGTTTAAATTACTATACTATGAATTAATAATTAATTTAAAAAAGGTTCAGGAATCTTTTGATTCTACCTTGTATATACTAACAGTTTCAACCTGCAACAAACAGGGATAGGATCACAAAGCATCTAGTTTTCCATTTCAGTATGCACTTCTCACTGTAAAATATATTTATATAGGGTTGTTATAAAAGCTAAAACCGCCGTAATAACTAATCTATCAAGCCTAAAATAGAATATATTCATAAAATGAAAGGATTTAAAAGCACGAATGTTTCTTTTATACACAATACAAACTTCTACTGTCCTTACTGCGTTGAAAAAATATATTGGGAGGGCTTGGCTCATCAGTGGTGAACCCTCCCAGCGGGTTCGCCAATTTAATCCACCAGACCGCTTCTCAGAGCCCTAATACTGTATTGGACGATTCTGCTTATATACGCAGCACTAAAGGGTGGAATCTCAGAAATGGGTTTCAAGAAAACTATGGACATAGAATATATTAAAATATTATAATACATTGGTCTGGCCATTGCAACCATGTCGGGATTGTCTGAATTATAATAGGAGCTGTTAGTCTATAGAGAGCCAAAAACTCTCAGGAGATATCAATGCAATACTTCTGTATTGAAATTGGGTTACCATTATCTAAGTAGAATTGACATTTCATTCAAGAAAATTGAGAGACATTGGTATTTGGTTATATATATAAGATATTATTATATATTTATATATTATTATATATTCCATTGCAGTAAGGGCAGTAGAAATTGTTTATTTTTAAAAAGAATCATACACGTCTATAATAGTTTCGAATTTTGATAACAGATGGCGCGCTAATGCATCATTAGGTTTATTGTGTGTATATATAAAATGTGAAAAAAAACTTATTCTTTGGAAGTCTGATGTTTTCAAATTTAAGTAAATAAAAGTAATATGTGTTGAGCTTCAATGGTTAAAGGTTTTTAAATATTTATTTTGGTTAAATCAGTGTTCATTGTTTATGAAGAAATATAGATGTAAAAATCATATTCGCTTCTGCCAAAGAAAAAGATGAAGAAATAATTCGTGGTAAATATGATAAAGCAATATAAATAAAAAAGAAAAGGATTTTATGAGTATTAAAATATATAGAACTTGGGAATATAAGAGTTTATTCTGGTTAGATGACTTTTTTCATATAAATATTTCAGGTAAAATTAATATTACCTAATGAATAAAAATGGTAAAATTCTAAACAAAAATATATATATATTTAAAAAAAATTAGAATATAGATTGTCCTTTTTTTATTTCTTCTTGTTCCAAAATCACTTTATTAGGTACCGTTCAAAAAGAACAACCTAGTTTATGATAATTCCAACAATGAATAATATGTGAAGTTTATTCATATTTTTATTATATATATATTTATTTTATGTGAGAAATAGTTACCCAAAATTATTTGAAAAAGGAAAATAGAATTCGGGTTAAAAGTTTCTTTTAATTTAGGTTTTGCTAGTTTTTGTTATTCCCCGAGAAAAGAGCTTTAAAGAAAGAAATCTAGGAATACTTACCGAGGAGCAGTACTAACAGTAAGGACTTCATGTCGAGTATAAATGGTAAATGATTAAAAATGTAAGTTTATATACGCAGAGATGACTAGAGAATTTGAAAATAATGATAATTACTCTCTTCAGAATGACTCCTCTTTTCAAATGTTGTTTTTTTTATTCACAATGTTTACAGTTGTATCATCCTTACATCTGATAGTTGACTTTCACTTTCTTTTGATATCATAATGACCAACTTGTTTTGATGACTATGGAAAAATCTTCATGAATTTCAGTTTTTTGATGAGTGAGAATGAAAATTTACTTGTAACTACCTTCTCTTACTTTAAACGTGTGAATTTGGTTTAAAAAAAAATACATTTTGATGATAATGTATTAAATATAATATGTGTTGTCTTGTGTTGCGTGTGTGTTTTCTGTGTGAGAAAAGCATAATATAGTTTACATCGGATGAAAACAATAAACGATTCATGATAAAATTGTGAAAAAGTATCAAAATTACAAATATATTCTCACAATGAGTATATTTTTTATTTAAAAAACGCTAGCTTTCAAGCGCTAATCGCTCTTCAACGGGCTTACTATAATATCGAATTTATCCCACCAGAAGTATTTAAATAAGTTTTTTAAATAAAAAAGATACTCGTTGTGAGAATATATTTGTAATTTTAATAATTAACAATAAACGATGTAAATAATAATTTCGTAACAGAATTCAAACAATATAAGTTCTATCGAGAATAGAAAATAAATTGTAAAAGATATAGCTAAACAGGTTTAAATGTTCAAAACAGTTTAGATGAAAATATATAATGATAATAACCTTCATACATATAAAAAATATGGGTGTAGGGCATTATTTTTAGCGTTTTTTTTTAAATACAAGCAACCTTAGATTGTATTCACTTCTATCTATAATATTGATAAAGGTTATTCAAACAAGGTTGAACTTTACTAGCGGCGTATTTAAGAATGTTTTTTTTTCTTGTCCCTAGTACACGTGGTACAGGCCATGATAATCATGGTGGGTAGAAGTTGGCGACTGCTTTTACTGTAAGTGCACCACATGTCTACACATGTGAAAAGCAGTTCGATTTTGCACTTACAAATGTGCTAGAGCCTCGCTTAATCACTTGCACTCGCTGGTGAGGTTGGACTTTTACAAGAATCGGGGGCCTTTGGAGCATTTTTTTTTATCAGAAAAAAGTGCCCAATGCGGAAATCGAACTCGGGTCGTAGTGGTCGAAAACCAATTGTTTAGACCATCCTTCCACCCACCCCCTTATTTAAGAATGTAAATTGTTCAAATCGTTTACTTATTTTTTAAAATATGCGTATGGTACGCGCCATCATGTTAAAGAATATAAATTATTTTGCGAATATTTTCGTATTTAATTCAAATAAAACAACTTTCTTATACATAAATCATCCATGTTTATTATACAATACTGCTTTGCCGAAGAAGTATTCAAAGATCTTCAACATTTCGCAGAGTAGCTCATCCCAACTGGGAGATGCTTCGAGCAGCAGACGGCAAAAGATTTTGGTTATTTCCTCATTAAAATCTCATATCTATGTAATGGTTCGCTGCCTTCCAGAATGCAAGGTGTAGACATTACGTGTAAGAAATCTAGAGCGATATAAAGGTCGGAGGATGGACCTTGTACAAGCAGCTCACTATTAACTGGGCTGCAATAAATAAAGGCAAGTTCTTTCGAGTGGTATGGCATAAAGCTGTGCGGCGTCTTAAAGAAACATGCATTTGATGCTAAGAGATGAATATGCTGGCACTTAACAATGTCTGAACCTATGCTTCGGCTACAGGTCCGTTTTCATGCCAGTGTCAACTGGGGATCCGGCCGTCATCGTAGCACCGAGTGTCACCATTCTCTGGCGTCCTGTGGCCAGGCAAGATTTATATCGCAAGAATCAACATCCAGGTTATTGAAATTTGCCGTCATAAACTATCACTTCTCCGACACTCTTGAAGAACGACATGTCCAACTGTAGATCATCACAGAAGAAGCCATTAGGGAAGGTGCGATGATCCTCGGCTACTTCAACATTTCCGAGAAGTCTTTGGGCGACATCGTATCTGGATCATTTAAAGACTTCGCGGTGATCCTGGACAGTACTGCACTCGTTGATACCGCCACCAACTTTGATGCTGAGCATTTGCCTACAAGAGTTGCAAGCAACAGAAGTCGGATAGCCGCTACCCATCTGGACCGAGTCTCAATATCTTCATAACTCTCGGGATGCGTCAGCCGTTACTAGACCCTCAAGTACCGCTACTCGAACCACCTTGACATCCTTTTTCATGTGGGAGATCCCTTTTACCATTTTTCCATACCTAGCCAAACTTATTCGATCAGCGCTAGTGGTCGTGAGAATTGAAACCTTTCTTGGGAATACCTAACGGAAGATCGGAGTCATCCTTCCTGTAGAGAATAAGGAGAGCCGAATCGGGAACTGTTCGGTCATCGAACATCATCTCAATGATAATTCCGTCAATCCAAACAGCCTTCATACAACACTCCAGCGTTCACATCAGCGGCGCCTTACCCGACTCTTTAAGAAGCGCTATAAAAACCTACAGAATTAGCCCACGTCTCGGGCTAGAAAACAGTCATGAAAGCTAAAGACCACTACTTTTGATGTATCCAAGGACACTTGTGTTTAGATTTTAGTATAGGCAGACCTATTGGTGTATTCAACGGAATTAGTGTACAGAATATGTTCGGCAGCCCACTACCATTCGGTGCACTCATAACTACTAGCGTACTGACTTCGATCTAGGCAGCCCGCTACACATTGGTGTATACCCAGACAGTAATAAGAATGCTGTCTAGGCAGCCTACTGTCCATTTATGTACAGACTTTGGTCTAGGTAGCTTGCTACCCATTGGGGTATCCACAGATTTTGGTTAGGAAGCCAACTTCTAATTGGTGTATCAACAGATACTAGGACTTCGGTCTAGGACAGGGGTCTGCAACCTGCGGCTCGCGAAACACACGCGACTCTTTGGGTGTGAAGCTGCGGCTCTTTATATGGTTCCATACGCAAATATTATTTATGCGAGTACTATTTATTGTTTGAAAGGAAAATAATTGTGGCTCTTTGAAAACTTTGAAATTTTGCAAATTGTAATTTTTGGCTCTTCCGACTCAAAAGGTTGCTTACCCCTGGTCTAGGAAGTCCATTGTTATTCCTGTATCCACAGATACTAGCGTATAGACTTCATTCTAGGCAGCCCACTACCATTCGACTTTTCCACATTAACCGTCGTGTTAATACTTTGGTATAGGTCGACAACTACCAATTGGTCTATTCACAGATACTATTAAAAATAATCTATCTAGGCAGTCCGCTATCCATCGGTGTATCCACAGACTAGCATACAGACTTCAGTCTAGGAAGCCCCATTGGTGTATCTACAGATACTAGCGTCTAGACTTGGGTATAGATAGCTCATATACAATCGGTGTATCTAAAAATAGAGGCGTACAGACTTAAGTCTAGGAAGCCCACTGCCCATTGGTGTATCTACAGATACTAGCGTATAGACTTGGATTTAGGCAGCTCACATCCAATCGGTGTATTTAAAGATATAGACGTACACATTTTGTTCTAGGCACCCCCCTACCTATTGGTGTATCTACAGTTACTAACGTACAGACTTCGGTCTAGTAAGCCCACTACCCTTCAATGTATTTACAGATACTAGCGCGTTTAGACTTTGGTAGATGCAGACCAGTATTAATTTCAATATCCACAGATAAACTACTGGCCACCGTAAATGCAACGCCCTGAAAGAAGCATGCAAATAAAATGAAATTTACAAGTGCATTAGCGAAGGTGAGATATGCAAATGATTAGAATTTCAGCGCAGACGAACATCACGCGCGCCTGTCGCTCCACTTCAAAGCACTATTTAAGGTTTGGAGATTTCGACGATTTCAAGTTCGTCAATTTTTTTTTTTTTTGTGTGTTTTTTTTTCAAAAGAAAAAACGATCAATTATGCCTCGTAGAAAACAGCGATCATCTTTTGATCAAGTACCCGAGTTCGACAGAGGAAGGATAGTGGCCTACCGAGATTGTGAATTATCTTTCAGGGAAATCCGTAGTCGTGTTGGACGAAACCAAACAATTGTAATGCGGATATGTGATTGTTGGATGAAGGAAGGTACGATGGACCGACGTGTTCGATCGCATTCACATCAGTGTACCACTTCACGTGCTGACAGGCAAATTGTGCGCATGGCAGGGGGCAGAAGTTCTTGCTGCCAGATGGAGTGTGGATATTTGCGGCGAACATTTTGAACTTGTAATGGCGTGTGGGCGTGAAAGGTTTGTGGCCTTTGTAGGTAGGCTATCTACCAGGAGCTGGGAGCGGTGATGTCTTGGATGAGTTCCACGAGTTGTACCACGATGTCCGTGGCTGTGGGTGGCATGGTGGTGATCTCCGGCGTCGCTCTGTTCTCCAGGTTCCATCCTCTTTGCGTTGTCCTCGGTCCTGGCATCTCATTAATGTCGTGCCACAAGCACCTAGCAGTCATGGGACCTTGTGGTCATGCTTTTAGGTAACACAAAGAGCGAGGGAGGTTGGATGGCACCTCAAAGAGAGGCCAACGTCGAAGACGTGACAAGGTCCAGGAGAATGTGATCTAAACGAGAGGGAGAGATGATCTATTGTTATCCGGTCTGTTTGTCGTTGGCGGTAATCGTAAAACTTACTGCAAATTTCCAAGGAGGAAATGAACATTTTTTGACGAAATTGGACCTCGGACCTCGCCGTCTTGGCTACGGCGGACTCTCAATAAAACTTTATTGCTTTGTTTGTTATTACATGATGACCACGCTGGCGCGTTAATTTGTATTCACATTTAGAGGCTGTTAAACTATTTATTACATTATGGTACAATTGAAAATCTCTCTCTCGGCCGTGCGGCGCGCGAGCTCCGCGTTCTTATGGGACAGAGATTGAAGCAATGGAGATTTGTAACCCCTATGGGGTATTGACTGAAAGCCAAAAGAACGGGCTGTAAGCTCATTTGAATATTATCCAAGAAAGACAAGTTTCCGCCGAGAAATCGCCAAAATATTCTGAAATGACTGAAAATCATTCAGAATTAACTAATGACAAAAAGAGACAAGATGTGATCGTCACCAAAGTGGGCGGCTCCAAGAAGAAGCCGCATGATTCTGACCACGCCAAGTCGGGGACCAAAAAGGGCTGCGTCGTAAGTCTCATTAATATTGTATGTGCTTCATGACAAAGCGCTTCCATTAGACTAACAATATGAATGAAGTACACTAAATCATTTTCTTATGAAATATTTGAATTAAACTTGCCGTTGTGAAGACTGCATACTTATGTGTCTTTGTACGCCAAGTTCTAGCCTTTTAACTTAGAACCTGATAGTTTATTCTATTTTCTAGATAAATGTAAAATCAGGTTAAAATCTCCTTGGGTTAATAAAATAATTTCTGATGAGACTCCTGCATCTAAATATGTGATATCCAACGATTGCCCATTAGTATCAGAATTATTATCCCAAAATATCACATTTTTGGGAAGTTGCGGCATAGGTAAATCATCACTATGATGAACTGGTCGCATAGTAGAAGGATATTTTTGACATTTAAAACTATAAATTAATACAAAGTAAAAATTCGCCATCTATATACAAGAAATGAAATACAAAACAAAATAACCGCAGCCTGGAACAGGCAAGCCTTCGATCTCGTCGATGGAGGAAACCAATTCCCCATGAAGGAGGATAACATCAATTTGCTAAAGAGGGGCCCAGGAGGAAGAGTCCAGTTGACTCTGAGGCGGCAGGCCAGAAAGCCAAGAGAGGTTGCGTCCAGGTAGTGGCTGAGAAGCCAGCCCTCACCGAACGCCCAACGCCCAAGTGAAGCTACAAGAAAGTACGACAACTCGGCAGAAGCCAGCGGCGTTCAGAGCCAGGTCGGCGGCGAGCAAGGTAGAATAATGTGTCTATCTTAAATTCTGCCAAGACTTCAGCCAGCAGGCCCAGTACTTTCTGGAGCTGGAGGCGAAGCTGGACAAAGGCTCCGTCTATCAGCTTACAAAAAATGTAGGGCATACACTGGTCGGCCTCTTCAGCGTGCAATTCGCCGACAAGCTAATAGAAAAAGACCTTGACATCGAGGATGCTTTTCTGTGGGGCTTCCCCCTGGGGATATTGGCAGGAAGAATTGTTCTGGGCAATGTGTTCTCTTTGTGGAAGACGCCGATCTCGTCGCTGCGCTTCAGTCATAAGGGCACGTCACGTCCATTATCCAAAAGATGATGCATCTAGAAGACTCCTGCTGAGTCGGGAAGCTTTCAGCACACTACGAGACGGGAATAAGCTCTCTCAAATCTCTGCCCGCCTAGATATCAAATCCAAAGGAAAGGTCACACACCTACGGCATCAAGTGTTCCCTGTGCTATAAACAAGAACACAAGCACGCGTATTATTCTCGTAAGACTTATCTTCAAGAGGAAAAGCTGGTGCTCCCTGTTGATGCTTCCGCTTCACGCACAAAAGTCTGAACCAAGCCGTCCTCCACTTTGAATGCTCCTCTTGTTGCAGCACTACCACCGGCTGCTACTGCCGTCGCAGATCTTCGTGTCGGTGACACAGAAAGAAGAGAAGAGGCACTCGACCTGATTCATCCTAAACTCGAAAATCAAAGCGAACATCAAGTGCCCGAATCTACCTAAGAACGGCGGAATATGGCCGAGATTCAGATGGACGTCTTCCAGAGGAACGAAAAGGCGTCTGAAGTCATCGCTCGTACCCAGCCACTGAGCATGAAGAGAGAAAATATACTTCAGGAGCTCACAAAAAAAAAAATGGAAAAATGGACTGATTAATTGCGCAATCAAGCGTCGAGCAGAGGAGGCCTATTGCCAATTTGGTCAGTACTCTCATGGCTCTGGAAAAAGAAATAAGAAGTAGTTCTATATAAAAGGCTCTCGCGCACGAGGAACTGCTACAAAGCCCAGATGAACTTCCGAGTTAAGACCCTGAACTAGCTCGGCATCGCCGCTCTTCTCTGAAGAATTCAGCTCTGCTGTTTTCTCAAGGAACATGATCTTGACATCTGCTCTTCTACAACTACAGCGCCGTTTTTGCGCCCGCAACGACAATCTTGTTATCAGGCCTCATCTGCGTCTTCGCGCCCGGGAGCGTTGTTCACCGACAGCAGATCCTATAGCCTGGTAGGATTTCTGTCATTAACCTCACCTTCCGGAGAGTCTCCGTGACGTGCGTCAACGCCCACGTTTATAATATTCTTGAAGAGCGATGCTCCAAGCTCCATATCATCGCAGCTTTGGCAGGTGAAGAAGTTTCGCCGGTCCTCGGTGACCTGAACATCTCCAAGGAGTCGACGAAAGAGACAGCATCCTGTTCAGAAAAAGCCCTCGCAGAGCTTCTAGACCAAGGCGACCTGGTCGACGTAGCTATCTTTTTTATGCTGCACTGATTGCCATTGTTGCGACTATTGGAAGCCAGGTCGACGCGCGTCGTCTAGACAGAATGCTACTTCCATCAGGCTTCTGCGCACGCGTCACCCAATGCCAAACCATCGGTTACGCCTACTCGGACCCCACGGTTCTGAAACAAGAAGGATAATCAGTTTCTACAAGACTTCCCTGCGATGGCAAGCTGCTACGGTCAGACCTGTCGTCGATCGAAATAGTAATTACTTCACCTCTGGTTTTATCAAAATAAATTGAAATAGATCAATGCTTATATGGTTGCGGAGACAAGGTCACTCGCTTCTGCCGCGTCGCCAAGTCTGGCGGTGGATACATCGACGAGTAGGCCACTTTCTGAGGCAACGACTGGAGGAAGATACTGCCCGTTCCTATATCCTTCTCTGTCGGTCCTCGGGCGTTTCCGAGCCAGACGCCGCTTACCTTCCACCTACACCGACGACGGCGCAAGATTTTTTCCGGGAAGAAGGCGTTCGTTCGGGAACGCTTGAGCAGTCGCATCGCTCAGGCTTCTATTTCGGCTGATGCCATCGCCGACTTCCTTTCTAAAATGACAAGTCTGGATTTCGACGAATGCGACCAGCTCCTTCTCGTCGATTTACAGAGAAGTTTCTGAGTTCCTAACATGGTTCTGATGAAGCAGCCCAAGGGCGTCTCGCGGCTGCGACTGGCGATGGAAACTTGGTTGATCCGGCCAATAGTCATATGTTTGTCTCAATGATTGAGCCATGCATGTCTTAAGTACACGCCCTAGCAAGGTGAAACCGCGAATGGATCATTAAATCAGTTAAATCCTTCTCGCCGATATCTTCCGCGACCAGATAGTGGCAGCCATTCACTTGCCTGCCAAACGGCCGTGCCTCGGAATAGGATGAATTTGCCTACGAGTTTGTCAAGGCCTTTGAAGATTTCTTTACCCAAATTCTTTGGCAAGTCTTCGAAACTTCTCGACCCCGCAGCGCCTTGCCTCCATCTTCAAGGCGCAGCAATATAATCTGGCTGCCGAAGCTGCATTTTGGTTCAGGTCTACAGGCATTTCAGTCAATCAGCCTACCAAGGACCGACTACAGGTTCCTCAAGGATGTGTTCCAGGGCCGTCTGCGTTGTCATCAGCCAGACTTCGCACCCTAATGTCAGACCTACGCGCTTTCAGGACGGTCATTCACCTGGAACCTTGAGCTAGTGTCTGACGAGGCGCCGGAGCAGACACACATGATACGCCGCTGGCTGTGCTCTCTCTGGGCCTGAAGTCGGCATTTCGACCGTCTCAGAAGGAGTTATCTGTTCACTCGGTTCGAGAATCTGGGGTAACCATCTGCCTTTCTTGAAAGAATTGCTGTCCTCTACGGAGATACAGACGCCGCCATACGGATCGAATATGTCCACACTAAGGCCTTCAACAGGGTGAGGCAGGACTGCCGTCTCAGCGCCGCGCTCTTCAGCATCGGAGTTTGGTCCCTACTACGCCGCCTCGAGAGGATCTTGAACCGCGGGTGCGTGGTCGCCTGTGCGGATGACATCTTACTTTTCATCAGGTATGACGCTCAATTTGAGCTCGTGTTCCTGATAGTTGAAGAGTTCCGCATGCCCTCCGGGGTGGGTTTCAATTTAAGCAAGAGTTGCAGGCCCTGGTGCGGATCCTGGAAGCACTTGACCGATTCTCCTCTGGGAATCTCCTAGACTCCCGAATCTCTGAATGTCATGGGCTGCACGATCTCCGCCAGGAACACCGTTGCCTCCCATGCCTCCCACCTACTGGAGCGAGTCATTGTCTGGTGGTCACCTTCCACCCGCAGCCTGTCGATGGTAGGTCGTGCCTGCGTGGCCAACGGCCTGGTCTTGGGATTCATCCTGCACCACCTCCACGCCTACGTTCCGCGTGAAACCTCCATCCTGACTCGTCCAGTCTTCGAGGGTGGCGTCGGCTTGTTTGACATCGCGGACCAGCTTCGGCTCGCCTGCATATAGAAGTTCTAGGCCTCACTGCGCGGCGCCGCTAACGGTCACTTTTGGCTGGTTTGCAACCGGGCGTGGCTGACCTCTCCGACTCTTAATATTTGGCTCTCACCGAGAAAGAGGAGACTGCTGAGCCTTTGAGAGGTCGCCTTAAGCGCCCTTGAGCTGGATCACCGATTTTTGCGCCCCGCCAGCCTGAGGTCCCTCCGCCTTCGAGACGACAACAGGTTCTGCTGCCGCCAGACCTGCTGGCTCTCGAGCGCTGGCTACAGGCGACTGTCGGTGACTTCTCCGAATGGCGCGTCTGCCCTAGCGCGCTCAACGCGGGCCGCGCTCCTGGACGCGCAGCATTAGGAGGCCTAATGCCAGCTTCTCTTGCAGGAAAAGGCCAGCTCCAGCTATTGTGTGAAGAAAGAGGCGTAAACTATCGTACTTCGGGGATCGGCGACCCATCTCAACAACCAGAGGGCACGCCGGTCATTGGATTCGACACAGCTGCCGGAGCATCCTGTTGCTGAGCTAGCTGCGCGGTGGACCCTCACCGTGGATGTGCCCCGTGCCATCCGCTGGGACGACCTGCGTCGGAACTGCTTCTCGGGGCACGACGCACATGTCGCCCTATGGTTGGGCCACCACGCCCTAACTATTCTGACCATCTTGCCTCGAGGCGTGTCACCTGTGCCCCCTGTGGGTCCAGCGACGGGATGCTGATTCACAGATATTGGAGTTGCCGAGTCGTGCGACCCCTTCTCCGGGAGGTGTTCGCCTTCTGCGAAGTGCCCCTGGATCTGCAGGCCTGGCTGTTCAGGGTCGGCCTCCAACCCGAGGCGATGAAGTTTACAAGTGTTGCAAGGGCTACCATCTACAACACCATCTTGGTCTTGAGTTGGGCAAAGCCAGCAGTTGGCCAACAACTCGACCTGCCCACTCTGGGAAAGAACCCTTTCAGTCCATCGGTGGCGGAGACTTTTCAGCAATGGGCGCCACCGATGACGACATTGTATATATATATCGTAATTTAAACAATGTGATATGTGAGTAATAAAGTATGACGTATTTTATAGTCGTCTCAAAGTGACACCAGCTTGCCACCGGACACAAACCGGGGGATCCAGAGAGGAACAAAAAGGGCGTTGGTCCGGATGTTGACAGTTAGTTAGGTTACAGTGGATATTTTCGGAGAGGCCCGCTCAGTGCTAGGTCTCACGGCGGCCCTCGTGGCCGCCGTTTTGGCTCCTCTCTGCCTCCGCGGCTTCAGGCTGGACGCCGAGCTTTCCTCAGTTAATCCTCAACTTTCCCCTGGTCCTGGTGCCACGTGAGACGTACTAGGAGAGCGTCTTTTGATCCCAAACTTTGTCCTTACTGTCCCGTGCGGACTTCTCACTCTGCACGCCTTGCCACTCAACACCGACTGCTTCCAACTTACTTGTTGGCTTACCCGGGTTTACGACAGTCGACCCGTATAAGTCGACAGAATAATGATGACGGAGAGTGGACAAAGGACTATGGACGAAGACGGGGAACACTACGTGTACGCTTCTGAGGTGCCCGCTACTTACATCCGGCCCAGCGTGGACACCTTGATAGACTGACTGACCGAGACCCTCCAAGAAGTGACGGCTCCACGTGCCTATGCCCCCCTATGGCACCTATCCGCGGAACAATTCTTCCGGCAACTGTAAGCCGTGCGGAACGACATCGTGTACAGGTCTGCCAGGCTCCACGAGCTTCTCAAAGGTGAGCCCCTGTCGCTCTTCAATGAGCTCAACTCGGCCTCCCGATCCTATTACCAGAACAAACATTTTATTTCTTTTATATTATTATATTTTATTTTATTTTTTCATAAAACTTTATTTTACGATGCACTAGCGCGCCATCTGTTATCAAATTACAAAACTATTTTAGAGGCGTAATATTCTTTTTAAAATAAAACAATTTCTACTGTCCTTACTACAATGGAAAAATTAAAGGGAGGGCCTGGCTCATCAGTGGTGAACCCTCCCAGCGGTTTCGCCAGTTTAATCTACCATACCGCTGTTATTTTGCATTTTTGGAACTTCCTTTTATAGTTGACTGTTGTAAGACTCTTGGAATGGGTATTTTAGAAGAACTATGGACATAAGCTTTTAGGACATTATCAATTCAATTATCATTGTGTGTTTTACTACTTTTACATTATTTTAACCCCCAGTGTGAAATATTTTTCTAAATTAGAATGCCATCTTTTAATGTTACCCTTATCTTTATTACAATCATCTTCGTCAATGCCATCTATTTTTAAAATCAATCAAGCTATTACCCTTTATATTTGTATGCTATATGTCTTTATTTTATTTTTCTATACCCCAACACACGCAGCCATTATAAACCATCCAAGCCAACAATAGTATATAGTTACTATTATCTTTAGTCATTATATCTTAGATTATTCGACCCTCATCAATCATTTATATTATTAAATTTAGAGTATTTTTTCATCTCTGTCGTCATACATAGATTTTGAAACTTTACAACTTCGAACTTTCAAACATCATTTGAGTTTATTTCAACAGTATAAAATGTTTTTATTACCTCAAGATCATCTATTTTCTGATATCCTTATTTCTATTAGATTAATAGTATTATTCCTTTTTTGACGCCTCTCTCTATCTCTATCGTCTAAACCTATCCTCCTATATCACTTGCTCACACCTCCTTAACCCATTTCCTCTCAACCTCATACAGTCTCCCATAGGGTTCCTGTTGCCACCCATTTTATTTATTTTTATTAATTCATCTATTGGAACATCCTTCCTCGGTATACAATTCCCGATAACGAGTTCAGGATTTCCAAAGATTCTTTCTTTTTTTTTTATCCATCACCCGGCAACATCATTCATTACTTTCAACAATGTAGGGTTGTTCAATCATCAATGGCAACAGTACCCTTTACCTTCCACAATCCTCACCTTTCCTATTTCCTACAGTCAAGAGTCTCTTGTTCGCCAAACAATTTTTTAAAAATTATTTTTGATTCAACCAGCTGGCTCAACCTTCCTCGCTGTACATTTCCCAACAGTGAGCTCAGGCAACCAGTTCGAGTTTTTTTCTCTCACAATGCTCAGATCATCATTACAACATCATTTTTACCATATTATTACTATTTTTTTCAATTTTGATCCGAGCTCAATCATCATTGGCAAAAGAGCAACTCTTGACTCTACCTTTCCCATTTCTCCACTTTCAACTTACCTACCTCCCCTGTCTGATCTAATGTTGATTATGGAAAGTCTTGGGAGTTCGGTCAATGAAAACAATACCTCAATTACACAGGCACGTATTGCATTGCCGGACGCCATTGCAAGAATTAACTCAGACTTCCTCTCTTTTTACCACTGCGTCACTCGAAACCTTCAGATATCCATTATAAGTTTACCTGTAACATTTTACTACTTTGATAAGTTCGTTCTCCTTTTTCTCTCTCTCACCATGTGAGACGTCTCTGAAGTTATAATTACGAAAAATAAAAACCAAACCATAATGGAATTTCAATTTATTTACTACTTTTGAATTTTCCAAACATCGTCTAATTTGCGTTTATAAGCATTGCATCACGTGGGGAACACACTAAGCTAAATAATTACTATATTTTTAATCTTATTCATTTATATTTTTACGATCCTTGATGTGTGCCATTTTATATTGTAGAATCAATCCATTTATTTTTGGATATTTCTTTTACATTATGATATTTCTTTTCCTTCCATCCCTAAACAGCTAAAACCATTAGCCAACCTATATAAACATCATCTGAAACCTTATATTTTTTGACATCATTTGTTTTAATTTTCCATAGCCTACGTCTAAGATAATTTAACTTTAAAAATTTTGTTTCAACAGTGACGCCTTTCTACCAACTGTTCCTTCTCATATCTTGATCCTTCCAACTCTGCCTTCCATACTTCTCTAGTCTCTTGATCCTTTTCCTTAGGCCTTCTATGCCTTCGTTCTAACCACCCCTCGTCCATCGCAGAGTTCCTGTTCGCCATTTTTTTTGTTATTGATATGCCCCAGTGGACTACTCCTTCCTCGCCATCCCATCCTGATGGTGTGTTCAGGAAAATCCATGGCTTATTTTTTATTATTATTTTTTTAATTTACACCCGGGTCACCGTCCAAGCATTCTTCATTTCATTCTTTTCTCCTCAAACCCGGGTTCAATCAATCAATGGCAAAAATCGAACCCTGTTTTCACTATCTACCTCCATCCTCTAACCTCTTCAACGGTTCCTGAGACTCCTGCTCGTCAACAATTTTTTTTTATGATTCATTGACCTGGTACACTCTTCCTCCCCTGTTAACTCCACACGGAGAGCTTGGGTAACCAGCAAGATATTTTTTTCTCTCACGCTCGACCCATCGCCATCATCAGCATGATGCGCCCACTCATTTTTCTTTTACTTTTATTTTTCATCTGGTCGATCTCAATCACCGACAGCAGCGCAGCTCTTGAGCCACCATCTCTTTTTAACCTCTCTCAGAAAAGATTTATTTCCCATATTCTCCCATTACCTACCTCTCCTTCGATCTTCACGCCTTTTGCTCATCTGATCTAATGCTACTTACAGGGAATCTTGAGATTTCTGATCCCTGAAAACAATACCTCGCTTCTAGGCTCATATTGCAGGGCAGGACTCCTGAGATATCCTTTGCAGAAACCAATTCAGACCCTCTTCCTTTATTCTTCACTGCATCACTGCCTATCCCAAACTTATTGCTTCAGTCAATTTTATTTTGTATTTTATATTACTTTTATTATCTCCACTTCTCCTCGTTCCTGTATTACATCCCTGAAACTATGTTGTTAATACTTATGACACCTTAATTAATAAAAAAAAAATGTAAATAGTATACCTAACTTTCCCAAATATTTGCCCTCGCTATTGTTTGTGTTTACTTTAAATTTATCCTTCCTAACTACTCCTTATATATTTTTTGTAGTTTTATAATATTATATCAGTGTGTCACCACTACTCCCCTTTATCTTTATTTTTATTCTAGTAACTAATTTGTGCCCCAAATTATTTCCCATTTAATAGGTTTGCTAGCTTTTCGCTCCATTTTATATCACTCCCCTAATCAAACCTTTCTCACCGGGGTCACATTCAATCATAATTTAATCAATGTGATATGTAAGTAATAAAGTATGACGTCTTTTCTAGTCGTCTTAAAGTGACACCAGCTTGCCACCGGACACAAACCGGGGGATCCAGGGAGGGACAAAAGGGGCGTTGGTCCGGATGTTGACAGTTAGTTAGGTTACAGTGGATATTTTCGGAGAGGCCCGCTCAGTGCCAGGTCTCACGGCGGCCCACGTGGCCGCGATTTGGCTCCTCTCTGCCTCCGCGGCTTCAGGCTGGACGCCTAGCTTTCCTCAGTTAATCCTCAACTTTCCCCTGGTCCTGGTGCCACGTGAGACGTACTTGGAGAGCGTCTTTTGAATCCAAACTTTGTCCTTACTGTCCCGTGTGGACTTCCCACTCTGCACGCCTTGCCACTCAACCCCGACTGCATCCAACTCACTTGTTGGCTTACCCGGGTTTACGACATATATATATTTTATATATATGTATGAAATATTCATCAATTATTTTATATATATTTTTTAATATTCAATTTTATATTTGTAGATTTTTCCTTTCAATTTTTATTTCATTTATTTATCATCACCAAATTGCTTTGTTTTCCAAACATGTGCGGTTGAATTATCAAATTTTTTTGATTTCTAACAAATAAAGTTTCTAAATCAATTGTTAATTACCTTTATCATAATTTTTTTGTATATTTTTCATATATATTTAATTTTTTCAAACAAAAAAGTAAAAA
This sequence comes from Cordylochernes scorpioides, assembly GCA_030710605.1. Taxonomy (NCBI): domain Eukaryota; kingdom Metazoa; phylum Arthropoda; class Arachnida; order Pseudoscorpiones; family Chernetidae; genus Cordylochernes; species Cordylochernes scorpioides. The sequence continues at coordinate 107,942,546 of CP092866.1, read as the reverse complement.
GTCAATAAATATTTCAATATATCTTATATTTCAGAGAGAGAGAGAGAGAGAGATTGAGATTGAATAAACTTTTATTACATCTTTCATAAAATATTATGATGACCGATGAAAACTAAAGAAAATAATAATAATAACAAGGATGAATATACATAATGAAATTTAAACAGGTTTCATTGGTTTAGATCAAGGGCTACAAAACATCCTGAATTCGGATAGGCCCTTGGTTATAAATGGGTCTTTGTTCCCAACATGTTCAATTGCCATGTTGAGGAAATCACACAGAATTATCTTGTTTTCTGTCGAGAGTGTCTCGGAGAGTACATCCCTCACATGCTGGTAAAGGAACGCGTGCACTACATCAAACCTACAAATCTCCTCATAGAGGGGTTATAGGAATGAATAAGCGTTCATTTGTTCAAAAATTCACTCCACGCGCCCTATGAAGATCTCCCAAGATTCCTGAAGAGGCTGCATGGGTTGGATCATGGAGGTAGAATACTGGATGGATGGGGCAGTCTTATTATGGGTCGTTTTCTTGGGAGCCGCTGTTGGATCAATAATGGTCAGGAAGGGCTCTGGTCGTGGCAGCAACTGGCTGGTGCTCGGCGCTGGAAAAGGAGGTTCAGGAGTTGGAGTCTCCTGGGGATGGACAGGGATGTTCGCCCCGGGCGAAGACGCGGCAGGGCTAGAAGGTGTTGAGTTAGTCTGCTTGATGGGTGCAGACGATTCCGCAGCTGGTGTTGAGAGGGCGGAGTTGTTGGAGGGCATGAGCTTGGAGGAGGGAGGCCTCGACACCGGGCCCTGCCGTAGGTCTTGATGGCGTCCTCCATTAATTCTTATGGAGCAGATGGCTCTCCGATGCCTTTGACGATGGCATTTGCTACACCTAACGCCGTAGGTGATGTAGGCGGGTGTGGACTCTCCTTTAGAGATGATCACCAGCTTGGCAGGGAGCTGGTGGAATTTGTGTCCTTCATTTAGAAGGACGAAGGCCTCCCTGTTGCCGGTGGTCCAGGTGTAACCGCCACTGGACACAACTTCGTGGGTAAGGGAAACAACCATGCAGTAGGGCCGCAGCGCTGCGATGACGTCATCGTCCCTTATGGCAAGTGGGAGGTCCCCCACTACAATCAACCAGGCGCTCCGCCAAGTCGACGCTGGCCAGCCCGACCAATACCTGGCCGGACATCTTTATCCGTTGGTACACTGAAGACTTTCCCAGCAACTGTTCAAGCGCCATAATGTATTGGACTGGATGGAAGTCCGCGCTCCACTCGACGAGGCAGCACTGGTCGAACGTCGCAGCTGCCGACCTAGACTTGGCGAGGTCTTGCTGCTGTCTGCTGTTCTCAATAGCCGTTACAGGATCTCTTTTAGTCCTGGTTACTTGTCGAGGTAACCTGGCTGCGAGAGGCGCACCTTCGCAACTTTTGACGGTTGAAGTGGAGATGCTTGATTTTTTTCTTTTTCGAGGATTTAGCGTTTTGCCAACCTTGAAAAGTCGAATCTTTTTCAGAAGATTCAACTTGGTCAGCCCAATTTACATTTTCTTTGTTTTTCGACACAATAGAATTTGCATTTTTTGCGCCGATTGTTTATCATGTAAATTTGACATTTCAATTGGGAATTCATTATTCCCTGATAACTCGATAACCGAGTATTAATTCTCGTCGAGAATAATGCTATCTTCTGCCCCAGTGGCAGGGCTATCCTCCAATACCTGGAAGGGATTAAATATTGGAAGCACACGGCTCTCCATCATAAGAAAACGGGAGCTCGCGCGCCGCGTGGCCGCACGGCCGAGAGAGAGAGAGAGATTGATTGAAACTAATTTATTACAATGTTCATAGATTATATATGAGGTTATAAAAACTAAATAAATAAATAATAATAATAATATACGAGGGGCATCCAATAAATAAGTTTCCCTATTTTTTTTCGGCGAACGAAACGTTGTAAAAATTAGTTAGTAGGTGAGAAATGGTCACTAGGATGCGTTGGAAGCTGGTGACCTTTCAAAATCACTCTACTCGTACGCGCAAGTCCGTAGCGCTTCAGTTTCCATGGAGCTACCACTGGTGAACGTGTCCACTTGCGAACTCCGTTCTGTAATTCGTTTTTTCACAGAGAAAAATGAAACTGCGGTCAATATTCATCGCAATTTAGTGTCAGTGTATGGTGAAGGATGTATGAGCATCCAAATGGTTCGCCGATGGCGTTCATGGTTCTTGGAAGAACGGCAAAACGTGCATGATGACGAGCGAAGCGACAGGCCCGTTACTGCTACGGACAATGCAGCCGTGGCTGCTGTTCGGAATGTGGTGGAAACAAATCGCCGCGTCACCATTGACGAAATAATGATTCGACTGCCTCCTGGAATCGAAATTGGATGCTCTTCGATTGGAACAATCATGTCAGATGTTTTGAATTTGAATTGAAAACAGGCGGAGGCGAACCACTGGCTACGAAGACAGGACACGGCTTGGTACAACAGTGGTATCAAAAAATCGCTACAACGGTACCAAAAATGTTTGGACAGAAATGGTGATTATGTAGAGAAGTAGTCTATGAGTTGTATAATGAAAATAAAATAACTGCATAATTGTAAATAAAGTTGTTTATTTGTTACAAAATAGGGAAACTTATTTATTGGATGCCCCTCGTATATGTGATGAGGCCTGGTAGCCTCTTGTAGAATCTTGTCGACTAAATCTGTGATGAGTTGTCCAGTCGACTTAAACTATGGTGTAAGTCCCTGTCGACTCTCGCTATAGTGTGTTGACCGAAAGGAACAGTCAGGATGGGGAGTTATCCAGTACCTCACTGCACCTTGGGAGACCTTTAACAGTTCTCACAGAGTATAGGCAGTCGTGGTCGAGGCAGAGTGTAAAGCTTGGGAATGTCCACACAAAAAACGAAGACACAGTTGCACTAGGAAAGTTCCGTGAACAGGTTAAAGCTGAGCTAGGAGCGAAAGATGGAGATAGAAGAGTGTAGTATTTTAAATAATTACAACTCTCTTTAAAGAAACAAAAGAATTATTTATTGCATTTAGCAAGAAAAGAAAAAAAAATTAGGAATGCCAAACAAAACCATTTTAGGTTAATAAACCTGCAACCACCTACCGGTTAGTTCCTATTCAAAATCTAGCTTTCACACAGAGTATTGAAAAATAAAATACGACAATCCCTACCCTGTGTGGAAGCTTCTATCAAACAAGTCTGAGAGAGTTTATACAGTTTTTAAGTTTCTCCTTGGGAAGATTCTTTGTTAATGGGTCCGCTTCCATTTCGTCACTCCTAACAATTTCAAGGTCGATTGTTCCTTCTTCCACAGCATCTTTTATAAAATACAATTTTCGGTTTATATGTTTCGTCCGGGAAGTTATTTTTTCAGATTTAATCCACTTGATAGCAGATTGACTATCTGTTTTAAGCGTTGTAGGAAAGCTCGCATCCTTACAGAGTTCTTCTAAAAGTCCTTTAATCCATTTTACTTCGCAGATCCCTTCGCATATCGAAATCAGTTCGGCTTTGCATGTAGACAGAGCCACCAAACTTTGTTTCTTGCTTCTCCAACTGATCAGGTTGTTTCCCAGTTTAACTGTGTATCCGGAATAAGACTTTGCGTCACTTGTTGAACACCAGCTTGCATCTGTGCTGACAAGAATGCTATTTTCTGATGGCTTGTATCTTAACATTTTATCTCTGGTGCCCTTCAGGTATCTATATATTCTCTTAACTCCCGTTAAATGTACTTCTCTTGCATCATTGCAAAATCGGGATAAATTGCTCACATTAAAAGAAATATCTGGACGAGTTCCGGTTGCTAAATACATCAGGGATCCGATCATCTTTTGATACAATGTCCTGTCTACTGGTTTGGAGTCTTGACATTCATCAAAACTTTGGTCTCGATCTCCCGGAGTTTGTACAATGTTACATTCTTCGAGTGCAAATTTCTTCAAGATTTTATCGATATAATGGGCTTGTGATAGATCAAAACCGTATTCTTTTCTTTATCTCTATACCAATGAAAGGTTCATTCTCCCCTTTTTCTTTTAAAGCAACAAATCTTCCTATCTCTGATGCTAGTTTTTCATTAAAGGTTTTATCCGTTCCGGCTATTATTAGATCATCCACGTATAAACCCAATATTCCATATTCCTTTCCTTTTCTAAAAGTGTACACACATGGATCATATTGCGATCTTTCCATTCCCAGTTGTATCAGTATATCGTTGATTTTTTTATTCCAACAATGTCCCGATTGTGGAAGTCCATATATACTTTTTAACAATTTGCAAACTTTGTCTTCTCCACCTTTTTGAACAAATCCTTCCGGCTGTTTCATAAAAATAGTTTCCTTCAATTCTCCGTAAAGGTAGGCGGTCTTCACATCATATGATGTTATAACCAAATTCAACTGAGCTGCTAGGGCTACAATTGCACGAAGACTTTCTTTTCTGATCACTGGTTAAAATGATTCTTCATATTCTACGCCATAATTTTGATTACAACCAATAGCAACTAATCTAGCTTTTCTTCTATAAACACCTTCACCAGGCGTACTCTTTATGCTAAAGATCCATTTGCAGTTTATGATCTTCATATTCTTTTCTCTTTGAACGAGAGTCCATATTTTATGCTTGTTAATAGAGTAAAGTTCTTCTTTCATTGCTTCGAGCCATTCATATTTATTCTCGCAGTTAATCGCCTCCTCATAATTTTCGGGAATACGTTCTTCTGGTTCTAATATAAAATTCACGTTATTTCTTTCTTTTTTACTTTGCAAACGTCGAACGCCTTGTTCAAGCAATTTCATTTCTTCTTCTCTCAGTTTTGCTCTGTGTTTTTCCTCTAAAACCTTTTGTGTATCTCCCTTTTTGCGACCTGACCTTACAATTCTTTTCTCGTTAGGTTCGTCTAGCGTGAGAATCGTTTCTTCATTTAGTTCTGAGGTTTCTGGACGCGTCCGAAGGTCGATTTCAATATCATTTTCCTCTTCCTTTTTATATGCAAAATGGTTGTAATTTGTGTCTTCTTGAAGATTTTTTGCATAATCAATTCCTTTCTCATTTCGACAAATTTTACTGATCTCACTTTTGACGTGACAACGTCTTAAATTAGGTTGCGGCTGGGAGTCACTTATGAAAAAGTGTAACGCCCGGTAACGTTACGATGAGTCATCGAACAAGAGTGCTGCGCGCGCAGCTGCGCGCGCAGCGCTAGAGAATTAGGCGCATTGAATCGGCGCATGCTTGTCTCTGTCTTTGTCTTTCTCGAACGTTCTTGGCGTTGGAAAAACAAGAAAGCGTCATAATACAAGTTCACACGTGTGGTTAAAGTATCGTCAGCTGTGTCTGTAGTGAAAATGTGGAGTGCTTAGATTCGTCATTTACAACAACTACAACAATAAAGGTAAATAATTGTACACTAATATTTCATTATCGTAAACTATGATTGATTGATTAATTGTTAGATTGACACAAAAGTTGAGAAACTGAGTTTATAGGTTATGTCATACTATTGATAAATGTTGATAGTGTTAAGTAAATTATTAGTTTAAAATTAATTAATTAATTAATTATTATTTTACAAATTTTAAATAGTTTCAAATTTATTTAGCAAAAATTTGAACCTTCGATCTGAATAAATGTTTTGATTTTCGAATTGATTCTTTAAAATTACAAATATTAAGAAAAAGTGGCAGATATAAGAAAACTTTATTTAAACTGTGTTGAGCAAGAATTTTAACATCTAATTTAAGTAAATGTTTTAATTTTCAACTTCATCATTTACAATTACAAATTTTATTTAATTTCAAATTTATTTAGCAAAAATGTGAACCTTCGATCTGAATAAGTGTTTTGATTTTCAAATACCAACGCGGCTGGTGGAGTGGCGATCTATCGTAAATTATCATCGACATCTACGGCGGAAGTGTTCCAAGTTGCGATTACAGACGTAACTCGTGTCATTAAAACCAAGGGTGACATGTGCATGACTGAAGTTACTTGCTTCGCCGCTAATACTAGCTTCAAGTTTATACTCGGTGCTGTATATATTCATCCAGGAGCTAGTATGCAGGATATTGGAATGTTACTATGGCAAGGACTCGGTCCGTACATTCACAACAGCCAGTACGTGCCACCGTTCGTGCAAGTTGATTCTAGTATACCGATTCTTCTGTGTGGTGATTTTAACAAAAACGTAAAGCCTGACAACTCGTTTCTTAAATTCATGAAAAATACGTATAATCTTGATTGCGTATCAAACGTTTCTAAGTCAACTACGTTAAAAGGAACAACTATCGACTTGACTTTCGCAAGACACATTACAGCAGAAACACTTCCTTTCATTTCATATTTCTCCTATCATCGTCCTATCCTCAACAAAATCACTCAAATAGGAATTAGTTAAGTTTAAGTTTACATGTACAATGTTTTAGTAAACAAAATATATTTCTATAGTTAAAATTTGTGCAATTCTTATTTTCATTCAATTCCTTGTTCCTATTGTGCAATTTAATTATATTCATATCAATAAATATTCTACCGTTGTCACGTAAAATCTTCGCCCGTAAAACCGACTTTACAGGCAACCATTTTTTTTCTATTTTCTTAGTGATTATGTCATACACTCGATAAGCCTTTCTTTTCAGAGAATAGCCTACAAAAATACCTTTTCGACTTTTAGGCATAAATTTATTTCTATGTTGTCGTGTAAGGGGCCAAAACGCCAAACAACCGAATATTCTGAAATGCCGAATGGAGGGTTTTCTTCCTTTCCATTTCTCTATTGGTGTATCAAGTTTGATTGACCTATGTGGAGTACAGTTTTTGACATATGATCCAGTAGCGACTGCCTCCGCCCTGAAAGCCATGGGTAATCCTGAATCAAACAATAATGTCCTTACTGTTTCAATTAGGGTTCAGTGTACTCTCTCCGCAACTCCGTTACTTTGTGGCGAGTAGGTGGTGTATTTCATTTTTAATTAAGAAATTCTTGAATCTGTGATTAGTGAACTCTGTGCCATTATCAGTTCGCACATCCTTTATTTTCAGGTTTAGCTCATTTTCCAATTTTGCCTTAAATTCTTCAAACTTCCCCAAAGTTTCATCTTTGTTTTTCAGAAAGTAGATAAGGTTCTTCGGCTGAAGTCATCAACCAGAACAAAAAAGTATTTTGATCCACCTAGAGATTGGTATGGCATTGGACCACACAAATCCATATGCACCAATTCAAGGGGTTTGGTTGTACAGTTGGTGGTAACGGGATGGTAAGGTTGTCGAGTCAATTTCCCCATTATACAAGCTTCACATTCTGGCAAGTTCTTAAATTTAACATTAAACCCCAATACCACATTCCATTGAATTATCTCTTTCATGTACGCTTCGTTCAAATGATTCAGTCTTCTATGCCACAAGCTGATATTGTCATTTGAGAAATCATCTTTTGTGGTCATGACATTCTCCGTCTTCTCCGAGTATTCATCTCTGGACTTTGTTTCCATTACATACATCCTATCCTGGATTTGAGCCTCTGCAATTAAATCATCCTGTTCATTGTAAATATTTGCTCCATCCCTATTGAAAATTACAGTATTTCCTTTGCTAGTTAATTCGTATATTGATAAAAGATTAGACCTTAAGTTAGGTACATGCAGAACTCCTTTAATTTGAACATTCTCAATTCCGTTTTCGGTACAAGTAGAAACCTTGATATCACCTTTAGCTGTAGCATGTGTAACTTTACCTTCTTCTGCCAAATTTATCTCACTTTCATAAGACATTACATTTTCCTTCCAGCCCAAGTGCGGAGATAAGTGCGTAGTACACCCTGAGTCAAGACACCAGGTTTGTATCTGACTATAATTATTTGAGGAGTTTTCAAAAACTCGATCTGTGCTGGTGTGTATTGAAAGTTTGTTCCGCAGGCTTGCTTGAGACGGTATTCGCATTATTTCTGAAATTTTGTTTGTTATAGTTCGTATTTGAATTTGCATTTCTTCTCCCATGTTGTTCTTGAGTTCACTTATTTTTGAACCAGCAATCTTTAGCTAAATGTCCTTTTTTATGGCAAACAAAACACTCCCTTTGTCGATTCTGTTGATAGTGATTTATTCTGTCTTTACTTCTGTAAGCCTGTTCATTTTCATCAGAATGACTCACATTCATCTTAGAATTCATTCGATTCTCTTCCTCTCTAAGTGACTGCCGAATTTCATCAAGAGTTAATTCTCTTCTAGTTCTCAGTACAACAGCGATCTTTTCCAATCTTGGATGGATACCTCGCACAATATGAAACGCTAGTTCTCTTTGGGATATTTGGTGTCCGAGTGAAGAACTTTGAGAGGTAATATTTTTGGCTCTAGCCATATATTCATTTATGGATTCATTATTTTTCATCTTGATATTCTTAAGTTCAAGTCCAATATCAATGATCTTATCTTCTAGGTTGCCCGTGAAGATTTTCTTTTATTCATCCCATACTTTCTTTGCTTTAGTTTCATCTAGAAACATTCCTGCTTGTTCATCTGATAGAGTTGTAACTATAATTCCAAAGGCTTCGTCATTCTTTTCACTCCATATTTGCCAAGCGACTTCATCTTTTATATAAGGCTCGGGATCCGAAATTACGCATTTAAATAATTTCTTTCCACGTAAAAGTGCTCCGACTTTTAAAGCCCAAATCGGATAATTTGTTCCTGTTAAAGGTTCAATTTTTGTTGTTGGCGAAAAATTGCAATCCATTTTAGCCTTGTTTTTCAACTTTTAAAAATTAAACAATATAGTTTAAAGGTAATTTATAATTCAAAAAATGTTTTTTTTCAATCCTTCTATTTAAAACTTTCTTTTATCAATATAATTCAAATTCTATCGAAACATATTTCAAAATTTACATACGTTGATGCAGAAGAGATCTTTGTTTATCGATTAGAATAAACGTATCAAACTTATGATAAAATATTTTCGCTTTTTCTCAAGTTTTAAATTGAACCACGCTCTACTACCATAAATTGTAGTATTTTAAATAATTACAACTCTCTTTAAAGCAACAAAAGAATTATTTATTGCATTTAGCAAGAAAAGAAAAAAAGTAGGAATGCCAAACAAAACCTTTTTAGGTTAATAAACCTGCAACTACCTACCGGTTAGTTCCTATTCAAAATCTAGCTTTCACACAGAGTATTGAAAAATAAAATACGACAAAGAGTTTTTACTGGTCTACATGGTGGAAGAGATGGACCTTGGTGACAACCAACGAGGGCTTCCGCTGATGGTGAACTAATTGTCAAGTGACTATATTTTTGGGTAAGACGGGTGCCTTATATATCTTTTCCGAGAAAAGAAGTATTGCATTTCAGCAGATGCACACCAGGGTGGATCAGGGGTGAAATTGGACACTGGCGCCGTGACAGTTTCCATCTTTTAACCTTGTTGTTTTGGGACTGCTACATCTGTCTCGATTTTAGACGTTTTTGATTTCTATCTCCTGCTTCAGCTCAACTCTTAATCTATTACATAGTTTTATTTATTTATCCTCAGTTTGTACAAAGTACATTACATATGATGATGTAATGACACATGTCAATAATGCGTATAATCATTTACAGATGTGTTTCAATTATTCAACATGAAAATCTTGTTATAAGTTATATACAATATGGGGTTGTTGGCTTAAATTACCATAGATGGGCCCCGGGAGTGAAAGGTTTATCCGGGTTTAAGCGGGTAAAGCCTCTCTAACACAGGTAAGTAATAAAATTTCTTTTAATTAATTCAAACTGTGAGGGTTAAAAAGGGCTATAACAAGATGATTTGTTTGGATATATAAAATTGAAATAAAAATGACATTTTTGTTTGATTTAAAAAAAATGATGATTAAAATAAAATGATGACATAAATATTCACATTCTAAGAGAATATTGGCTGGCGTTGGAAAGGGTTAGCAGTTGAAGAATATGCAATTGTAAGCATTACACATGCAACCAAATAATCAGATCCAGGTGCAAAGCGAGGAATTAGACTTGAGCGTCTTCCTTGGCAATGTTTCACTTGCGATCCTATATAAGGGTTACAGTACTTTGTCACAACTTTAGGATTATTGGGTTAAAAGTTGTTGGAGAAAAGTTGCTTATTAATATGATTGAAAGGGATGGTAGAGCCATGCGATAAGTAGAATTGTAGCGACAGTAGGTGGTCTGACTTGACTTGAAATCAAAGGTTGATTGTGGTCCGCTAGAGCTGAAAAAAAAATTGAAAGTTGAAAAAAAGTGAACGCTTCGTGCATGCGTTGGTGATTGTGCTCTGCGGATGATTGAAATTAACTCACGAAGCGTGTTCAGACCAGAAGTTGGGATTTTTAAATCTGGGGAACTGTGTTCAAAGAGTTTGTTAAAATTACGGAATAAAAAAAAAAATTGCCAAGCAGTGCTGTCGTTTTTCTATGATGGTTTGAAGCAATGGCTGAAAATGATAGCGAAAATAAAGTATAGGGAAGTGGTTAGAGAACATGATTGTTGTAAGCGGTTGTTGCATGCCTGATAGTTGATGATATACATTGTACTCAAATAAATTTACTTGCAATGCGTTTCTTTTAAATATCATCAAATATTATCTCTACAGACCTTACTGCCATGATATGAGTTATTGAATGAGAGGGTTTGGCTCATCAGTAGTGAACCATCTCAGCGGTTTCGCCAAATTAATCTCTAGACCGCTCTACTATTGTATTGGACTGGTTTTGTTATATACCCTGCATTTTCTATGGAAGGCATCTTAGGGGTGTTTAGTGAACTATGGACATAAGCTTATAGGTCTGTAGAAGTACATACATATAATTTCAAGGTATTGCATCGAGCAAAGCTCTTCCGAAAAATGTGTTTTCATAACCAATATATATTAGTAAATTAAATTTTATTGCCATCTATCGTTAATATTTTACACAAATAAATTTACTGGCAATGCGTTTCTTTTAAATATCATCAAATATTATCTCTACAGACCTTACTGCAATGATATGAGTTATTGAATGAGAGGGCTTGGCTCATCAGTAGTGAACCCTCTCAGCGGTTTCGCCAAATTAATCTCTAGACCGCTCAACTATTGTATTGGACTGGTTTTGTTATATACCCTGCATTTTCTATGGAAGGCATCTTAGGGGTGTTTAGTGAACTATGGACATAAGCTTATAGGTCTGTAGAAGTACATTCGTATAATTTCAAGGTATTGCATCGATCATCGTTTTCATAACCAATATATATTAGTAAATTAAATTTTATTGCCATCTATCTTTAAAATTTTACACAAATAAATTTACTGGCAATGCGTTTCTTTTAAATATCATCAAATATTATCTCTACAGACCTTACTGCAATGATATGAGTTATTGCCAGTAAATTTATTTGTGTAAAATATTAACGATAGATGGCAATAAAATTTAATTTACTAATATATATTGGTTATGAAAACATATTTTGCAGAAGAGCTTTGCTCGATGCAATACCTTGAAATTATATGTATGTACTTCTACAGACCTATAAGCTTATGTCCATAGTTCACTAAACACCCCTAAGATGCCTTCCATAGAAAATGCAGGGTATATAACAAAACCAGTCCAATACAATAGTAAAGCGGTCTAGAGATTATTTTGGCGAAACCGCTGAGAGGGTTCACTACTGATGAGCCAAGCCCTCTCATTCAATAACTCATATCATTGCAGTAAGGTCTGTAGAGATAATATTTGATGATATTTAAAAGAAACGCATTGACAGTAAATTTATTTGTGTAAAATTTTAACGATAGATGGCAATAAAATTTAATTTACTAATATATATTGGTTATGAAAACATATTTTGCGGAAGAGCTTTGCTCGATGCAATACCTTGAAATTATATGTATGTACTTCTACAGGCCTATAAGCTTATGTCCATAGTTCACTAAACACCCCTAAGATGCCTCCATAGAAAATGCAGGGTATATAACAAAACGAGTCCAATACAATAGTAGAGCGGTCTAGAGATTATTTGGCGAAACCGCTGAGAGGGTTCACTACTGATGAGCCAAACCCTCTCATTCAATAACTCATATCATTGCAGTAAGGTCTGTAGAGATAATATTTGATGATATTTAAAAGAAACGCCTTGCCAGTAAATTTATTTGTGTAAAATTTTAACGATAGATGTCAATAAAATTTAATTTACTACATATTTATTACATATTTAACTTTTTACTTTTAACTTTTAACTTTTTTACTACATATTTAATACATTGTACTATTATAAAGGTATTTAAACAAATACAAAATATAGTGAATAAAAGATAGAAATATGATTGCGAATAAAAAAAGTGTAAGTGGACAAAATCAAACATGTAATATATAAAAATATAATAATGAATTAAAAATGATTTTTCAAAGCAAATAAATGTTTTTGCAAAACTAAAATAATGTCAAGAAAAATAAAAGTAAATTTGATTATAGTTTTTTTTTTAAATAATGTTGGATTAAAAATTTGATTATATAATTGAAAGGTAAAAATAAAAATAATTATTCAAGATTTTATACAAAAATTATAATATAATTAAAGGTTATTAATGATTGGATAAATGATGGGTAGTGGAAAATTGAACAAAAATTGTCTCTTTTGAAGAGAAGATGAAACTGTGGTGTGTAACTAGATCATATCCCTTTGGTAAACATCGGTGTTTTTGACTCTCTGAAGCTGGGAATAAGTGAAATGACATTTTCATTTGTCCAAAATGGTGATATGTAGATAATGATTTCTCTTTTGAGTCATAAAGTCTATATAAGACTTGACCAAATTGTTTTAATTGGTGATATCAATTAACATGTAAATAGTTTAATGTATGTTGTGTTGTGATTAAGGTGTTGGTGAGATTTGTATGAAAACCTAAATGGTTAGTGTGAAACATGTGTTTAAAAAAATGGTGACCATGAAGATAGCGGTCATGAGGATCTGCCTTGAGCGGGGAGAGAGGACATGTCCAAAGATAGTAGTGACTAGGGGGAGTGACGTCATAAAGGGTTTCCACTTCTTTTTTTTTTCACGGGAATTATATTTCTGGGGTGGTCAATCGTGCGTGGTGTTGAGATTTGTCATTTACTTGGAACTGATTTTCTCTCTCTCTTCTTTTGTTGAAGTTGGCATATTACTGTTATAATTGAAATATATGATTTTCTCGGTGTTAATGTTTTTGTGTTTCGACGTTGGTTTAGACTTGGTAAAAATGTTATTCATTGATGTCAGGTTTAGATGTGTGGTGAAAGTGCGACTTTCGACATGGACACGCTTTGGGGTGAGATGTTTCACAGGCGTGAAGGCGTCTTTGGCCTGAAAAGTGAAAAGGTTTTGTGGTATAGCGCTGTGACACGAAGTGAAAAATTGTGAATGAAAAGGTGTCACGTGAAGTCGTTGTTTGGTACAAAATCTAACCTGTTTCACTATGAATAACAAATTTACTAAAGTCATGGGTGGTGGTTGTACGAACATGTAGCGAGATACTTTGGCTGTTAGTGAATGTGGCACGTTCAATGAGAAAATTTTAATTACGCGTTTAGTGGGCGATATGGAGCTTGTGTGGCTCGAAATTGGATTTGTGTGTTAAGTCGCGCACTAAAAATTGTTACCAATTGGAGATACTGATGTGTGGGGATGTTGTAACGTTTGTTGAGAGATATTTGTTGATGATTAAATATGCATGTAAAAGGAAAGGATGAGGGAGTGTATTTATCCTCGAATATTAACTTGTTTTGGGGAAGGACAGTTATTTTTCTAGTTGTGATTTTGAAGATATAGTCTCCTTCCATTTTGAAATTAGAAAATGCGTTTTACCTATGCTGATTTATATTTAAAAATTGAATATATTTTTTAAATCTTTGATTATGGTAGTTAAAATGATCCTTGTTGAAAGGGCAATGGCGTGATTGTGACAAATAATTTTAATTGGGGCGTCATAAAATGGTTAATATGACAATGATTTTTGTAAAATTTTAAGAATTGATTAATATATTGGTATTTTGGTATAAAGATGATATCTTAAGAAATACAAAAATAAGTTTAGAAATATGATGAATGAGAGATTTTAAAAAATAATAATAATGATTTTTTTAAAGTTGTTGATTTGGATAATGCCATTTTAGGTAAATTTGAGAAAGGCATGCAGGATTAATAAAAAAATGTTGGCGATTTTTTAAAAATAAAATTGAAAGTAATGAATTGAAATTTTATATTTTCTTAAATTTAAAGTAAATTTGTTAAATGAGAGTGAGAAAGGTTTTAAAAATTGAATAAAATTTATATAAAAAAGGTAAAAATTGATTTTAAAATGCTTAAAGTGAAAATATAAATACAAAATTTATGGGGAATCAAGTTTTGAACTTGAGGATAAAGTTAAGGTAGGTTTTTAAAAACTTACAATTGTGTGATGATTGTTCAGTCAGGAAACTTGGTTTTTGTTTGTTTTCCTTCTGACGTGGAAAGCGTTCCATGTAGGGCTTGTAGAAGTTTGTAACTTCTATAAAGTTGATGGCGGCTTGTCACCTTGAGCCTTGTCTCGACGATGTCAAGTCGAAGGTGGAGAACTTCTCAACGGGTTTGCGTCCTTCTGCTCCTCGATTTCCATGACTTGCAGGAATTTCGACTCTGTCGTTGGGGTGGTGGGCTTGCTCCTGGCGTTGGCGAGCTGCGTTAGCGGGTCTGCGGAGGTCCCTTGGGGCGTCGTGTCTTCCGTAAATATCTCTTGTTGGGTAGAGATTGCTTGGTCGTTTTGTTGGAATGGCGAGCTTGTTCCTCCATCTTCGCTCTTTCTCGCTTCTATCTGGACAGTCTTCTTACCTTCTTCGTTTTGGTCATCCTGTCGACTATGTGATGAGTTCTGGTAGCCTCTTGTAGAATATTGTCGACTAAATCTGTGATGAGTTATCCAGTCGACTTAAACTATGGTGTAAGTCCCTGTCGACTCTCGCTATAGTGTGTTGACCGAGAGGAACAGTCAGGATGGGGATTTTCCAGTACCTCTCTGCACCTTGGGAGATCTTTAACAGTTCTCACAAAGTACAGGCAGTCGTGGTCGAGGCAGAGTGGAAAGCTTGGGAATGTCCACACAAAAAAAAAAAAAACGAAGACACAGTTGCACTAGGAAAGTTCCGTGAACAGATAAAAGTTGAGCTAGGAGCGAAAGATGGAGATTGAAGAGTTCTTACTGGTCTACATGGTGGATGAGATGGACCTTGGTGACAACCAAGGTCTTTAGACCTTGTTGTTTTGGGACTGCTACATCTATCTCGATTTTAGACGTTTTGATTTATATCTCTTGCTTCAGCTCAACTCTTAATCTATTACATAGTTTTATTTATTTATCCTCAGTTTGTACAAAGTACATTACATATGAAGATGTAATGACACATGTCAATAATGCGTATAATCATTTACAGATGTGTTTCAATTATACAACATGAAAATCTTGTTATAAGTTATATACAATATGGGGTTGTTGGCTTAAATTACCCTATATATGTAAAATTGTTGCAAATGTCGATGTATGGGTAAGCTGGCAGTCGTGTACGTGAGGTGAGTGTTGATGTTCTTCCCACACGTGGACAACAAGAAGCAGAGGCAGGGCTAGATGTTAACACCGAGAGTGATCGGGAACAGCCCACGGGACAGAGGTAGAGGCCATGAAACAAACTTGGATGCTTATCACCGAGACATGGAGAGAGAGAGTGCGTGCAAGACAGAAGCCGTCTGTCGATGGCCACCCTCTAGAACATACTGCTGACCCCCTGCGAACATCTGTCCTGTTTTCAGGGGTCGTCTATAAAGAGTCCCTGGGGGCCCCACATGGTCTTTGGCATTTTCTCCTCTCTCCCCAGCTGTCCCCAGCTGACCGCTCTTTGGATTTTTATTTTGACGTCAACATTTTTAATGTTACATACAAATAGGGGTTTACAGGTATTATCAATAAAGAAATAGCATGTATACAAAATATTGGGTGGTAGTAAATAGAAAGTGTCATTATTATACAGTTTAAAATATACGATAGAATGTGCCCCCGGTGATGAAGGTTTGTTTGGGGGAAATGAAATAACATGAATGATGACCTAACAAACCTATTATAAAATCAAAAGAAATAATTTGGGCACAAATTAGGTAAAATTATTATAAGTATTGGAAAATAAAATAGGACAATAATGATGACGTCTCAATAAGATATAGAATATGATGAAAGAAAAATACATAAGAATAATTGATAAAATTGAGTAAATATGCAAAATGAAATTAGAAATGCCATAAAAGTAATTTTCTTATAGAAAAAAAAAAGAGAACCTATTGAATGAAAAAATAACTAAAAGAAAAGCATAAAGCTATTAAGTTGAACTAAGATTATAAGTTGACGCAGAGGGTTGATGAGGGTATATGGGATGTCTAAGTATGTTCTTGCAAAGAAATAGCTTAATGAGTTCTGCAATGCAGTACGAACTTGTGTTAGTGAGGTACTGTTTTCATTAACAGAACGTTCAAGATATTCAGTCTGCATTATTAGTTCAGACAAGTAGGGAGAGGTATGTAGGTTGAAGAATGTGGAAAGGTAAAGGTAAACGCACGAGATGTACTGCTGCCAATAATGATGGTACTCGGCTTGTATGATGAAAAAAAAAAGGATAAAAAAGATAAAATGATAAAAATGATGAACCGGGTAATAAAAATTAAAAAAAATCTAGCTGGGTATCCTGAGCTCACTATTGGGAACGATATAGCGAGGAAGGATGTTTCCAGTTGGATTAATAAAAAAAAAATTCTGGCGAGCAAGAATCTCTTGAGGGGAATATATGGGATTTAGGAATGAAGAAAGGGAAAGTAGTTGCAAGGGTTGTTCTGTTGCCGATGATTATTTCCCCCGACTTGAATGGTAATAAAAAAAAAAAAAAGATGATTGGTAATGATGAGCCGGGTGATAAGAAAAAATAATCTAGCCGGGTATCCTGAACTCACTATTGGGAATGATATAGCGAGGAAGGATTTCTCAGTTGAATTAATCAATAGAAAATGATTGGCGAACTGGAAGCCCTTGGGGCAATGCATGAGAAGGTATGGGCAGGGGAGGTTAGGAAACGTCAACGATGAAATTAGAAAAACGAAATAGATAAAATATATAAATTCAAAAATATATTAAACTACTAAAAATATTATTATCGTTGTCAATATATTAAAAGTTTTGAAATGATGAGAAAGATGGTTGAAGTTATAATATGTGTGTAATAAGCCTAGAGATGATGAAAAAAACAATTGAAGAAAAAAGAAGGTATAATTAGTTGTTGTTGGCTGACGTCATTGCTAATGACACACAAAATAATAATAAAGAATAATAAAATTGATTAAGGTTAAATGTTTTATACACATCTAAAGTTATAATAATTGAAATAGTAATAGGGCAGGTAAAATAATGAACTTGATGGATTTATAATATTAATGTTTTGCTATACTCCTGGACCTTCTCCGCGTCTTTGGCGCTGGTCTCTCTTCTAGGTGACATCCAACCTGCCTCGTCCTTTTGACCCATTGACGCCTGATACCACTGTGGCCTCATGACTTCATCAACCTGCCTACCACATCAATAAGCAGTCAGGATAAACTCACTAAGACATATAAATATATTAAAAATAAAAGAGCGTTTCTTGGCCGTTCACATGAGTATTTTAGATGACAGAGTGCCATCTAGTGGAATAGAAATAAACTAAACGTTGATTTAACGTGTTCCGTGATATTCGGCCAACCTAATTTGAATAAACCAGGTAGGAATTTCGGGCTGTTGGTCCTCGTCAGCGTGGTGCTGACTGAACTTCAACGACCAAAAGGTTTATCCTTAAGGCTTTCCAAAAAATCAAGAGACATGTGAAAAAATTCGAAAGATATATGAAAGGTCAGGTGTTGATATTAAAAGTAAAACGAGAGTCAACAGCCCGAAACGCATAGATGGTTGGCTTTTCTCGATTTATCAAGAAATTGGGCTGGCCTAATATCACGGAACAAGTTGAATAAACAGTTTATTTTTTTCCACTAGATGGCTCTCTTCCATCTGAAATGCGCTCATGTTATAGAGTGCTTATATAGAGAGAGCTTCTTTTAATCCAAATATATATCAATATATGATGGCTGGTTTATTATTAAGTTTTGTACCTCGTGCATATGATGATTGTTTCTGATTCCCTAATAATCGTAGGAGTCTTCTAGTTGCATCATATTTTATATTATAGACGTGACCTGCCCGTAGGGCCGAAGCGCAGCGATGAGTTTGGAATCTTCCACAAGAAGAGCACAATTCTTAGAACCATTTTTCTACTTTTTTCAGAGGGACGGCCAGCAGAGAAGCATCCTCGATGTCGAGAACTTCTTCTATCGGCTTGTGGGTGAGTTGCACAACGGAGAGGCAGACCAGTATATGCTCCTTAATTTTTTTAACTTGACGATCCTTTGCCCAGCTTCGCCTTCAGCGCCAGAAAGTGCAAAATCTGGCTTAAATCTGGGCAGAATTCAAGATAGAAACATTGTTCTATCTTTTCCACCTTCGACCTGGCTTTGAATGCCGCTTTCTTCTGTCGAGTCGTCGAACCTACTTGTAATTTGGACTTGGGCGTTCCGTGAGGGCTGGCATCGCGGCCATTGCCTGGACATGCCTCTCTTGGATTTCTGTCCTGCCGATTCAAGTCCGCCTCTTTTTCTTGTGCTCAGCTCTGTGAAACCTATGTTATCCTCCTCCATGGTTAATTGTTTTCTCTATCGACGATATTGGCCCAACTTCCAGGCTAGGGTTCTTTCAAAGAATACCATTGTGATTTGTGAGAATGTTGGAAATCCCTTATTAAATAAAGTAAAATTAAATTATTGTAATTTTTAGGGTAAAAAAAAAGAACGTTAAATAACGCCACACAAGGCTGACGGGGCGAGCGCGCTTGTGAGAGACAATTTTTACATTTGAAATAAATTTGTTGACATCTATTTTCGAATTCACATTTTGAAAATATAAAAGAGAATGGCAATATTGAAAATGATTCGTGAGCGAGGAAGGCTATGTTAGGGTCCTCCTCCAGACCAGAAGGAGGAGAGTTAGAGCACTGCGTAGCCGCACGTCCGAGAGAGAGAAAAATGGAGAATAATAAGACTAATATCTTAATAAGATTTCAGGATTTTTCGCTTTTTCTTTCTTCCACCTTTTAATTATTCACCCAGCCCTAAGGACAATTCTGTGGAACTTTGTGGGGATTATGATAAACATTAAGCGGTAGCGTTTTACTATCAATAGGCTTTGATCTGTTTTAATTCAAATATCTGGAATTATTGCATGAAGGACTTGTACACATTAATTATAATATTGTAACATAGAGTTAATTGATAAATCAAATTTTCGCGAACTTTTACCTTATTGAATATTGATTTAAAAAAATGGAGTAGGCCTAATACAAGGTGCGTTCATTAATTTCCAGGACTGCTCTGTATCTTTGAAAAAATAAAACAAATAAAAAAACTAATTTGATATTTTTCAAAATATGCCCCTCCTGCCTCAATACACCCGTTCCATCTTTTTTTCCAATTGTCGAAGCAGGAGATAAAATCACTTTTTGAGAGGTTCCTCAAGGTTGCCTTCGATTCAGCTTGTATCATATCAACGTTGTCAAATTTCCGTCCTTTCAAGTTAATTTTCAATTTAGGATAGAGGAAAAAGTCATTGGGGGCTAAGTCGGGGGAATAGGGTGGATGAGGGATCTGTATGGTTGAATGCTTGGCCAAAAACTGCAAAACAACATGGACTGTGTGCGGCCGCGCATTACCGACGTGAAGTATCCAGTCATTGTTTTGCCATCTTTCAGGTCTTTTAAGGCGCACTGCCTCCCTTAAGCACCTCATTATCCCCAAATAAACAGATAGTCCAGTCACTGAAGATAATTCTTCTGTTAGATTTAATTAACTCCTTTATTTTTAGCTTGTTTTCCTCGCAACGAAATGATCTTGGACGCCCAGTATGCTGATCATCGTTTACCTTTTCCCGACCTTTTTGGAAGCGTGAAAATCATTCAAAAGTTCTTGAACGGGATAAAGCTGCATCGCCAAAAGCTTCTTTAATCAATTCATACGTCTCAGTAGCACTTTTTTTCAATTTAAAACAAAACTTAATGCAGATTCTCTGCTCTTCGAAAATGGCCATTTTAAAATTAGAAATGCGAACCTTACAAGGAAGTTGTTTTGTTCTATTTTTAGATCGGCGCGTGCGCCACGAGACTCGTGCTTTCAGTCAGGTGTGGTCGAATGTCCAATATTCAACTCTGTAAAAAAATATTTTCTCTAGCTTTTTTATTTATTTTATTTTTTAACCAGTCCTGGAAATTAATGAACGCACCTTGTATTTAGAGAATAAAATATGTAATATTTTGGGTCGGGCAAGAATTTATTTACTAATATTTATGTGTTGTCTGAACTCCAGCTTTTGTCAAAAAAAAAACACATGAATCTATTTTGTATTTTTAATTAAATATAAAATAAATAAATATGTTGTTATGTATTTTGATAAAGTTTGCAATAAGGAAATCGAAATAATAATAATTAAATATAATTTCTCGTTCTAAAATATGCCCATGGATAAACAGCGCATCATTTTCCCTAGTCACATGGCTTGTCATTCTGATAACCATAAAAATGAAAAGTAACTTCCCTATCAAGATATTGTAAGCAGATTATCCTTATAGAAGTCATTCTGAAGATAAGCACACATTGATAAGTTCAAATTCTCTAGTCATTACTGAGTATATAAGCTAAGGTTGAAATCTTGTCTTCCACCATTCAACATGAAGTCATTGCTGCTGGTACTACTCCTTGGTAAGTGTATCTTCAGCCTTATTTCTCAAATATTTTTGTATAGAATATATACTATTTAAAGCAATAGCGAACCAACTTTATATAATGAAGGAAGACATTAAGACGCGAATGTTTCTTTTCACGAATATAACAAACTTCTACTGTCCTTACTGCGACGAAAAACATATTGGGAGAACTTGGTTCATCAATCGTGAACCCTCCTAAGCGGTCACCAATTTAATCTACCAGGCTGCTTCTTTAGAGCTCTAATACTGTATTGGATCATTCTGCTTTTATATTCTGCTATATGCTTTTCTTTGATATAGACAATTGTTTCTTCTATGTCTACAACTTTTCATCATTTTATTTAATGCGTATAATTTTATAAACCATCATTTTTCACTAACGATTTTGTAAACATTTTTATTATGAAAAAGTACAGAGAGTTTTCAATTTTTATGAGAACAATTTTTCAACGCTGTATCTCTCTCTCGAAAGAAAGGTGCTATATTAATTATGTTTTATTCCTTTATTTAAATATTCGAAAAGCCTAAAATTATTCGAGATTTTTTAAAAGGTTAATTTTTAAACCTTCCAAAGAGAAATTCTGTTGACACAACTTATTAAATTATAAAAGAAAATATTGCCTTAACGCACTAAATGCACAACCAGCCGAAAAATAAAGAGAAATAAAAATATAATTCCGATATCTATGTAATAAATTGGAAATAATTCACTGAAAGGTTTTCCAAAAAAAAAAAAAACCTTCAAATCCGAATGAAAGCAGTCAAAGGAAATCGTTGCCCGTAAAATCCACACCTTCTGAAAAAAAAATACTTTAGCAATTACCATAATATCATTTTTACTATTTTCCTTATTATTAGGGGGAAATTCAGTAAAATGCGTAAAAAGCCTAAATTCAATGTTCTCAACTTGCTCCATATTAACAAACGCAAACCCTGCAGCAGAACCTTTTATAGAAATGACTAATGTATTTATTTTTAAAAAGGGGCGTTCATGTATCTGGTAAAAAACACAATTTTTTTAATTTCGAAAGATTTCTTGTTTTTTTTTTCAATCTATTGCACAAAGAAATATAGATATTTACTAATTCTTGAAGAGTACATGGAAGCAACTGAATATGAAATGAAAACATGTTCTTTCAAAAAAAGTGTTCTAGTGTCTAGTGTTCTGAAAAAATATTTTTATGTGATACAAACTACCATGAAACAACACTACTACTAAACTGACCCAAGTCATCTAATGAGGAGTGCCTGACTGAGAATGTCCTGTGATGTCCAGGTGTTGTCGCCATCAACGCCGAAAGCCACGCGGAACTGATCTGCGATGCTTGCCAACATACTAATATTGATGTAAGGTCCCTTTCCTTTACCAAACATTTAACTCCCCCACATTTAAATCAATTTATTTTCTATTAAAGATTATTTCAATTTTCTTCCTTTCATATTATGCAGACAAAATTTTGCATTCCATTTTTTTGTTGTTTTTATAAAAAAAGGCTAATTATTTTATAGTTTGAAATATTTTCTTTTGATTATATTTTGAACATATTTTTTATTTGAAAGAGCACTTATAGAAAAACATATGCATTCATTTCATTAACTCATTTTTTCTTCTTATTAAAACCCATTTCACTAGTTAAAAAGTCCCTCTATCCTTTACTAAATGAGTAAAACAGTGAATCTTTTCAGATCATTAAAAATGGCACAATACCAGATATGGAAAATTGATTTACCAAAACTGATGATGTGACTTATTTAATGGTCTTAAAAGTAAGGGGTATATTTTGTATATATATTTCCTATAGCATAAGGTTGAGGCATGGTGGTATTTCATGCACCAAAAGAAGCACCTTTCCATTTAAAAATGCTTTAAACAAGTTTTGTTTATCACCCTACTACAAAACATAATGATAGATAATGGGTCACAAAATAGGTTTGGCCAATTCAGATGCATTTTATGATGTTTCATTGCTTGAAAATCGGTTGTGTCGTTTCAACAGCTTTAACATAATTTTGATGAATTCGACCGATTTCATAACTTTTTACGTATGATGAAATCGGTACCACCCTGTACTGATTAGAGCCATATAATGACACTATGGTATGCAGGTTGACTTTTATATGAATTTATAAAATATATTTGTGTTGTGATTATTCTTTATTACCTCCATTAAGGTTTGTGATAGAGGATAAACAAAAATACATTGTAATAATTATTTACTGAGGTGAGAGGTGGCTTCCTTTGGTAGTACACATGTATTTAATGCACACATTTATATATACTTCATTGAAAGAAGCCATTTATATATTTTTTCATTCATAAAAATCATGTGGTTTTTATCAAATTCTATAAACTTACTCTTCATTTTTTAGAGCCTCTATAAAAGGCTGTATTTATGGTATATAAAACATGGCTTATGTAGTGTAGGGTTTATGTTTCAGGTATATAGGATAAAACTCATCACCCAAAACGATATAAGTAGCACAATCTTGGGATAACTGTGGTGTACCTTTTTAAAAATTTGTTTCCTTTATATATATTTTTTTCAAATGTTGAGTTAATTCGAAGTTTATTTCCCAAAGCCAAGGAAATTAGTTCAGAGTATTTTCTAATTATGAATAAAATCAAGAATTTAAATAGATTAATCAATTAATTTATGTACTTTTTTACAAATATTTCAAACACATTTTATATGAGCTACTCGTGATAAAAACAAAAATATATTTTCTATATGGCGTTTTATTGTACTTTTAGGCTCTTACCTTCGAGGGTTTATGAAATTGAAAAAATTCAAATCGTTCTTTTTTAAATACAAAATAGCGTTTATTAATTCCCTTCTCTGAAATAACATTGCTGGCTCCCCAGTCAGTTCATAGAATCGGTCAAGAACTCAACTAATGGTTGGTTGCAAATCCCTATTTTCATGAGTCCTTGAGTTGTGGGTAAGTGTTGTCCAAGTTGATGTTCTCCTGTTGCATTAGGAGAACAATCTCTTGAAAATGCCGCGTGGATTCTCGTTTTTTATTGACCTTGATTTGTAGAATAAATAATAGTATGATATACCTAATTGTCCTTTAAACAAAGGTCATCTCGTCTATATAAGCCCCATAGAGTCTTTAACAATCCAAAATAAAGTTTTTCTGATGTGTTGCGCAGAAAAAATTGTGTTATGAAATCTGTACAAGACTTCTCAATGACGTGCGTTGTAAGTATTGGTTTGTATATTACTATTGTAGATTAAATTGTTTCCTTTCTGAACTAGAACAATTTAGATTACTGATATACTAAGATAAAATAAGTGACCTAATTGTTATCTCCAATATGATAACAGTAGACCTATGTCGTTGTCAAATTATAATCAATTCACATGTTTGAAAGGCATCATATACAAGTATGTTGAAACCACCATTCTCTGAGAGAAAAGCTGGTTGTCTACCTTAATTTGCTGAATTTGATGCTGAAGCCAAGATTTCATTTACACTGTAATTTTATACAACTATTCGATTATATATATATTTTTTATATGAAATCATAATGTTTTACGATGTATAGGAATATCATATGTCTTCAGCTATTATGCTCTCTTAAATGTTGTTCTTGACACATTGCAATAAAGCGTGAAATATGTTGAAATCTGAAGATAGTAGCAAGGTACCTTTACCAAACTATTTCATCTATATGCGGAGGTTTCTTTGTTCTAAATGGTAGTTTTTAACTTTGACTAGCTGGTGTTAGATTTTTAAAAGCTATGTGTACTTTGAAGAGATTAAATAATACTATATTACTACAAATAGTGATAATTTGTTTAGTTTGTTATATATTGAGGTGAATTATATGGAATTTCAGCCCATGTATCGATATCCTTTAATGAAACAGCTGATGAAAAGCTAATATTAATATAAAAAATATTAATAAAATTTCAAAATAAAATTTTGAAGAAATATAGTTGTTTTTGGAAGGTTCTCTCTTTCTCTCTATTGTATTTTTGATTCAAAATTCTTCCTTTACCAAAGAGTAAATATGTGAAAAGTACCCATCTCTTTTAAAATTTCGTTTGAAAACGGCATTTTATATAGCTTTTCTCACAGATATCAAAGAATTTTAGAACATCAGTTTTGAAATTATCGAACAAAATGCAATTTTTATACTTTAATTTCATCTATAGTCCACTTTTTATTTTTTGTATAAGATTTTAAGAGAAAAGATTTCTTGAATAGGCTGATTTTGTCAAAAAAAAAAAAAACAGAGTGAAGTAATCTATAGTCCACGTTTATATGAGATGCTAAGAGAAGAGATTTCTAGAATAGGCAGATTTTATCTGAAACAATCCAGAGTGAAGTAATCAGTAGTTTAATACATTATAAAGGGTGACTCTAACTGATGTGGCAGATGTTCTCGATGGAACTGAGGTTGGACATATCTGGCCGTCCTGTGATGAATGCCTGCATGTCGTCGACCCTATCCTGGAATACCTCTCTGAAGAAGAGAATTTGAAGACGCTCCTCAACATCGCTTATAGAATCGTTGATCCTTGTAAGGCGGCTCCTCATCATATACGCGATATGGTGAGTTTAAATAACTTCTAAATAATACATTTTTGCAACTCAAAGAGTTATATTTCAATTTAAGATTATAACTTTGATTTACCAGGATTTCGGCAAAATGCGCTGCACACTCAACATGTTTGCATTTAGATTCTAATAAACTTACAAGAGATGTCAATACATATTTTTCTAGATTTATCTTCAAAATGTCGGTAGAGGATTGCCGAAACGTCGTTGAATGAATTAAGAAAAGGTTGATGCTTCCATTTCCTATCTGTTATATCCATTTGTTTTTCACACATATTTAAAAGAAAATGTGTCTTTTACGTTAACTATATGTCATGTTTTGTTGAACTAAAATAAACAATTACTAAACTTTCACACGAGAGAGAAATATCAATTATTCAATCTGGTATTTTTCCTATAAGATTTTCTCTTAATAAGTTTCAAAGAGAGCGTCATAGACTCTTGCAAGATATATTCTATTTAAATACTTATATATTCCTATAATTTTATTAAAATTACACAACTCTATTATAAATAACCAGATGATAGCTAACAAATCTTGTTTGTGTGATCTACAGTGCCATCACGTTATTCTGAAAATTGCTGAAGACCTGATCCACAAGTTGAATGCCCACAAAGTGTGCTCATGGGTTAGGATGTGCAAATAGAAGATATTTTACAATATGGTTAATTAAAGTTGATGATATTTAAATATTGATTTATTTTACAGCACAAGTTTACAAAAATATAACATGAAGCCCTATTCAAATTATTATATTACTATTCGATACAATAAACTAGTTTCTAACTGTATATATATTAATGTTACACTTTCTCCCTATTAAATATTTTAAGCCTTTCAATTGGATAGAATTGATAGTACATTTTATACTAAAAAATACAACCCAGGTTCGAATCCTCTCTGAAACACTTTTGCTGGTTCATTTGCCTCCGATTCTTGCTTATGTTATTCATTTAATGGATGTATATTTTGTTTTATTTAATAAATATATTTCAACTCCACCCACACTTATTAGGTATTTGTGTTGGTTAATTCCATCTTTGGATATAGCTTAGTTCGATATGCTTCGCCATTCAATCTCCAGCCGCTTTACTATTGTATTAGACTGAATTTATTATAACCCTGAATTTGCTATTTAGTGCAGTAAATTATTGTTTCGTATAACCTATGGACATTTTCAACGATAGAAGACGCTGATTTGATGATGATATTTAAATATTGCTTAACAGACTAAATTTGTGGTTTTTCGGAAGTGAATTGCTCCAGGAATTAAATATTCAATTAAGATATACATTCTACACGACAACAAAAAAATGTCCATAGGAACCTCAAAACACCAATTTACTTTACCCAATAATAAATGCAAAGTTTATAATAAATTTAGTCTAATATTTTAAGAGACGGTTGATGAACAAATGGTTAAATCCCTCGATTCCCGACAGCCATGAACAATGTCCCGCATTAGACACTTTGTTTTAATATGTGAAAAACCTTCATCTATATTATTTATTGTTGCAAATATCATAAGCTAGGTTGCTCTTTCAGAGAGGTACCTAATAAAGTTATTTTGGAACTGGAACTGGAAGTCTAATAAAATAATAAAACGTCCTGGGGATTGAAATGGTGAAACCGCTGGATTTATCACTGATGATCCATGCTCTCCCTCTTCAAATTCAATCATTGCAGCATAAGAACTGTTAAATTGGTGTATATTTATACATATTCAAAATTAAAGTATCACTAAAAACTATTTCTGATTATGAATAATTTTCAGCGAGAATATTGAAATGTCCCTAAAATATGTTTTTGCTGGTATTTTTTGACAGAGAGCAAATAGAGTTGAATGATGTGAATTTATTATAAAAGAATATATAAATTGAGAACCTCTCATAAACCTTATATAATATATGTTGAAATAATTTTGGCAATGTGTTTCCTATTATATTTCATTGAATATTATCTCTACACACCTATTACAATGATAAAAGTTATTAAATGAAAAGGCATGACTCATAAGGAGTGAAGCATCTCAGCGGTTCCATCAACCTAATATCAAGACCGCTCTTCTATTGTTTAGGATTGTTTCTCTTATATAACGTGCATTTACCCTGGTACTAACTAAACACCTCATAGCTGCATCTCTTAGTAAAATTATGAACGGTATATAAGAGAAACAATCCAATACAATAGTAGAGTGTTCTGAAGATTACAATGATGATGCCGCTGAGAGGGTTCACCACTGATATATATAAGAAAAATTTATCTTATTTAATGATTTTATAATTCCAGAGATAGAACGAGTCTGTAGAAATAATATTTAATAATTATTAATAGAAACACATTGCTGAAACATATTATTACAAATTCTATCGATAGATTGCAATTATTAGTATGATAATATATAATATATTAAATTTTGATGAGAAAGAGTTGAATATATAATTTACTAGCCGATGTGTACCCGGCTTTGCCCGGGTTTCATCCGAGTGAAAGTTTGCCTAACGAATACCTTTGATAAAAATATTCCAGAACACACAGAATATAATGATAATAATGATAATAATATTCGTTACATTATATATTTATATAATATATAAAATATATTTTTCGAGAAAACATATCCACTCTCTCTACTGAATATAATTTTAAAAAGATATATGTAAATGAAAATACCTAGAGATATACAACATGATCTCAGCCAAAAGGCCGAGAAACGATATTTTATATAGAGAGATGACCTGTGTCTTCTGCTCTTGTGAATGTTTCGCTAGTAGAATTTCGTTCCTGCCTACTAAAAATTATTATCTGGCTCCGCCCGTGGACTGCTTTAGTGAATATTCCCCTAAATAATTTTGTTTATGTCAATCAAGCATGATACAGAATATATTATCATCATCATTACTGACTAAAATATATTGTTGCTCAGTACCTGGTTAATTATAATTTTTCTTGGTTAAAGCGCGATAAAAAACTATCTCAGATTTAACTCTCTGTCCTGTTCAAATTTCAGCGAGATTTGTTACATATTGAGGGCGTGCATAGCCGACAAACATTTATATATATATATATATATATGTTCCCGGCTTCGCCTGGTTTTATCCTAGTGAATGTTTGCCTAACGAACATTTGTTAAAACGATTCTAGCTAACATCCAATCCCTATACTGTATCTACACTAGTCTATACTCTCGATATTTTGAAAAATTTTCCAGGTCCCTTTAAAAATACTCGATAAGTTGAATAAAATCAATATTAATTGGTCCATGGTAATTTGAAGTTGAAGGAATAGTATCTTGCCACAAACGAACATTTGTAAATAACTGTATTTAGCGTATGAACCCGGTTTAGCCCGGTTTTTACCCGAGTAAAAGTTTACCTAATGAACATTTTTTAAAACGATTCTAGAAAACATCCAATACACCTATATATAGATTTATAAACGTATATAAATCCTTTCCTTTATATATCTATATATATAAAAATGAATGTTTGTATGTTTGTTTGTTTGTTTGTTGGTCTGTTGGTATGTCCGGTATACAAATTCGCAGTAGTTCACTAATTCAAACCAAAATTTCCATACATAGGTGAAAAATAACGGGGGTGACGATAGGCTATTTTAAAAAATATATAAATCAATTATTAAAACTATACATTCAAATTATTCAACTTAGCTCACGAGCAGCGCCCTCTATCAATACTAAAAGGTTATAAATACGTTTAAACCAATCGTGATGAAACTTTGGGAAGATGTTTAGTATACTACCGGGATGGTTTCTGGCTAATTACTCTTTAGAAATAACCTTTCGTTGCATTTTTATCTACAATAAAACCTAAATTCACTCGCAATCAGCGCCCCCTCGCGGTAGCCGTATGGCCTTAAATAGCCTCGCATGAGCTTATTTGTAACGTCAAGCTTAGCCTATAGGTTAGGTACACAGCTTCGTACCCCCGCAACCTAGGTTCGAGGCTCAGCGTGGGTGTTTTTTTTTTCATTTCTTTTATATTATTGTAGCAAATTATTAAAAATATTATTTTATTTAAAATGTACGTTTTATATATATAAAAATATATATAAAAAATATTTAAAAAAATATATATATATAAAAAATATATATAAAAAATATATATAAAAATGAATGTTTGTATGTTTGTTTGTTGGTCTGTTGGTATGTCCGGTATACAAATTCGCAGTAGTTCACTAATTCAAACCAAAATTTCCATACATAGGTAAAAAATAACGGGGGTGACGATAGGCTATTTAAAAAAATATATAAATCAATTATTAAAACTATATATTGAAATTATTCAACCTAGCTCACGAGCAGCGCCCTCTATCAATACTAAAAGGTTATAAATACGTTTAAAATATAAATCTTCTCAATATTTTATTAATAATAGTTCGCTTAATAACACATATAATATAAATATTTATATAATAACTGCTCTAATTTGAAATATTTGGTAGGTTTTATTTATTTATATATTTTAATTTTTAGATATAACTGCTCTAATTCGAAATATTTGGTATGTTTTATTTGTGTTCACTATATTTCTATTTATTTGAGGTATTATAATTTCCATGTTTCAAAAACCTATTTCAAAAAGGTCGTTAGAAATATGTAAGGCCTGAAATAGCTTTACATGCGAAAATTTATGATGCCAAGCGTGGCTTAATGGTTAGGTGTATGGCTTCGTATTTCCACAACCTTGGTTCGAAACTTAGCCTGGGTGCTTTTTTTTTTAAATATTATTGAAGCAAAGTTTTTTTTTTACAGTACCAAAATTTCCATATATAGGTAAACAAATACGAGGAAAACGATAGGCTATTTTAAATAATATATAAATTAAATATTAAAACTATATATTCAAATTATTCTACTTAGCTCACGAACAGCGCCCTCTATCAAGGTTATAAATACGTTTAAAATCGATATCTTCTCAAAATTTTATTAATAATAGTGTTCGCTTAATAATTAGAATACTTGATCTAAATCGAGATATTTATAGACGCTCGCTCGATTTGAAGATTTACACATGTGTATATCGTAACTAATCTAACTGTAAAGGTTGGAGCGGGACGTTTCACAAAAGTGACGTCCACGGTGCCAATTTATAATTGTAACGAATAGTATTTGAATAAAAACATTTAATCGGGTAACACCCGTCATTCGTCTAGTATATCTATAAAAACGAAATCCAAAATCGATGTTTGTTATCGCGTTGCGTAAAATCTACAGAATCAATCTTTATGAAATTTCGCATGTAGGTAGCTGAAGATTTCGTTCAACATTTAGGCTATTCAAAAAACTAAAAAAGTTAATGTGCCTTTTAAAAAAAATATAAAACCAAAAAGCGTTAGTTCCAGCCTTTTACCGCTTGGGCGCAGCACTGGTCACGACGATAAATGAATTTGATTGGTTAATAATTAACACGTGGTTTGCTTACACGATGAATGTTAGTTTGTTCACACGATGAATGTTTTTAAAATTAAGATTATCCAATCACCGTGACACTTTAGGAAGTTATTTACTACTAGCCGAATGGCCCGGGCAACGCCCGGGTTTTACCCGAGTGCGTATATATTTTAAAAACGTTTTAATTCAAATACTATTCGTTACAATTATAAATTGACGCCGTGGATGTCTCTCTTGTGAAACGTCCCGCCCCAAACTGTGTGTGTCTTGAAAATATAAAAATTATATAAAAAGATTAAATAATTGTGCAAAACGGTATATACGATATATAAACATCAAAAGAAATAATGAGCCTATCGTTCAAATATAAAATTCGAATAAATATAAATGAGATACTAAAAATTAAATACCTATTTAATGAATATCATATTTTATTCTTTTATAAAGGTACTTATATATAATTAAATACTTATATATAATATAATTTATATAAAAAATATAAATATATAAAATATAGGGATATATACATATATAGGGATAATACAGTATAGGGATTGGATGTTAGCTAGAATCGTTTTAACAAATGTTCGTTAGGCAAACATTTACTAGGATAAAACCAGGCGATGCCGGGAACATATATATGTCATAATATATGCTCTTCCAGGATTAATAAAACAAACCTACAGTCAACGAGAGAGAGACGTCGATAGAAGACAACTAACTTACGACCATTTTGGCCACATTCCTGAGGGGGCCGCCCGTCAACACCTGGGGACATTTTTGGATAGCCCCCCGGTTGTGTACACAGGGAAAACGGTCGTTCAGCGGGTCGGTCGCCCGTCGATCCGCTCTCTCTCGCTGATTGCCTGGAATTCCTTCCAAACTTGTTGTTTCATTATTTCTCAACTCACCACATCATTACCACTATATTGCCACATCGAAAGTCGACAGGATAAGACCTGGCCGGGAAGCAAATCCCTCATATACCAGAGCATGAAGAAACAAGAAGCCAAGCCACCATGATCGGCCAAACCCAACTCAACTGTAACCACTCCTCTTCGAGCCCTCAACCCCTTCCTGGCCAACTTTTGAACCGTTACCCTGAAGAAGTGATCGCCTACGACGGAGATGAAGCTGCCGCCCACTTCTTCCAGCACTAGACCTGCCCAAGAACGATCACCGCGCCAGAGCAGGACACCTTCCATCATCATGGACAAGACTCCGCCATATCCCTGCCGCTACTGTGATGTACAACACTGGTACGCACAGTGTCACAGACAGAACTCTCCCGAATCTCAATGAACTTACCTGCTCTCTAAACCAGCATAACCTGTAAGTGAAATTTTTTTACCCCTTCCATTCATTCTTTAAAGAACTCACTCCTTGTAAACTCTGATGCCAATCTTTACATAATTAGCTCCATACTATTTAGCTAGATATTTGTAACCCATTTAATTAGTTATCTTACCATTAGAATTTAACAATCGTCATTTTAATTAAATAATTTCCATTTTAACGTAACTTTAAAAAAAAAAGGAATTCTACCTATTAACGCTTTACGATTTTTACTATTAACAATATATTTTTCAAAATCAACTTATCTATCTGCCCCTTAATGCCCCTCTCATTCTTACAACTTTGTTAACCTTATACCAGCTCAGGACCTTTATAGAGAATTATTGATTAATCAATTATCGAACTTCTATATTGTCATTTCAAAATCCTAACCTTCGCCCTTCATTTATGATAATGTATTTCGTAGTTCATCTCTAGCATATCCACCGACCCACACCATCTAGCCAATGGCGTGTTCGTCACAGGGTGCAGATTGACTAACTGCTAGATATTTATCAACCCCTTTTTTTTCGCACTTGAACAATCTGCATCGAGCGACACAGTTCGCTTCTTCTTCTCGCGCCACACGTTCGCCACACGGACCCTGTCTTCAAATCTATGTTTGTCCATTGTCCAAACCAGCACGATATAGCCTACCTTCGATATTTCCCACGGAGGTACGTTAAACATCGTCGCTGATTCTGTCCTGTCCGTCATCATTTCGCGCAGACATGGGTTTCATGTTCAACCCACCGCGAAATCATCGCCTTGCACAAGCTCCCACGACGGTTCAAACACCTCGTGTCCGAGCAGCTTGTCACTTGTAACGGACAACGCAGTCCTCGTCCCAATTTTTGGCACTGTGCGCGCATACTTTCCGCAATTTAAATATAAGTCCATTCGACTTCCTCACCTACACACGGGACTTTTCCCCTCGGACTCGCTACACAAGTAACTACATAGATAAGGTAGATTGGCCCAGGGCAAGTTTCCCCTCGCTCTGTTCGCCAAGGTTCTAACATTGTATGTAGTTTTATATTTACCTCAGTCCTGAGCTCACACAATTGCCAACCTCAATCTCATTTCTCGTACTCTACACCTATAGCATAGAAAGCCCATGAGAAGTTTCCCCTTGCCATGTCCGCCTGAAAAATATCTTAAAGTGTAGAGTTCCCCAGTTTTAATGATCTTCAGAATTTCATCATATGTATGTGACTCTTCTTCTCGTTGTTCACGCTCTCCATATCACTTCCCTTATAATACATTAGATTTTGTTGTATATAGCCTTCTATAACCTTGATATTTTCAAGAATTTCCTTAAATATCAAACTCTCCGGTGTTGTAAAACTGCTTGTAAATAATATTTACTTGTACTATACAATATTTTATTTACATAAAATTATGTCACCATTACCTTAACTAATTTCAACTGTAAATTATTTTATCTATTCCTGGCTTCTCCAGCTTTAAGTATACTCAAACCATGTTCAGCCTTCTTCAACGGGGCCATATGTCATAATATATGCTCTTCCAGGATTAATAAAACAAACCTACAGTCAACGAGAGAGAGACGTCGATAGACGACAACTAACTTACGACCATTTTGGCCACATTCCTGAGGGGGCCGCCCGTCAACACCTGGGGACATTTTTGGATAGCCCCCCAGTTGTGTACACAGGGAAAACGGTCGTTCAGCGGGTCGGTCGCCCGTCGATACGCTCTCTCTCGCTGATTGCCTGGAATTCCTTCCAAACTTGTTGTTTCATTATTTCTCAACTCACCACATCATTACCACTATATTGCCACACACATATATATATATATATATATATATGGTAATTTAAAACAACAACCTCATATTGTGTAGATAACTTATAACAAGATTGCCATGTTGTATATAGAAACACATCTATAAATAATTATGCGCATGATTAATCTGTGTCTTTACATCACCCTATGTAATGTAATTTGTACAAAGTGGATAAATAAATAAAATCTGTAATAGATTTAAGAGTTGAGCTAAAGCAGAGATCGAGCATAGTATTACCAAAACAACAGTCTAAAGATGGAACTCATAAATCAGGTAGATTCACAATTCCCACGACAGGCCACCCACACTGTCACATGTGGTGGAATGCAGAGACCCCTCTCACACCTGGACAGGTAAAGGCGCCCTTTCTCAAAAACGCCCCTGTCACATAAGGTCACCCCGTCTTTAACCTATAAATCATCACCTTACAGGGACTTGACAGTTCAGACAGTTCAGTCAGTTGAGTTTAGTTCACCCTTAGCGTCAGCTCACGTCGGTCGTACCTTATGTCGATCTCAACTATCATGTAGACGAGCAAGAAACTTCTATGTCTCCATCTTTCGCTCCTGGCTCAACTTTTATCTGTTTACGGAACTTTCTTAGTGCAACTGTGTCTTCGTTTTTTGTGTGGATATCCCCAGCTTTCCACTCTGCCTCGACCACGACTGCCTGTATTTTGTGAGAACTTTTAAAGGTCTTCCAAGGTGCAGAGAGGTACTGGAAAACTCTACATCCTGACTGTTCCTCTTGGTCAACACAGTACAACAAGAGCTACCAGGACTTCAAATTTATTTCAGTAGTCGACAGGATCTCTACAAAAGCTACTGGAATTTTCATCTCATCACAGATAAGTCGACAGCAACTCATCATCACATTTAAGCCGACAGGATGACCAAAACGAAGGATGACACAACGAAGAGGTAAGAAGACTGTTCAGATAGGAAGCGAGAAAGAGCGAAGATGGAGGAACAAGCCCGACCATTCCAACGAAACGTCCAAGCAATCTCTCCCCAAGATATTTACGGAAGAAACGCCGCCCCAACGGACTTCCGCATACCCGCTAACCGATCGCCAACGACGGGAGCAAGCTGACCGCGCCAACGACAGCCCTGATATTCCCGCAAGTCATGGAAACCGAGCAGCGATGTGGCCCAAACCCTGTGACAAGTTCCACACCTTCGACTTGACATCGTCGAGACAATGCTCAAGGCAACAAGCCACAATCAACTTCACAGAAACTACAAGCGTCTACAAGCTCTACATGGAGCGTCTTCAACGTCAGCAGGAATACAAGACCAAGTTTCCTGACTGAACTTTCACACAACTGTAAGTTTAAAAAAACCTACCTTAACTTTATCCTCAAGTTCAAAACTTGATTCCCTATAAATTTTGTATTTATATTTTCACTTTAAGCATTTTAAAATCAATTTTTACCTTTTTTATACCATTTTTTAATTCAATTTTTAAAACCTTCACATTTTCATTGATCAAATTTACTCAATGTTTAATCAAATTATAAAATTTCAAGTTATTACTCTCACAATTTTACTTAAAAAAAAAATTGCCCATCACGCATTTTTACCAATTGACTAATTTTACATGTCTTTCCAAAATTTACCTAAAATGGTACTATCCAAATATACAACTTTAAAAAAAAAAAAACATTATTATTATTTTTTAAAAAATCTCATTCATCATAATTCTCAACTTATTTTTGTTTTACTTATTAGTTATATTTATACCAAAAGACCAATATCTTTATCAATTCTTAAAATTTGGTAATGTTCACCATTTTAAGTAAGCGCCCAATTCAAATTATTGGTAACTCTCACGACATTGCCCTTTTATAAGAATCATTTTAATTATCATAATCAACAATTTAAAAAGTATATTCAAATTTTAAATATAAATTAACATAGGTGAAACGCATTTTTTTTAAATTGCAAAAATCGGAAGATACAATATCTTCAAAACCACCACTAGGGAAAACAACTATCTTTCCCAAAACAAGTTAAAATTAAAGATTCCCTCCACTTCATCGCCAGTAGCTAAATTAGGTCACAACCTACCAAACTTATTAACAACATGTTATTCTAACTTAGATACACTCCCTCGTCTCTACTTTTTACATGCATAATTAAACAACCATACATCTCTCTCCACAAAATCTACAACACCCTCACACATCACTTTCTCCAATTGGCAACAATTTTTAGTGCGCGACTTAACACACAAATCCAAATCTTGAGCCACACAAGCCTCCACTTAGCTCTATATCGTCGCCACAATAAAATAATTTCACATTAAGCATGCCACATCCACTAACAGTAAAATATTCTCTCGATGTGTTTCATACAACAACCACCCATGACTTTATTAAATTTGTTATTCATAGTGAAACAGGTTAGATTTGTACCAAACTAAGACTTCACGTGACACCTTTTCATTCACATTTCTCACTTCGTGTCACAATGCCACACCACAAAAACTTTTTCACTTTTCAGGCCAAAGACGCCTTCACGCCTGTGACACCACATCTCAACTCAAAGCGTGTCCACGTTGAGAGTCGAACTTTCACCACACATCTAAACCTGACATCACCTAATAACATTTTTTCTAAGTCTAAACTAAATTCGAAACACAACAACTACAAAACACCGAGAAAATCATATCTTTCAATTATAACAGTTAATTGCCAACTCAACAAAAGAGAGAAAGTAAGTTTCGAGTAAATCTCAAACATAGCAAGCCATCCCACATGTGTGACCACCCCAAAAATAGAATTTCCGTGAAAAAAAAAAAAGGGGGGGGGAAGTGGACGCCCTTTTTGACGCCACTCCCTTGGTCACTACTATCTTTTGAGAATATCTTTGGACATGCCCTCTCTTCCCCCTCAAGGCAGATCTTCTTGACCGCTAGCTTCATGACGCCATTTTGAACACATGTGTCACACTACTCATTTAGATTTCCTCGAGAATCTCACAAATCTCACCAACGAGATATCACAACACAACATACATTAAACATTTTACATGTTAATTGATAACACCAATTAAAACAATTTGGTTAAGTCTTATATAGACTTTTTAACGCGAAAGAGAAATCATTCTCTACATACCAGCATTGAGGACAAACGAAAAGATCATTTCACATATTCCCAGTTTCAGAGTCATAGAAACACCGATGTTACCAAAGGGATATAATCTAGTCACACACCACAACTGTAACTTTTCGTCAAAAGAGACAATTTTTGTTCAATTTTACACTACTTAAAATTTATCCAATCATTAATAACCTTCAATTATATTATAAATTTTGTATAAAATCTTGAATAATTATTCTTATTCTTACCTTTCAATTATATAAACAAATTTTTTAATCCAACATTTAAAAAAAAAAAAACCTTTAATCAAATTTACTTTTATTTTTCATGATATTATTTTAGTATTGTAAAACATCTAATTGTTTCAAAAATTATTTTTATTTTATTATTTATTATATATTTTATATATTACAGGTTTAATTTTGTCCACTTACACTTTTTGTACCCGCAATCATATTTCTATATTTCTATTCACTATATTTTATTTGTTTAAATACCTTTATTATCTGACAAAGTTTATCATCCACTATCGGGCATCTACAACAATCGTTTTCAACAATCATATTCTTTAACCAATCCCCTATATTTTTCATCACTATCTTTTCAGTCATTGCGTCACATCAAAGTAGAAAAACGACAGCACTGCTTGACAATTTATTTTTTGATTTCGTAACTCAACAAACTCCTTGAACACCGTTCCCCAGACTTACCAATCCAAACTTCTGGTCTGAACAAGCTTCAAGAGTTAATTTCATTTCATCCGCAGAGCAAATCACCAACGCATTCACAAAGCGTTCACGTTTTTCAACTTTCAACTTTTTTTTTCAGCTCTAGCGGACCACATTCAACCTTTGATTTCGAGTCAAGTCAGATCACCTACTGTCGCTACAATTCTACTTATCGCAGTATACTTATCGCACTCCTTTCTCAATCATATTAATAAGCAACTTTTCTTCAACAACTTTGAACCCAATAATCCTAAAATTGTGACAAAACACTGTAACCCTTATATAGGATCGCAAGTGAAACATTGCCAAGGAAGACAGCTCAAGTCTATATCCTCGCTTTGCACCTGGATCTGAGTATTTGGTTTACATGAGCACTTCTAACAATTACATATTCTTCAACAACTTTTCAACCCAATAACACTACAATTGTGACAAAGCACTGTTACCCTATACAGGATCACAGGTGAAACATTGCCTAGGAAGACACTCAAGTCCATATCCTCGCTTTGCACCTGGACCTAAGTATTTGATTGCATGTGTAAATCTCACAATTGCTTATTCTTTAACTACTAA
The DNA here is from genome assembly GCA_030710605.1 of Cordylochernes scorpioides. NCBI lineage: Eukaryota > Metazoa > Arthropoda > Arachnida > Pseudoscorpiones > Chernetidae > Cordylochernes > Cordylochernes scorpioides. The sequence continues at coordinate 107,904,118 of CP092866.1, read as the reverse complement.
CCCTGTCCAACGCCCACCAATATTCTCTTAGAATGTGAATTTTTATGTCATCATTTTATCTTAATCATCTTTTTTGTTAATCAAACACAATGTCATTTTTATTTCACTTTTATATACCCAACAAATATCATCTTGTTATAGCCCTTTTTAACCCTCACAGTTTAAATTAATTAAAATAAATTTTAATTACTTACCTGTGTTAGAGAGGCTTTACCCGCCTAAACCCGGATAAACCCTTTCACTCCCGGGGCCCATCTATGGTAATTTAAAACAACAACCTCATATTGTGTAGATAACTTATAACAAGATTGCCATGTTGTATATAGAAACACATCTATAAATAATTATGCGCATGATTAATCTGTGTCTTTACATCACCCTATGTAATGTAATTTGTACAAAGTGGATAAATAAATAAAATCTGTAATAGATTTAAGAGTTGAGCTAAAGCAGAGATCGAGCATAGTATTACCAAAACAACAGTCTAAAGATGGAACTCATAAATCAGGTAGATTCACAATTCCCACGACAGGCCACCCACACTGTCACATGTGGTGGAATGCAGAGACCCCTCTCACACCTGGACAGGTAAAGGCGCCCTTTCTCAAAAACGCCCCTGTCACATAAGGTCACCCCGTCTTTAACCTATAAATCATCACCTTACAGGGACTTGACAGTTCAGACAGTTCAGTCAGTTGAGTTTAGTTCACCCTTAGCGTCAGCTCACGTCGGTCGTACCTTATGTCGATCTCAACTATCATGTAGACGAGCAAGAAACTTCTATGTCTCCATCTTTCGCTCCTGGCTTAACTTTTATCTGTTTACGGAACTTTCTTAGTGCAACTGTGTCTTCGTTTTTTGTGTGGATATCCCCAGCTTTCCACTCTGCCTCGACCACGACTGCCTGTATTTTGTGAGAACTTTTAAAGGTCTTCCAAGGTGCAGAGAGGTACTGGAAAACTCTACATCCTGACTGTTCCTCTTGGTCAACACAGTACAACAAGAGCTACCAGGACTTCAAATTTATTTCAGTAGTCGACAGGATCTCTACAAAAGCTACTGGAATTTTCATCTCATCACAGATAAGTCGACAGCAACTCATCATCACATATATATATATAAATGTTTGTCGGCTATGCACGCCCTCAATATGTAACAAATCTCGCTGAAATTTGAACAGGACAGAGAGTTAAATCTGAGATAGTTTTTTATCGCGCTTTAACCAAGAAAAATTATAATTAACCAGGTACTGAGCAACAATATATTTTAGTCAGTAATGATGATGATAATATATTCTGTATCATGCTTGATTGACATAAACAAAATTCTTTAGGGGAATATTCACTAAAGCAGTCCACGGGCGGAGCCAGATAAAATTTTTAGTAGGCAGGAACGAAATTCTACTAGCGAAACATTCACAAGAGCAGAAGACACAGGTCATCTCTCTATGAAATATATAAAATATATAATATATAAAGGTTACCGATTTAAAAGTCTATTTAATAATTTTAGATTGTATAAGAAACATATTTTCATTTTAGTATTCTACTTTATGTTATATTATATTATATATTATATAATATAATATATATGTGTAATATATATGTGCAAAACGGGATAATATATATATAATATAATATATATAATATAACGGTATAATAACGGTATAAAGAAATAATGAGCCTATCGTTCAAATATAAAATATAATATAATATAATATATAATAAATTTATTTTTCAAAAGGTTACAAGTTTTTCTCTAAAAAGTGTAGCGAATGGTCAGTCTATTTACATATTTTTATTTACAACCTCAATAAATGACAACAGTAAAAGTAAACAAAGATATTTACATTTAGCAGCAACACATAAAATTCCGAGGATAAGTTTCTTTATTTCAAAAATGATAATATTTTGAGCTTTCGGGCGTAAACAGCCCTTCTTCAGGAATATTTGAAAACAAATTCTTTGAAAACAATTTCAAGTAGAAATGTTTGTACACAAATGGATGGTATCCTTCTTTGGTCTCGTATAGCGTGAGTGAATTCCATGCCCACGTGATTTAGTTTAAATCTAAAAAGCCTTTATAAAGAGATGCGTTTTTTCCTTTAGAAATATTGGCCGATTATATTGAATATATTGAAAGGATTACTTGTCTTAAAATGAATATTTTATGTCTGAATTAAATTTATATATATAAATTAATCGGGAAATTGCTATTGTTTATCTAGAATGTAGTTTTATGTATCAGGATTGTGTATTAAGCTATTGTATATTTCTGGGATATCTATATGTCTATTGATGCTCTGGTGTTTTTTGGATACTATTGCTTCTAGGATTAGTCTTTTATGTTTATCTTTTATGTTGGTGTAGTAGGTTTTTGGTTCAGCTAAATTAAAAGTATGGCCTGTTGTTTTAATATGTTGAAAGATAAGTGATCTATTGTCTTTGTTTTTTATATTTCTATTGTGTTCATTAATCCTGTCCTTGACTGACCTGCCTGTTTCTCCTACATATATACTATTACATTGGTTACATTTAACAGAAAAGATGGCCTGTTTGTTGTGTATTGGTAGGATAGGGCTATTGTTTTTGGTGTTAGGATTTCTAACTATAGAACCAATGTTTGGAGTATTTTCATAAAAAATCCTGATTCCGTGTTTTTTAAGTTCTCGGGCTATTTTGATGTTATTGGGGGAATAAGGTATGATGCATGTTGATCTATATGTATGGTTATTGTTGATTGTAGAAGGGTTATAAAAATGTCTTAGTATAAAATTTTTTGGGTATCCTGCTATGAGAAGGTTTTTCATTATGTTTTGAGTTTCTATTGTTTTAAATGTTTGATTGGAACAATGGGTATGGATCCTTTTTGTGAGGGTTTTTATGGTGTTTATTTTATGATTTAAAGGGCAATATGAGGAGTAGTTTATATAGTTGGGTTGGAAAGTGGGCTTATACACCAGAGGATTCCACCTTACGATATTTACATTTGCTATCATGACTCCTGGTCAGTGCTGTGGCCCTTGCCGTTATGGTCCCCTGATGTCCTGCAGCTCTCCAGCAGTCTTTCTATGGTCTCTACTAGTGGCTCCTCGATAAGATGGTCCCCTGGCCTTGATCCATTCTTGTCTGTAAGGTCTCCTGTCATCTGCTCTAGGTCGTTCTCCTGGATCTCTTCTATGGTCGTCGTATCCCTGTGCTCCATGTCCGGTGTTCCACCTTCCTCGTCATCACATGCCAGCTCCCTACATCGTTCCAACAATCTATCCATGGCTTCCATTTCTTTATTTCTCTGTAACTTATCGTAAGGTTCATTCTTCTTTTCTGTTGAGATAATTTCCATCGTCTTTTTTAGCACCAGGGATTGAATATATGCAAAGTCACTTTTTCTTATGTTTATTTCCTTCCTGTATTGTTTGTTATATTTGGTTACTATTCCATCCCATGTTAAGACTATCGGCACTACTTTTACGGGCATTTTTTCAGTTTGGGCCATGTCCCTCGCCAGTAGCTGGTATTTTCATTTCTTTGTCAGCTCCGTAGTTTGGATATTGTCTTGGGAAGTAACGCCTATATCTATGATTGCTATGTCTTTTTTTATTTTGTCATATACTATTATATCAGGTTTGTTAGCTCTGATATTGATATCGCTTATCATTGGCAGATCCGTTATTATCTTGGCGTATGAATTTTCAATCTTAGTCGTTATTTTGTGGAGCTTTATCTTCTTGTTCTCTGTGAAATTATATATTCTTGCCAAGTTGAAGTGGACGCATCTCACCACTTCATTATGCCTCTCAGTGTAGTCGTAAGGAAGCAATCTTCCACAATTTGTAGCAAGGTGGTCCACCGTCCTCTGTACCCTTTCACAGTGAGGGCATTTCAGGTTCTTATCCTTCGGGAACACGTTTCTATCTTGTATGAACATGTAGAATCCTTCATTTTGTGGTGTGTTGTTTCCCGTTTTGAGCCACTGTGAGGATTCTATCATGTCCAATAGCGGTTGGTCTTCATTTTTAAAGAATGTTCTGTGGATTATTTTCTGGCCAATGATTTCTCTTAGATTTTCAATCTGTTTTTCTTTCAGAGTTTTCATTGTGATGTTTTGGGCTTCTATTTTGTACTTGTTTTCTATAATTAGTTGGATGTGCGTGAGCATTGTGTTTTCGCCCTGTTCACACGCTTTAATGGCTTCCTTTCTTTTTGTTGTCCCCCCCCCAAATATATACTTGTAGAGGCTTAGCAGAATTCTTTCGTTTTTTTTTGGACCAATTTCACCAATCCTCTTCCCATTTCTTCGCGTTGAAGATATAATCTTTCTTTATTTGCTGGCTTAAGATGGATTTTGAATTTGCTCAGCGTTGTTCTCACCTTTTGGTCCAACATTTCTAGTTCTCGCTCACTAAACTCCACGATTCCAACGTAGTAGTTTATGAGCGAGAGCGAAAATTCGTTGAAAGCAGCGAAGAGGTTTTTAGCGTTCAGCTTGGTTTCCGCTAAAGATTCCATTCTGGATACTATTTCTCTTTTTATTCTCTCTTTATTTTCTGGGACGACTGCGCTGGTGTTATCCTCTAGAACACCTAAATATTTATATGTTTCTTTTTTTGCCAGTGTCCCAAATTCCTGAATTTCTGTGGAGTTTGTCGCTGTTTTTGTCGGGTTGATTTTGAAGCATATATTATTCAAAAGCTGAGTTGTCTTGATCGCTAAGAGCTCAAGATCCTTGTCGCTATAGGAAAATATTTTTATGTCGTCTATAAACAATAGGTGATTTATTTTAATTTTTTCCTCTCCAACTCTCATCTCCACTTGGGGACTGTCTTCTTTGTTGAGCTCCCTTGTTATCGGCTCGAGGCACATGACGAAGAATAGAGGTGATAGCCCATCTCCCTGCAATATTCCTCTTTCTATTTTCACTGTTTTGAGGCACTGCTTGCCATAGTACAATTGTGCTTGCCATTTGTCTAGGGCAATTTTTGCGAATTGTTGAATTTCTTTTGGAACTCTTGATGTTTCCAATATCTTAAGCAAGTATTTGTGGTCGATGCTGTCAAAAGCTTTCGCTATGTCGATCCACATGGTTTTCAGTTTATTTGCGTGTTCTTTGCATATAGCTTTGTTTAATATGACCTGTTCCTTGGCGCCTTGAGTTCGCTGCGTCGTTCCTATCTGATAGACAGATATCGTTCCTTATCTATGTATTTGTTCAGCTTTCTAGATAATATCCGCGTGATTAATTTGTACAGGTTGCTCATGCAACTTATGGGGCGGTAGTTGCTGGGGGTGTTCTCTCCTCCTTTAGGAAACAAGAAGGTTTTTGCAGTAAACATCCAGTCTGGAATTGTTTCTGGATTCCTTATAGCTTGAACAACGGCTTTATATAGATCTTCGTGTAGCGGGGTCAATTTTTTAATAAAGAAATTATAAATTTTATCTATACCGCCTGCTTTCCAATTTGGCGAATTTTTCAATGTTTCCTCGAATTCTTCTTTTGTTATTTCTATTTGCTCGATAGGTTTGTTTGTTTTCTCAATATTCTGGATGAGGTATTCCGGATAATCAGGTCTTGATTCTTCGCCCAAGTTTTGGACCAGAAATTTGTTAAATCTTCTTCATTAATGGGTCCTTCATTTGCTTTTTGTGGCTTTAATTTTCTGTAAAATGCTCCCCTATTCAGTTCAAACATATAATTTGTCTTATTAAATTCACTTCTTTTTTTCTGATACCTCTATTCTTTTCTGTATTACTTTTATTTCTTGGTTTATTTTTTCTTGAACTATTTTTAAATCTGATATTTTCCTGGGGTCGCTTCTATACTGTTCATATGCCATTTGCGCTGCATAAAAAATTTTGCTGATTTTTTCCAAGTTCAGATTCCCCATTAGGTTTTCCTCAATATAATTGTTAATTTCCTCTAGAATATGCTTTTTATATTTTACGTATGAGATTTTGAACGTCGATGTCCACTCATTAACTGGTTTGTTCGAGCATTCTTCTGTCGCTTTCTCCATTGCCCTTGTTACTCTCAGCCGCAATTCTATGTTTACTGGGTTATCGCTGTTTGCCTCTTCATTTGTTTCTTTTTCCTTATCTGGTTGGCTTACTAGTTCTGATGAATCCCTATCTTCCCTTTCGTTTGTTCTCTCACCTTCCTCTTGGCCTATTTGGTTATTGGTGATTTCACTATCGCAAATTCTACTGTCACTGGTTTGCTCGCCGTTGTCTGGAACATTTGAGGTACTTTCTCTTTCGTCTTCTTCCTGACTTTGGCTTACAACAGGTGCAGATCCGTTGGATGTCCCTCTGTATTCATTGACGATATATATGTATCTTTCGTCCTTGATAAGCTTGTAAACCTTTATTCTTAGAGTACCAAGATTTATTGCGCGTCCAAATCGGCTTTTTCGGTATTCTTCTTGGATTTTAGGCCAAGAAATACTTCCTGCCCTTCCCTTTCTATCGGCATATTTATAAAATGATTGGATAAGAAAGATATTCTCACTTCTCTCTATATCTTCATCTGACTGGCTGGAGTGACCATTCTGCCTCCAAGTTAATGTAGGATTCAAGTTGATATTTTCTTGAAGGTTGTTTTCAGCCATTCACAATCTGATAAAGAAGAAAAATGGGAATAAAATTTACACACACAAATCCTACCAACATGAACAAAAAAAAATTCTAAATAAAATAAGGCTTAACAATACTATCACGTTTGTAAAAGCACGTGTTTGCAACTTTCTAAGACACTAATTGATCAAATTTTCGAAATTTCTTATTTTTTGATACAGATTTTTACCTTGCCCTTTACTATTTCGAAAATGTTTGTTTTTAATATTGAAAAATTATCACTTTGGCGCTATTTTTGATCAATTTTCCAGGTTTTTTTGGGAGAGGGAAAAAAAACTTGTTTACACTTACCCACGTCGTGATGTAATATATAAATATAATAATAATAATAATAATAATAATATATATAATAATATAAATAATAATATAAAATATAATATATATTATAATACAATAAAATATAAATGAGATACTAAAAATTAAATTTCTATTTAATGAATTACATATTTTATTCTTATAAAGATTATCGATTAAAGGTACTTATATATATTTAAAGGTTCTCATAAAGGTTACCGATTTAAAAGTTTATTTTATTTTATTTAAAGAAACATATTTTCATTTAAGTTTTGTTATTTATTTTAAAAGATTAAATAATTGTGCAAAACGATAATTGCCTTAAAAAGAAATTGCCTTAAAAAAAAAAGAAACATTCGCGGTGATTTTGTCTTGCATTCGTTTATACAATTATTATATATATATTGGCATCATATATTAACTTTATGAACGGAAAAAAAGGTCCAGGGTAGCCTAGTGGTCATGGCATCTGCCCGGTAAGCGGAAGGTCGTGGGTTCGATTCCCATCCCTTGACACTTTTTTTATTTTATCCATTCTGACCAAAATCTATCCGTGAACTTCACACAGTGAATTTCACACAGACAGAATAAGGCAATTATATAAGTAGATACTAGTGGGAAGATTTCTGGTTTGAATTTGATTTGAAATAAATATTCTTTGCAATTTTATTTGCAAATTTATACTTTACTCACAACGACTCTCGCGGCATCTAGTGAAATTACATTTATAAATTGTAATAATGCTTAAAATGTGTTCCAAGTACACCTATCCCCCGATTTACACGGTACTTGTTTTACACGTTTTCGCTTTTACACGGTTTTCCAAATAAGTTTTTTTTTTTATCGCAATTTTTGTCGCGGGAAAAAATGCGGGAAATTTTGGAGGGAAATGATGGCAATTTACCAAATAGGTTTAATTAAAATAAAAAATTAGAACATTTTAATTTGAATAAAAATAATAATAAAAATATTTTTTAAAAAATAAAAGTTTTTAATCTTCACTCCAAAATTTACCGCATTTCTTTCCTCTTACTTTAATCACAGCCAAATTAACATAAATTTTAAAAATATTATTGGCTTATAATGAAGAAAGAAGTTAAAAGAAAAGTTATTTCTTTAGAAACTAAAATCGAAATTTCGGATCGCTTACGAAAGGGAGATAGAGTAGTAGATGATGCAAAATCATATAGCATGAACGAAGCTACAATAAGAACTATTAGAACAAATGAAAACACAATTAGAAAGAGTGTTGCAGCTGGCAATACAACGAGTATGGGCACAACATCATACATCAGAAATATCGCAATGGAAAAAATGGAGCAAGTGTTAATGCTTTGGATAGAAGATCAAACACAAAAAAGAGTACCCATTGATACGGGCGCTATAACAAATAAAGCATTACGAATTTACGAAAAAATCGTAGAGCAATTGTCATCTTCTTCAACTGAAAAGAAGCCAATTTTTTTGGCAAGTCGTGGCTGGTTTGAAAGATTTAAAATAAGACATACTTTACACAGCTTAAAATTAAAAGGTGAACTGGCTTCTGGCGACGTAGATGCAGCCCAAGAATATCCAGCAAATTTTGCAGAAATTATTAACGACAATTCATACACCCCTGATCAGGTTTTCAATGCTGATAAGTCAGGGTTATTCTGGAAAAAATGCCTGAAAGGACTTATGTCTCAAAATTTTATAAATCGGCTAGTGGTCATAAAGCAGCAAAAGATCGCATAACAATTCTTTTCTGTAGCAATGCTTCAGGAGATTATATTATGAAACCATTAGTGATTAACAAATCAAATATGCCCCGTGCCTTTAAAGGAGTAAACATCTATAATATTCCCGTTTATTGGAGGGCTAATAAGACAGCGTGGGTTATTGCTGCAATGTTTACTGAATGGTTTCATGAATGTTTAATCCCAGATACCAAAAAATATTTAACTTCAAGGGGATTGCCTTTTAAAGTGCTTTTGTTAATTGACAATGCGCCGGGTCACCCACAAGATCTAGAATTTGAGAACGTTAAAGTAACATTTTTACCAAAAAATACAACTTCATTATTACAACCATTGGACCAAGGCATAATTTTTACTTTTGAAGCTTTGTACATAAAACGAGCCTTTACATATATTTTGGAACAAATAAAGAACAATGAATCTTTAACAGTCTTGTATACTGTCCAGTAAGTCTTCATGCTCTGTTGCCCACAATGCATACATCAGGACAGCTCTCACTATTGTATCGAAGAGTTTGATTGATAAATTTATTGACTTTGCTTTTGATTTTATTAATATTGGGTGTGTGGCGTTAATTGCTGTAAGTGCTTTTCCTTTAAAGTAATTTGCCGGGTGAGTAGTATAAATGGAATACAGCATTCAGTGTTTTTTTTATTTCTTCATCCTTGTTTTCTATTGTGTCTTCATTATTGTTTTCTATTATAACATCACCCATATTTTTTTTTTCATCTTATTTTCAAAATATGTTTTCACCCTTGTTTTATATTATGTTTTCACGCTCATTTTATATAATGTTTTATTCCTTTTTCCTATTATGTCTTCAGGACTAGTTTTATGCCTCACCTTTGTTTTCTATTTCTATATTTTTATGTTGTCTTCACTCTTGTTTTTCTTCTATGTCTTCAACCTTATTTTCAATTATTTCTTCACTCTTTGTTTCCACGTATGTCTTCATCCATGTTTTCTATTATGTCTTTACCCTTGATTTAAATTATGTCTTAAACAATATTTTCTATTATATTTAACACTTTTTTCTATTATTTCTTCATCTATGTTTTCAATTATGTCTTCTTTTATGTTTTCTATTAGGTCTTCATTCATGATTTCTATTATGAAATCACCCTTGTTTTCAATTATACTCATCCATATTTTTTTATTATGTCTTCATTCTGGTCTTCAATTATGTCTTCAACTGTTTTCTATTGTCTTCACCCTTTTAAAATAAAATATATCCCGCCCTTGTTTTCATAATGTTTTCAACCTTGTTTTCTATCATGTTTAATCCATGTTTTCTATTATGTCTTAAACTTTGTTTCCAAATATGTTATCACACTTGTTTTCTATTATGCTTAACCCTTGATTTCTATTTTTATCTTGTATTATATTGTCTTCACTCTTGTTTTCAATTATGCGCCTCTATCCATGTTTTCTTATATATCTTCACCCTTGTTTTCTATTATGTTTTCACCCTTGTTTTCTAATATATTTAACCCTTGTTTTCTATTATTTCTCCATCTGTTTTCCATTATGTTTTATTCTGTTTTCTATTAGGACTTCACCCTTATTTTCTATTATTTTTTCATCCATTTTTTTATTATGTCTCCATTTTTGTTTTCTATTATCTCCATTATTGTGTTCTATTATCCCTACATTATTGTTTTCTATTATGTCTCCAACATTGTTTTTAATTATATCCCTCCTCTTTTTTTCATAATGTCTTCAACCTTGTTTTCTATCATGTCCTCGTCCATGTTTTATATTGTGTCTCAACCTTTTATTTTCAATTTTGTCTTCACCCTTGTTTTCTATTATGCCTTCATCTTTGTTTTATATTGTCATCACCCTTGTTTTGTATTGTCCTCACGCTTGTTTTCAATTATCTATATATTCTCAAACTTGTTTTTCATTGTGCCTTCACCTTTGTTTTATATTGCCTTCACAGTCGTTTGGTATTTTCCTCACCTTTGTTTTCAATTATGTCTTCACCCTTGTTTTCTATTATGCTTTAACCCTTGTTTTATATTGTTGTCTCCCTTGTTTTATATTGTCTTCACCCTTTTTTACAATTCTTTCTTCACATTTGTTTCCTATTAGGCCTTCACCTTTGTTTTATATTATCTTATTTTAACATTTGTATCCTAGAGAGAGAGAGAGAGAGAGAGAGAGACGGTTAAACATTCTTTATTGACTACAAGTCAATTATGGATGAAAAAATGATAAAATACAGTGAAATTATGATTGAGGAAGGCTCCACCAACTTGCCAGAGTCCTCCTCCAGACGATGAGAGGGTCTTCTTGGACGCCTCGTATCTCCAGGCCCAGGAAGTGCCTGTAGATACGGGTCTTGGCAGACGCCAGGATGGCCAGGGCGTCGTCCTCCAGGTCAAGCCCGAAGATCCATCCCTGCAGGTCAGGGGACCGCTGGATGATGGTGAAGGCCTCCAGGATGACAGGCCTGATCCGCCTACAGGACCAGTAGCGGTGGGCCAGTGATAGGTCTACGGACCCACAGGCGATGCAGGACTCCCGGGCTGAGGCCGGATGCGCTGGATGGGGAAGGCCGTGAAGGGCCAGCCGCACGGCAACGTCGGCATTGTGCCCCGAGAAGGCACCTCGCCGGAGAGAAGGCCAGCTGATGGAGATGGGGATGCTGACGTGGGGAAGCCACCGGGCTAGCAGCTGGGTGATGGGCAGTGCAGCCAGGCGTGGACGTTCTAGCATGCGGCGGGCAGTGCGGGTGGTTAGGCGCTGGAAGGCAGTGGCCGTCCCGCGCAGCACGATGCCGTCCTTGATGTTGTCAACCCGGTGGGTGTGGTTCCGGTTTTCCTCCACAATCCGGCTGCAGAAGGTGGTGAGTGCCGCGATGTCAGCGAGGGCGGCGCGGGGTGGTGCGCAGAGGGAGAGATGAAGAGCTGGTGAGATCGCCAACGCGCATTCCCGCCCACCGCGATGCGACCAAAAGATCTGGAGGCCGGAGGAACCTGGAGTCCCCGATGATATGGAGCTCCTGAAGCTGATGTGGCGGCAGCACCCGGTGGTTCAGCTCCAATATCTCCGAGACGGCCTCCCAGAGCTTGAGGAGCCTGCGGCGCCGAGGTGGATGCCATGTCCCAGATGTTGGAGGGGTCAGCCACGTCCCACTCACAGCGAGCCAAGAGTAGGCGTTGAGGCCTCCGCGCAGCGCTGTCTGAACGCCCCTCAAGCACGCCAGGCGAAGCTGCGTTCTAATGTCGAGAAGTCCGAAGCCGCCCACGGAGACTGGCCTAGCAAGAACGCCGCCCGGCAACCAGGTAGTACGCCGAGGTCCCCAGACAAAGCGCACTAGTCGGGCTTGCAGCTTGGCGATGGTGGAGTCTGTGGGCAGGTAGCCGTGAAGATGGTGCACCACGGCGGACAACACCAGCGAGTTGGCGGCTCTGGCTCGACCGACTAAGGAGAGGCCGCGGGTGAAGGGGACCCACCTCGCCACAGCACTCTCGAGCAGTGCAAGGAGATGTTGTTCCTGGGCAGAGGATGACACTGCAGGTGTTAAGTTGCAGCCCAGTACCCGGATCTGCTCCGATGTCCAGGAGATGCCAAGCTGCGTGTCGGTGCGGGCCCGCCAGGCGCCGCACCATAGGCCTTTACACTTCGCAAAGTTGACGCCTATTCCCGAAGCGCGCCGGAAGTCCTCGAAGATGATTCTCACCACGTCGAAGAGCTCGTCGCGCCTGATGAGCAGCACGATGTCGTCGGCGTAGGCGAGGACGTTTCCGGGGCCGAGCGCACGCTCGAGGCGCACCAGGAGAGGGCCAGTGGCGAGGCTAAACAAAGCGGCGCTGATGGCACAGCCCTGCCTCACCCCGTTCAGCAGATGGAAGGGCTTTGTGTGGAGTCCTCCGGCCCGCACCGCCGCATCCGCCCCGGCATACAGGAGGAGGAACCACTCAACGAAGGCAGGAGGCAGCCGCAGAGAGACCATCAGGGACACCAGAAAGCAGCGGTCCAGGGTGTCGAAGGCCGACTCTAGGTCCGTTGAGATGACAGCCAGCTCCGACCCGTTCCTCGTAGCCAAGTCGATCTCGTCGGCTACTCGCGCCACGTTCCAACTGGGAGACCTTCCCGGAACAGCGTATGTCTGGCACCGAGGCACCAGGGCGGGAAGATGGGGCCGCAGACGCTGGAGGAGGATGTTGCCCAGGACGCGGTAGTCAGCTGTGGGGAGCGAAATCGGCCTGTAAACCGCTGAGCCCAGGGCCGCCGTTGGACTTGGGGACGAGGCAGATGGTGCTGCGCCTGATCGATGAAGGCAGGGCCCCGCGGAGTTTGGAGGCCTCGAAGACGCGCCTGAGAGCCTCTACGAAGAAGTCTTCGTAGGTGATGAGAAACTCGCAGGGCAATTCGTCCCACCCGGGAGCCTTTCCGAGCGGTAGTCGGCGGATGGCCGCCGCGATATCTGCGCCTGTGATGTCAGGGCGGGTCAGTGGATCATCCTCTTCCAGGGTGAGGGTGGTGGTCGTCCCCCGGATGAACTCAGCGGCGGCGATGGGGTCGCCGGATTCACAGGCAAAGCGGCGCTGGTAGACGGAGTATGCCCGTCGTCGCAGCTCCCCGCCGTCGATGACGCTCCCATCTTCATCCCGGATGGTCGTGCCAGCGGGCCTTCGGACGCGAAGCGAGCGCACAAGGTCGGGCAGCGATGGGTAGTCGGCGGCTGAAGATGCTGCCTCCAGTCTGGCCTGCAGATACCGCCTGGCGCGCGAGATGTGGTCGTCATCTGCGACGCGTGGGACATGGAGGGATCTCACCTCCGCCAGGAGTTCGGCCTTGATCTTGGACCATCTAATCCAAAGAGCTTCGCTGGACATGTCCGCAATAGATCCAGATGTTCTTTCTATTGTTGCCAACAGATGTTCATCCACCAGAGCCGAACGAAGCATGGCGGCCACGCAGGGCTGGCGAGGGGAATGAGGCGAGCCCATCTGGGTGAGGATAGCTCGATGGTCAGAGAGCCTGTAGTAGATGGTCTTGTACAGTGTCACTCTCTCCAGGAGTCTCGATGGCAAGAGAATTCTGTCCAGGCGAGCTGCGTCAACCCGACTCCTGCAGCTGGCCACTCTGGTTGGAAGGTGTTCGGCGTCGAAGAGGGTGGCAACATCAACGAGGGCTGTCTGGTCCATTAGCTCCGTGAGGGCCTCCACCGAGCCGGATGTTATGTCGCTCGGGCTCTACTCGTCGATGTTGAGATCACCCACCACCCAGGCGTCCTCCTGGATCGCGGCTGCTGTTATGGACTCCAGCTGCTCACGCCGCTCGCGAGGAATGTGTGACAAGTGACAGTTGATGACACGCACTTCCTGGCCTCGGACGTCGATGGAGACGATGGAGATGTTTCCCGGCCACAGGACGCGCTGCCGCAGGACAGCGACCCCCGGCGCGAAGAAGCAGGCGAGGCCCGAACCCCTGAGGGCTGCGGGGGGCACGGTGGCGGCGCTGTAGCCCAGGCACAGATGTTGAATGGGATCCAGCGACGAGGTGTTGGTCTCCTGAATAAAGGCGACGTCTACGCGATGTTGGCGCAGGAAGTGACAGAGCTCAATGCTCCTCTCGCGAGCGGCGAGCCCGCGGGCGTTGATGGAAGCCAGACGGAAGCTCATTGGGCGCTCCTCGTCTGGGCACGAACGTCCGATAGGCGCTTGTAGAGAGCGCAGTTGGAGTTGGGCAGGGCGTCGATCAGCTCCTGGGCAGTATTGTTGAGGGCGGTTAACTGCTCGCTCCCGATCTTGTTTATCAGGCTCTTCAGACCGGGGACTGAGGCTAGTGCGTCCAAGACTTCTTCTCTTTCAAGCCCTTCGAGCCCAGACTTGTCCAAGATGTTGCTGTGAATGCGCTCAAGGAGTTCGTTGAGCTGGGTCCGGGTCACGTTGGACTTTTTATGCGTCTTCCGAGCGCCACCACGGCACTGCTTTGATGTAGGAGGGACTGGGTCCACAGAAGCCGTAGGTAGGGTCTCTGGAGCAGGTGCAGGAGCTGCAGGTGGAGCTGGTGATGTAGCTGGGGTTGGTGGTGCTGCGGGTGGTTCTGGTGTTACATCTGGGATCAGAGCAGCTGTCGATGATGGACCTGCGGCTGGCGTTGGTACTGGAGCAGGCATGACGTTCGAGGAGGAGGGCTGCCTTCCTCCGGCGTTATTTGGACCAGCAGGGGAATCCAGGTGTAGAAGCAGGTTAGCTTCTTGGACACCAGTCTTCCGGGGGCAGTTGGCACGCTTGTGCCCGTGCTTATAGCATAAGGAGCACCTGATACCATAGGTGACGTACACGTGGCTAGTCACTCCTTTGGCTTTGATATTGAGACGGGCTGGGATGTGTGAGAGCTTCACACCGTCTCGGAGAGTGATGAAGGCCTCACGCCGTGCGTCAGCCCAGTATGACTCGCCCAGCTCCTTCATTTTCTGGACGATGGATGTTATCTGTCCGAAGGGCTGCAGGGCTGCCACGAGGTCCAGGTTTTCAACGAAGAACGGAACGTTCCCGAACATGATCCGTTCAGCCCGCTTCTTCAGTGGTGTAGCTCGCAGGAGGGCGTCCTCGATCTCCAGCCCATCCTCCACGAGCTTGTCGGCTTGCTGGACACCGGAGAGGCCGACCAGGAATTGCCCCTCCATCTTCGTCAGCTGGTAGACGGTGCCCTTGCCCAGCTTGGCTTCCAGCGCCAGGAAGTACTGGTCCTCGGTGAAGTCTGGGCAGAACTCCAGGTAGACACACTGGTCCACCTGCATCGCTGCCGACCTGGCTCGGAAGGTCGCCTGCTTCTGCCTGGTGGTCTGGCATTCGCGCACCCTGCTGGCCCTTGGCGTGACTCGTGGCCTGCTGCTGTTGGGAGCGATCCTCGGTGCCTGGACGCATCCCTTTTTGGCCCCCGAGTTGACATGGTCAGGGTCATGTGGCCTTTTCTTAGAGCCTCCCACTGTGGTGAAGATTCCATCTTCGCCATCGGGAAGCTGGTCGTTCAGTTCCGGGCAATCAGCCCAATTGCGGCGAGAATTTGCATGTCCGCCGTCCGCCGCCGGCTCAGAATTTGCATCTTTACGATTGTTTGAATCAGAAAGGCTTTCAGCCATATCTGATTCATTTGCCGATATTTCGGTGGAGCCTTGAGGGTTTTCTGTGGAGTTCATATGGGCTTGCAGCCCATTCTTCTGGCTTTCAGCCAATACCCCAAAGGGGTTATTAGTCTCCATGGCCTCCATCTCAAACTCAAAAAACGCGGAGCTCGCGCGCCGCGTGGCCGCACGGCCGAGAGAGAGAGACAATTTGACAATTGACATATTTTTATTGACATCCTGTCAATACATGTAAAGTGCACAGTCCGCACTAATAATAAGGATGATGGTTATAATAAAAAAAAAAAAAAAAAAAAAAAAAAGATTTTGAAAATGATTAAAAAATACAACTATGTACATGGCGCCTCTGCCACCGCTGCAGAGTTTGATGGAAGATCGCCAATGGGTCCCCAGAGATACCACGCATCTCGCGATCTACGAAGAAAACGTAGATGGCATGCTTTGCCGCTGAGGAGATGGTGATGGCGTGGTTCTCGAGGTTCACCGCGAAGATCCAGAGAGAGAGAGAGAGATAGTGAGAATAATAAACTAATATCTTAATAAAATCTTCTGGATTGTGCGCTTTTCTTTCTTCCACCTTTAAAATCTCCACCCTGTCCCAAGAAGAATCCTGTCAGACTTTGTGGGGTTGTGTATTAAACAATAAACAGTGGGGGTTTCACTCTCAATAGACTTTAGCCTGTTTAATATACATATCTGGAATTATTGCATAGAACACTTGTGCATATTGCGTATCACAACATCAACATATATAGTCACGACCGTCTTTCCTCAATTCCTCATCGCTGTCACGGATGCGCGCGCATCATCATTATGATCATTATCTTCTATAGAAGCTTCTATCTTTATAATTATGTATATTTACAAAAAGTCAATTCGCTCGCGCCTCTAGCGGTGAAAATGAGGGGTAATACCAGCTGACCTAATGTACATGTAAAGTTTGGAGCGGAACGTTTCACAAGAGTGACATTCACGGCTCCAATTTATAATTGTAACAAATAGTATTTAAATAAAAACATTCAATCGGGTAAAACACGGGCGTTGCCCGGGTCATTCGGCTAGTAGTTATATAATTAATATAGAATTAATATAATAAATAAAAAATGAATTATTTTTAAAATTTTGCTTCCCTTTTTATCAATTAATTGTAAAAAAATAAAGGTAATTTACATTTTCTTGTAGATCACATGAAACCACTAAATACCATGTAATAATAAATGCTCTTTTGAAACTCGTACAATGGTCTAGTGTTATAAAGATTATTTCTATGTGATACAAACTACCGTGAAACAATACTACTACTAAACTGACCCAAGTCATCTAATGAGGAGTGCCTGACAGAGAATGTCATGTGATGTCCAGGTGTTGTCGCCATCAACGCGCAAAACCCCGGAAAACTGATCTGTGAGGCTTACCGAAATTCTAATATTGATGTAACGTCCCACCTGAAGATGACTGGTGTAAGTTCTACGATAATGGGTTTTCACGGATGAATTCTTGCAAAGGTGCTAAAAATACATATATATTTTAAAGGTGAGCACCGTCGTCTGTAATACAATCTGAAAAGTGGTTTTACGAGTGTATACCTGTCACCTTTGCTCTTTCGATTGCTAAGATTTAGATCCAACCATCATCTTCTAGAAAGAGTTGTGCCAAACTGAAACTAATGTACGGCTAATGCCTTCAGCTAAATCGAGGATTTCATAATACAGGACAAGATCAGTTTAAAAATGTCAAGAGGCCTATAAATTGGGGAAGATAAAATCTTCAGTCGCAAATAAATGGAAAACTGAACAAAGAACTTTTCCAGAAAGGAAGCTGCGGATCCGAAACCTCTGCAGACTGACAAGGACGATTATGTGCTGGATCCTACAATAAGGACAGCGTAGATCAGGTCGGCGCATTCATTAACAAGATCGACGATCTACATCCCCGTCGTAAGAAAAAGCGGCGAAAGTGCAATACGAAAGATACTAACCCTTTGGACATGTACAATACGGCTAAAGAGTTTTCACAAAGAGAAATCCAAACCTCAGATAAAAGCATCCTAGGCAGTGAAATATGACCGCCATCTTGTGCAGAACCACCGCCTTGTACTGGATAGCAAAAATATTCAATGGCGTAGATAGTGATTGAAAGTAGGAATAAAACCCGATACCGGATGTAGTTCTACAAACAAGGGTTGTCACCAATCATGTCGTTACGCTTCTGGAAGACTGATGAGCCTCATGTACCAGATGCGTCAGGGAGATCAAAAATTCGCCGTTTAGAGCTACTGGTCAAATAAGTCATTTTCGGATCTAAAAAGATTAATAAAAAGGGGTAATATAACCCCCTATTTTCTGTATGACAAGCTAAGCGAGATGCCAAGATCCCTGGCTGGAGATGGAGAAAAATGAATGGACTCCAACTGCGGAGGGAAGGCCTACTCGGGAGGGGAATAGGTGCCAAATATTTTATTCCAGTGTGGGGAATAAGGGACAGCCTGGGTCATATTGGCAGTGACAGAATACGCGGCAAGTGGTCTCCGAGCGTGTGGCCATGTGGATTAACCAGGAAGATGATGCCAAGAAGGACGAGGAGGATCCTTCTTACAGCGACCAATAAAGTGAGGTCCATCTAATGTATATAATTATGAATTCCTTCAAAACTCTTGTAATAAAGTTTATAGAACTAAGCTTAATCTTCAGTAAATCCATATTGTTTTTCTAGGAACCTTGTTCGCAAACAATGACCAGTGAAAATTGTCGTAACGATACAGTCCAACCAAACTCTAACATCATATCTTTGGACAAAGATTTTATACTCATATTGTGGTTTTAATCGGAGTTTAAACAACCGTAATCTATTTTAGATATTTTATAATAGCGATATTACAACTAAGCTACTGTTATAAAAAAGTCTATATTAATAAGGCTTGACTGTATTTAAATAAATGAATGTGATATATACAAGAACATGGCCCTTTCACGATGAACAGGTCATGAGTGGTAGCTTACTCTTGAATATCCCCATTCTAAAGATGATGATAATATAGGTGTTATTTATGCTTAATTCATAATATCGAAAGAATTATAGGTTAATTATATGAAGGAAATATAGAAATCTTCTTCTAGCTCTCTCTTAATTTTTATATAATTATTTCAATATCAGCCAGATTTCTTCAGCCATATAGACACCAGTATGGAACTAACCAGCACAAATACCTAATTTGTGTGTTATTTATGAAATATATTCATTAAATAAGATGAAATATATATCTATTAAATGATTTCAAATATTACATAAGCAAGAATCGGGGGCAATTGATACAGCAAAAGTATTCCATGGAGGATTCGACCCTGGGTCATAATTGTCGGGTAGAATGTGCTACCAACATTACCCAATTGAGATGCTTAAAATATTTTATAAGGAGAAAGTGTTATGTTATTATATACAGTTAGAAACTATTCATTGTAATAATGAAAACTATTACAATTTGAATAGCGGCTTCACATTATATACTTAGTATAGCCATTAATATTGTTACAAAACCAAATCTGTGATAGAAATTTCAATTTAACCGCGTGAAGTATTCAAAATACAGTATTTGTTATTTGAATATCTCGTTTACACGTATTTAGATAAAAAACCGGAATATTTCTGTTTTTTGATAATGGATTGGGGTGTTAAAGAAAACCGTATAGCTGTAATAGTCTTACACAAGGTAGGCCAAAGTCCTTCATCCCTTTTTAAATTTTTAAAAATTTGAATATTACGCGTCAATTTGTTTATCGAACCATTGAAAGGTTCAACAAGACTGGCACTATTAATGACCTTGAAAGATCTGGTCGACCGCGCGTGCAACGAACGCAAGCAGCTATAAAAGTCATTCGCAAAATAATTCGTCGAAATTCACGCCGCAAACAAAAGATCTTAGCAAAGCAGATGAATTTAGCTCCAAGAACCGTTTCCAGGATAATCAATGAAGACCTTGGACAGAGAGCTTTCAAACGACGCACAGGTCATTTGATAACCCCTGCTCTAAGAGATATTATAAAGGTTAGATCAAAAATGTTGTTGGCGCGGCATGATGGTCGGTGGCATGAGAGAATCCTTTTCATAGACGAGAAAATTTTCACTGTCAAGGAAAAGATTAATCGTCAGAATGATAGGATATATGCTCGTAGCTCTCTAGAAGCTTCTTTGAAAGTCAGAATACTTGAAAAAAGCCACCATCCTTCTTCTGTCATGGTTTGTTGGGGAGTTAGCTACCAAGGTGTAACAGATCTCCACTTCTGTGCCAAAGGGGTAAAAACTACAGCTAAAAACTACCAAGAAGATATTTTGGAACAAATAGTAAAGCCTCTGAATACAAAAATGTTTAATGGAGAACATTGGATATTTCAAAAAGATTCAGCTCCTGTTCACAAAGCTAAGTCAACTCAACAATGGTTGAAGACGAATGTTCCGGAGTTCATAAAGGCCAATGAATGGCCCTCTGGAAGCCCTGATTTAAACCCCCTTGATTACAGTTTGTGGGAATATTTAGAGGAGAAGGTGTGCTCTAAAAGATATCATAATTTGGATCAATTGAAATAATCATTGATGAGAGCAATGAAATAAATACCCTTAGAAAGGTGCGTGCCGCCATAGATCAGTGGGCCGAACGTTTGAGATCCTGTGTCAAAAATAAGGGAAGACATTTTGAATGATTGTATATATTTAAAATCTATGTTCTATTGGCTAATAAAATATGTATTTATATATTCCATTAGTTTTTGTTCTTAATCATTTAATTTATAAAATTGTTTGTAACAGAATTTATGGCTAGACTGTGTATATGTATACATGAGTTGTAAAAATAAATCAATATATAAATATAATCAATTTTAATTTACTTTGTAACATCTCTTTTATTTACACATCCTAACCCATGAGCACACCTTGTGGGCATTCAACATGTGAATCAGGTCTTCGACAACTTTCAGAATAGCGTGATGGCACTGTAGATCACACAAACAATATTTGTTAGCTATCAGTTGGTTTTCTATAATATAGTCATGTAATTTTAATAAAATTTTATTAATATATAAGTATTTAAATAGAATATATCATGCAGGAGGTTTATCTATAACGCTATCTGTTGAGAATATCAAGAGGAAACCATATAAGAAAAATACCAAAGCTGAATAATTAAACCTTCTCTCTCGAGTGAAAGTTTAGTGATTGTTTAATTTATTCTAACACAAAATAACATATAGTTAACGTGATATACACATTTTATTCCAAATATGTGTGGAAAACAAATGGAAATAACGGATAGTAAATGGAAGCATAAACATTTATTCAGCAATGTTTCACGACCCGATGCCACTATATTTTCAAGATAAACTCTAAAAGGATTTGTTGACATTTTTGTGGGTTTATTAAAGCCCAAATGTTAACATGTTGGGAGTGCAGCGCGTCTTACCAAAATGCTGGTGATTCTAAATAGTAGTTTTAAATTTAAATAGAACCATTCAAGCTGAAAAAAGGAAGTTTTACAAGTTATTGGAACTCACCATATCGCGTAGATGATGGGGAGCTAACCTACAAGGGTCAACAATTGTATAGACCTTGTCGAGGATCAGCTTCATATTCTCTTCTTCAGAGAGGTATTCCAGGATAGGGTCGATGACATTCAGGCATTCATCACAGGACGGCCAGATATTTCCAATCTCGGTCTCATCAAGATCATCTGCCACACCAATTAGAGTCATTCTTTACAATTTATTAATATCCTACTTATTTTCATCTGGATTATTTCTGCAAGATTCAGCCCATTCAAGAACTATTCCCATGATATATTATACCAATGTGGAGTATAGATTAAATTAAGGTATACAAATTGGCTTTTTTTCTGATATTGTTAAAACTGATGATTTGAAATTCTCAATGTGTGCCCCCCTCACCCCCTTCCGAAAAATATATTATTAAAATTATTTTATTCAATGAATTTCTTGAAGGGATGTGTAAATTTTGCATATTTACTCCTGGATTAAGAAGGAATTTTGAATCTTCAAAATTGAATTGAGAGAGAGAGATTCTTTAAAAAGAAACTATATTTCTTTATGTATTCACCCATGTTTTCTATTATGCCTTCACCTTTGTTCTATATTTTTTCACCCTTGTTTTATATTGTCCTTAAACTTGTTTTCAAGTATGTCTTCACACTTGTTTTCTATTATGCCTAACCCTTGTTTTCTATTTTTATCTTGTTGTATATTGTCTTTACTCTTGTTTCTTTTCTATGTCTTCACCCTTCATTCAAATTATTTTTATTTATATATATTTATTTTTTATATTATAATTTTTTATTATTAAGCATGGATTTTATCAGTTGTTTCTTAAAATCATGTTACTAACAAGTACACAATCGCTTTTAAGCATTTAATATCTGCTAGTTAAATGTTACAAGCTACCATTTAGAACAAAGCAAACTCCGCATATAGATAAAATCGTTCCGTAAAATTATCTTGCTTTATATATCAGATTTCAATATATTTCACGATTTATTGCGATATGTCAAGAACAACATTTGAAAGAGCAGAATAGCTGAGGACATATTATATTCCTAGACATTGAAACATGATATTTTCAATAAAAAATATATAATCCAATAATTGTATAAAATAACAGTGTATTTGAGTATAATATTCCTAAATTTGTGGTGAACATAACACCATAAATCCTAGTCTCCATCTATTGACTGTCTATTCTATCGTCCAGAATCGGTTCAGTGAAATCTCTGCTTCAGCATGTATTTCAGCAAATTGAGGAAGACAAACTGTTTGGCTAACAGAGAATGGGGGTTTCAACATCAAGGGTATATGATATCTTTCAAACATGTGGAATGGTTCTAATTTACTAACGGCATAGTTCTACTTTTTTCATATAGAAGATAACATTTAGGTCACTTATTTGATATTAGTATATTAGTAATCTGAATAGTTCTAGTTAAGAAATGAAACACAATTCCATCTACAATAGTAATATACAAACCAATACTTACAATGCTCGTCATT
>CP092866.1:107792634-107881208 GCA_030710605.1 Cordylochernes scorpioides | reverse complement strand
AGAAATGGTCTAGTATTACACAAAAGCAAATATATTTGAATATTTCCAACCTACAGTGTAAGTATGTTTACTGTTTACTTGATTAATCAAAGGTGAGAACATTCCATTATAGATACCTTCAAAATTGGAAAACAATGATCTCTACTGAAGGTGGTCTCTCCTCATAGATTTGATATGCTAAGTTCATTACATTTGTTTCATTCAACAGAGGTAGTTGCCTTTTAGATATGTTACTCTAAAAAGATTTCTCTACAAAATTAAAACATTCCAGAAAAGGATATCCCAATCCACTGGTTGCATCACAAAAATGTAAATAGATGAATAAATACTGAATATATGAAGAATTCGTCCATATATTAGAAATCGTTTATAATATTATTTAAAGTCTATATATTTATTATTTTTTAGGCAAAATTCAATAAAGTTACTTTTAAAAAGTAGTAAAAAGCGCTTTCAAATTATAGAATTCCTTAGTGAATTATAGAATTCTGAGAGTGTTTAACAAGTGGCCCATAAGAGTTTCGGTGAAAATATTTTGGTTCATTTTCAAAGCGAATATTTTCAATAAAAAAAAAAACCTTGATGTTGATGGTAATTAAGTCAATCAAAATATTAAAAAAAAAACTAATTTTGAAAATCAAAATAAACTTTTTCTATAAAAATCTACATATATTATGAATTACCCCCAATTTAGAAAGTTGATTTGTAACTCTGGAAGCGTTATATATAAACTTAGTAATGTAACTATATCAAATCAATATTAATACAAAACGTCACTTAGAATTTACTTATTTGGTGTTGATACCTTTAAAATTCCTCTTTAATTGTGCTATTTAAGAATAGACAAGAAATATGGTTCTCTTCTATCTACGACAAGAATGGAGTACGAACCACACACAATACTTACAATGTGAATCAGTATACTTGGTAGCAGCGGTAGAGCAGATTCTTTTACAGATTTCGATCTTATCCTGTACACAAATATTTACACAGCTTAAATACATTAGTTATAACGTCATTTGTTTGGTAAAATACAAATATTCTTAAATTTTATAATTTATTATAAAATCACAAAACATCCAGAAATATTATTTTTTAATGATACGTATTCAAAAAAACTTTTAAAATATAGTCCAGGTGAAGGTAGTAAAAATTTGTAAAGCATTAAACTTTCTTATTAAAGAATTCAAATATTAAGGCAATTCAAGGTGGAGGAGCCTCCCTTCCTGTGAACAGTTTTTATATTTTATCATCAAATTGTAATTAATAACTTTTATCTCTGTTTAATTTCTCATTAATTTTTGTAACAAGTGACTAAGATAGCGTAAGCTATGCTAGTTTTTTTTATTTTATTTCAATTTAAAGCGCTAAATTCCCCTAGGGACACTTGCGCTGTCATACATGTATGCCTCTACATTTATCTATACATATATATTCAATATTCTCAGGCCGTGAATAGATAGTCATATGATGTTAACAATGAGAAAGAAAGAAAAAACACATGCTAGTTTAAAGTGTTTGCAGAGGCCAGCGAATATATAGCTTCCATTGCGTCTAGCGATGGTAGCTTCCATAGATGGTAGCGTCTAGCGATGGTAGCTTCCATAGATGGTAGCGTCTAGCGATGGTAGCTTCCATAGATGGTAGCGTCTAGCGATGGCATGGTTCATAGAATAGATAGTCATATGATGTTAACAATGAGAAAGAAAGAAAAAACACATGCTAGTTTAAAGTGTTTGCAGAGGCCAGCGAATATATAGCTTCCATAGATGGTAGCGTCTAGCGATGGTAGCTTCCATAGATGGTAGCGTCTAGCGATGGCATGGTTCATAGATTGCAATGCAGAGCGATAGCAGAATATATAGATGATAGCATAGAGCGATAACTGAATCTATAGATGATAATGTCTAGCGATGGCAGAACACAAAGATGTGGCAATTTACTAAGATAGCGTTAAACCATGCTAGTTTAAAGTGTTTGTAGCGGGCAGCGAATATATAGCTTCCATAAATGGTAGCGTCTAGCGATGGCATGGTAAAATAATACAATGCGAAAATATTAAATACATGACAATATAATCATTACCTTGTCTACCATGAGCTGGCAAACTGTACATATCCGATCTGTGTTGAATGGATCGGCACTGATGGCGACCACACCTGGAAACACAGGACATTCTTGTACAATAGAACACAATCACCAGACAGCGAGTAGAATGGTTAGAAACTTTCAGTGTCAAATGTAAGTTCATATGTTGGTTTGTTATCATGATATACAACTCTTTAAATAAAAACAGTGGAAATTGCTACATGATAATGCCCCTGCTCATAGAGCCATTATTGTTTAAGACTATTTAGCCAAACACTCTGTATCTGTCTTGCCGCATCCTCCTTACTCTCCTGATATCGCCCCATGTGATTTCTTCTTCTTTCCAAAACTTAAAATGACGTTAAAAGGGAGGCGCTTTTCATTGTCATCAGAAATAAATGAAAATGCGACGGTGGAGCTAAACAAGCTTAGAAAAATTGAACTAGCATTTCAACAGCTTTTTTTCACGCTGGAAAAAATGTGTAGATAACCATGGCTTTGAAAATTTTGATGTTTAAATTACTATACTATGAATTAATAATTAATTTAAAAAAGGTTCGGGAATCTTTTGATTCTACCTTGTATATACTAACAGTTTCAACCTGCAACAAACAGGGATAGGATCACAAAGCATCTAGTTTTCCATTTCAGTACTGCACTTCTCACTGTAAAATATATTTATATAGGGTTGTTATAAAAGCTAAAACCGCCGTAATAACTAATCTATCAAGCCTAAAATAGAATATATTCATAAAATGAAAGGATTTAAAAGCACGAATGTTTCTTTTATACACAATACAAACTTCTACTGTCCTTACTGCGTTGAAAAAATATATTGGGAGGGCTTGGCTCATCAGTGGTGAACCCTCCCAGCGGGTTCGCCAATTTAATCCACCAGACCGCTTCTCAGAGCCCTAATACTGTATTGGACGATTCTGCTTATATACGCAGCACTAAAGGGTGGAATCTCAGAAATGGGTTTCAAGAAAACTATGGACATAGAATATATTAAAATATTATAATACATTGGTCTGGCCATTGCAACCATGTCGGGATTGTCTGAATTATAATAGGAGCTGTTAGTCTATAGAGAGCCAAAAACTCTCAGGAGATATCAATGCAATACTTCTGTATTGAAATTGGGTTACCATTATCTAAGTAGAATTGACATTTCATTCAAGAAAATTAAGGAGACATTGGTATTTGGTTATATATATAAGATATTATTATATATTTATATATTATTATATATTCCATTGCAGTAAGGGCAGTAGAAATTGTTTATGTTTAAAAAGAATCATACACGTCTATAATAGTTTCGAATTTTGATAACAGATGGCGCGCTAATGCATCATTAGGTTTATTGTGTGTATATATAAAATGTGAAAAAAAAACTTATTCTTTGGAAGTCTGATGTTTTCAAATTTAAGTAAATAAAAGTAATATGTGTTGAGCTTCAATGGTTAAAGGTTTTTAAATATTTATTTTGGTTAAATCAGTGTTCATTGTTTATGAAGAAATATAGATGTAAAAATCATATTCGCTTCTGCCAAAGAAAAAGATGAAGAAATAATTCGTGGTAAATATGATAAAGCAATATAAATAAAAAAGAAAAGGATTTTATGAGTATTAAAATATATAGAACTTGGGAATATAAGAGTTTATTCTGGTTAGATGACTTTTTTCATATAAATATTTCAGGTAAAATTAATATTACCTAATGAATAAAAATGGTAAAATTCTAAACAAAAATATATATATATTTAAAAAAAAATTAGAATATAGATTGTCCTTTTTTTATTTCTTCTTGTTCCAAAATCACTTTATTAGGTACCGTTCAAAAAGAACAACCTAGTTTATGATAATTCCAACAATGAATAATATGTGAAGTTTATTCATATTTTTATTATATATATATTTATTTTATGTGAAAAATAGTTACCCAAAATTATTTGAAAAATGAAAATAGAATTCGGGTTAAAAGTTTCTTTTAATTTAGGTTTTGCTAGTTTTTGTTATTCCCCGAGAAAAGAGCTTTAAAGAAAGAAATCTAGGAATACTTACCGAGGAGCAGTACTAACAGTAAGGACTTCATGTCGAGTATAAATGGTAAATGATGAAAAATGTAAGTTTATATACGCAGAGATGACTAGAGAATTTGAAAATAATGATAATTACCTTCTTCAGGATGACTCCTCTTTTCGAATGTTGTTTTTTTCATTCACAATGTTTACAGTTGTATCATCCTTACATCTGATAGTTGACTTTCACTTTCTTTTGATATCATAATGACCAACTTGTTTTGATGACTATGGAAAAATCTTCATGAATTTCAGTTTTTCGATGAGTGAGAATGAAAATTTACTTGTAACTACCTTCTCTTACTTTAAACGTGTGAATTTGGTTTAAAAAAAAAAATACATTTTGATGATAATGTATTAAATATAATATGTGTTGTCTTGTGTTGCGTGTGTGTTTTCTGTGTGAGAAAAGCATAATATAGTTTACATCGGATGAAAACAATAAACGATTCATGATAAAATTGTGAAAAAAGTATCAAAATTACAAATATATTCTCACAATGAGTATATTTTTTATTTAAAAAACGCTAGCTTTCAAGCGCTAATCGCTCTTCAACGGGCTTACTATAATATCGACTTTATCCCACCAGAAGTATTTAAATAAGGTTTTTAAATAAAAAAGATACTCGTTGTGAGAATATATTTGTAATTTTAATAATTAACAATAAACGATGTAAATAATAATTTCGTAACAGAATTCAAACAATATAAGTTCTATCGAGAATAGAAAATAAATTGTAAAAGATATAGCTAAACAGGTTTAAATGTTCAAAACAGTTTAGATGAAAAAATATAATGATAATAACCTTCATACATATAAAAAATATGGGTGTAGGGCATTATTTTTAGCGTTTTTTTTTTTAAATAAAAGCAACCTTAGATTGTATTCACTTCTATCTATAATATTGATAAAGGTTATTCAAACAAGGTTGAACTTTACTAGCGGCGTATTTAAGAATGTTTTTTTTCTTGTCCCTAGTACACGTGGTACAGGCCATGATAATCATGGTGGGTAGAAGTTGGCGACTGCTTTTACTGTAAGTGTACCACATGTCTACACATGTGAAAAGCAGTTCGATTTTGCACTTACAAATGTGCCAGAGCCCCGCTTAATCACTTGCACTCGCTGGTGAGGTTGGACTTTTACAAGAATCGGGGGCCTTTGGAGCATTTTATTTTTAATCAGAAAAAAGTGCCCAATGCGGAAATCGAACTCGGGTCGTAGTGGTCGAAAACCAATTGTTTAGACCATCCTTCCACCCACCCCCTTATTTAAGAATGTAAATTGTTCAAATCGTTTATTTATTTTTTAAAATATGCGTATGGTACGCGCCATCATGTTAAAGAATATAAATTATTTTGCGAAAATTTTCGTATTTAATTCAAATAAAACAACCTTCTTATACATAAATCATTCATGTTTATTATACAATACTGCTTTGCCGAAGAAGTATTCAAAGATCTTCAACATTTCGCAGAGTAGCTCATCCCAACTGGGAGATGCTTCGAGCAGCAGACGGCAAAAGATTTTGGTTATTTCCTCATTAAAATCTCATATCTATGTAATGGTTCGCTGCCTTCCAGAATGCAAGGTGTAGACATTACGTGTAAGAAATCTAGAGCGATATAAAGGTCGGAGGATGGACCTTGTACAAGCAGCTCACTATTAACTGGGCTGCAATAAATAAAGGCAAGTTCTTTCGAGTGGTATGGCATAAAGCTGTGCGGCGTCTTAAAGAAACATGCATTTGATGCTGAAAGATGAATATGCTGGCACTTAACAATGTCTGAACCTATGCTTCGGCTACAGGTCCGTTTTCATGCCAGTGTCAACTGGGGATCCGGCCGTCATCGTAGCACCGAGTGTCACCATTCTCTGGCGTCCTGTGGCCAGGCAAGATTTATATCGCAAGAATCAACATCCAGGTTATTGAAATTTGCCGTCATCAACTATCACTTCTCCGACACTCTTGAAGAACGACATGTCCAACTGTAGATCATCACAGAAGAAGCCATTAGGGAAGGTGCGATGATCCTCGGCTACTTCAACATTTCCGAGAAGTCTTTGGGCGACATCGTATCTGGATCATTTAAAGACTTCGCGGTGATCCTGGACAGTACTGCACTCGTTGATACCGCCACCAACTTTGATGCTGAGCATTTGCCTACAAGAGTTGCAAGCAACAGAAGTCGGATAGCCGCTACCCATCTGGACCGAGTCTCAATATCTTCATAACTCTCGGGATGCGTCAGCCGTTACTAGACCCTCAAGTACCGCTACTCGAACCACCTTGACATCCTTTTTCATGTGGGAGATCCCTTTTACCATTTTTCCATACCTAGCCAAGCTTATTCGATCAGCGCTAGTGGTCGTGAGAATTGAAACCTTTCTTGGGAATACCTAACGGAAGATCGGAGTCATCCTTCCTGTAGAGAATAAGGAGAGCCGAATCGGGAACTGTTCGGTCATCGAACATCATCTCAATGATAATTCCGTCAATCCAAACAGCCTTCATACAACACTCCAGCGTTCACATCAGCGGCGCCTTACCCGACTCTTAAAGAAGCGCTATAAAAACCTACAGAATTAGCCCACGTCTCGGGCTAGAAAACAGTCATGAAAGCTAAAGACCACTACTTTTGATGTATCCAAGGACACTTGTGTTTAGATTTTAGTATAGGCAGACCTATTGGTGTATTCAACGGAATTAGTGTACAGAATATGTTCGGCAGCCCACTACCATTCGGTGCACTCATAACTACTAGCGTACTGACTTCGATCTAGGCAGCCCGCTACACATTGGTGTATACCCAGACAGTAATAAGAATGCTGTCTAGGCAGCCTACTGTCCATTTATGTACAGACTTTGGTCTAGGTAGCTTGCTACCCATTGGAAAATCCACAGATTTTGGTTAGGAAGCCAACTTCTAATTGGTGTATCAACAGATACTAGGACTTCGGTCTAGGACAGGGGTCTGCAACCTGCGGCTCGCGAAACACACGCGACTCTTTTGGTGTGAAGCTGCGGCTCTTTATATGGTTCCATACGCAAATATTATTTATGCGAGTATTATTTATTGTTTGAAAGGAAAATAATTGTGGCTCTTTGAAAACTTTGAAATTTTGCAAATTGTAATTTTTGGCTCTTCCGACTCAAAATGTTGCTTACCCCTGGTCTAGGAAGTCCATTGTTATTCCTGTATCCACAGATACTAGCGTATAGACTTCATTCTAGGCAGCCCACTACCATTCGACTTTTCCACATTAACCGTCGTGTTAATACTTTGGTATAGGTCGACAACTACCAATTGGTCTATTCACAGATACTATTAAAAATAATCTATCTAGGCAGCCCGCTATCCATCGGTGTATCCACAGACTAGCATACAGACTTCAGTCTAGGAAGCCCCATTGGTGTATCTACAGATACTAGCGTCTAGACTTGGGTCTAGATAGCTCATATACAATCGGTGTATCCAAAAATAGAGGCGTACAGACTTAAGTCTAGGAAGCCCACTGCCCATTGGTGTATCTACAGATACTAGCGTATAGACTTGGATTTAGGCAGCTCACATCCAATCGGTGTATTTAAAGATATAGACGTACACATTTTGTTCTAGGCACCCCCCTACCTATTGGTGTATCTACAGTTACTAACGTACAGACTTCGGTCTAGTCAGCCCACTACCCTTCAATGTATTTACAGATACTAGCGCGTTTAGACTTTGGTAGATGCAGACCAGTATTAATTTCAATATCCACAGATAAACTACTGGCCACCGTAAATGCAACGCCCTGAAAGAAGCATGCAAATAAAATGAAATTTACAAGTGCATTAGCGAAGGTAAGATATGCAAATGATTAGAATTTCAGCGCAGACGAACATCACGCGCGCCTGTCGCTCCACTTCAAAGCACTATTTAAGGTTTGGAGATTTCGACGATTTCAAGTTCGTCAATTTTGGTTTTTTTGTGTGTTTTTTTTTCAAAAGAAAAAACGATCAATTATGCCTCGTAGAAAACAGCGATCATCTTTTGATCAAGTACCCGAGTTCGACAGAGGAAGGGTAGTGGCCTACCGAGATTGTGAATTATCTTTCAGGGAAATCCGTAGTCGAGTTGGACGAAACCAAACAATTGTAATGCGGATATGTGATTGTTGGATGAAGGAAGGTACGATGGACCGACGTGTTCGATCGCATCCACATCAGTGTACCACTTCACGTGCTGACAGGCAAATTGTGCGCATGGCAGGGGGCAGAAGTTCTTGCTGCCAGATGGAGTGTGGATATTTGCGGCGAACATTTTGAACTTGTAATGGCGTGTGGGCGTGAAAGGTTTGTGGCCTTTGTAGGTAGGCTATCTACCAGAGGCTGGGAGCGGTGATGTCTTGGATCAGTTCCACGAGTTGTACCACGATGTCCGTGGCTGTGGGTGGCATGGTGGTGATCTCTGGCGTCGCTCTGTTCTCCAGGTTCCATCCTCTTTGCGTTGTCCTCGGTCCTGGTATCTCATTAATGTCGTGCCACAAGCACCTAGCAGTCATGGGACCTTGTGGTCATGCTTTTAGGTAACACAAAGAGCGAGGGAGGTTGGATGGCACCTCAAAGAGAGGCCAACGTCGAAGACGTGACAAGGTCCAGGAGAATGTGATCTAAACGAGAGGGAGAGATGATCTATTGTTATCCGGTCTGTTTGTCGTTGGCGGTAATCGTAAAACTTACTGCAAATTTCCAAGGAGGAAATGAACATTTTTTGACGAAATTGGACCTCGGACCTCGCCGTCTTGGCTACGGCGGACTCTCAATAAAACTTTATTGCTTTGTTTGTTATTACATGATGACCACGCTGGCGCGTTAATTTGTATTCACATTTAGAGGCTGTTAAACTATTTATTACATTATGGTACAATTGAAAATCTCTCTCTCGGCCGTGCTCAGGACAGAGATTGAAGCAATGGAGATTTGTAACCCCTATGGGGTATTGACTGAAAGCCAAAAGAACGGGCTGTAAGCTCATTTGAATATTATCCAAGAAAGACAAGTTTCCGCCGAGAAATCGCCAAAATATTCTGAAATGACTGAAAATCATTCAGAATTAACTAATGACAAAAAGAGACAAGATGTGATCGTCACCAAAGTGGGCGGCTCCAAGAAGAAGCCGCATGATTCTGACCACGCCAAGTCGGGGACCAAAAAGGGCTGCGTCGTAAGTCTCATTAATATTGTATGTGCTTCATGACAAAGCGCTTCCATTAGACTAACAATATGAATGAAGTACACTAAATCATTTTCTTATGAAATATTTGAATTAAACTTGCCGTTGTGAAGACTGCATACTTATGTGTCTTTGTACGCCAAGTTCTAGCCTTTTAACTTAGAACCTGATAGTTTATTCTATTTTCTAGATAAATGTAAAATCAGGTTCAAATCTCCTTGGGTTAATAAAATAATTTCTGATGAGACTCCTGCATCTAAATATGTGATATCCAACGATTGCCCATTAGTATCAGAATTATTATCCCAAAATATCACATTTTTGGGAAGTTGCGGCATAGGTAAATCATCACTATGATGAGCTGGTCGCATAGTAGAAGGATATTTTTGACATTTAAAACTATAAATTAATATAAAGTAAAAATTCGCCATCTATATACAAGAAATGAAATACAAAACAAAATAACCGCAGCCTGGAACAGGCAAGCCTTCGATCTCGTCGATGGAGGAAACCAATTCCCCATGAAGGAGGATAACATCAATTTGCTAAAGAGGGGCCCAGGAGGAAGAGTCCAGTTGACTCTGAGGCGGCAGGCCAGAAAGCCAAGAGAGGTTGCGTCCAGGTAGTGGCTGAGAAGCCAGCCCTCACCGAACGCCCAACGCCCAAGTGAAGCTACAAGAAAGTACGACAACTCGGCAGAAGCCAGCGGCGTTCAGAGCCAGGTCGGCGGCGAGCAAGGTAGAATAATGTGTCTATCTTAAATTCTGCCAAGACTTCAGCCAGCAGGCCCAGTACTTTCTGGAGCTGGAGGCGAAGCTGGACAAAGGCTCCGTCTATCAGCTTACAAAAAATGTAGGGCATACACTGGTCGGCCTCTTCAGCGTGCAATTCGCCGACAAGCTAATAGAAAAAGACCTTGACATCGAGGATGCTTTTCTGTGGGGCTTCCCCCTGGGGATATTGGCAGGGAGAATTGTTCTGGGCAATGTGTTCTCTTTGTGGAAGACGCTGATCTCGTCGCTGCGCTTCAGTCATAAGGGCACGTCACGTCCATTATCCAAAAGATGATGCATCTAGAAGACTCCTGCTGAGTCGGGAAGCTTTCAGCACACTACGAGACGGGAATAAGCTCTCTCGAATCTCTGCCCGCCTAGATATCAAATCCAAAGGAAAGGTCACACACCTACGGCATCAAGTGTTCCCTGTGCTATAAACAAGAACACAAGCACGCGTATTATTCTCGTAAGACTTATCTTCAAGAGGAAAAGCTGGTGCTCCCTGTTGATGCTTCCGCTTCACGCACAAAAGTCTGAACCAAGCCGTCCTCCACTTTGAACGCTCCTCTTGTTGCAGCACTACCACCGGCTGCTACTGCCGTCGCAGATCTTCGTGTCGGTGACACAGAAAGAAGCGAAGAGGCACTCGACCTGATTCATCCTAAACTCGAAAATCAAAGCGAACATCAAGTGCCCGAATCTACCCAAGAACGGCGGAATATGGCCGAGATTCAGATGGACGTCTTCCAGAGGAACGAAAAGGCGCCTGAAGTCATCGCTCGTACCCAGCCACTGAGCATGAAGAGAGAAAATATACTTCAGGAGCTCACAAAAAAAATGGAAAAATGGACTGATTAATTGCGCAATCAAGCGTCGAGCAGAGGAGGCGTATTGCCAATTTGGTCAGTACTCTCATGGCTCTGGAAATAGAAATAAGAAGTAGTTCTATATAAAAGGCTCTCGCGCACGAGGAACTGCTACAAAGCCCAGATGAACTTCCGAGTTAGGACCCTGAACTAGCTCGGCATCGCCGTTCTTCGCTGAAGAATCCAGCTCTGCTGTTTTCTCAAGGAACATGATCTTGACATCTGCTCTTCTACAACTACAGCGCCGTTTTTGCGCCCGCAACGACAATCTTGTTATCAGGCCTCATCTGCGTCTTCGCGCCCGGGAGCGTTGTTCACCGACAGCAGATCCTATAGCCTGGTAGGATTTCTGTCATTAACCTCACCTTCCGGAGAGTCTCCGTGACGTGCGTCAACGCCCACGTTTATCATATTCTTGAAGAGCGATGCTCCAAGCTCCATATCATCGCAGCTTTGGCAGGTGAAGAAGTTTCGCCGGTCCTCGGTGACCTGAACATCTCCAAGGAGTCGACGAAAGAGACAGCATCCTGTTCAGAAAAAGCCCTCGCAGAGCTTCTAGACCAAGGCGACCTGGTCGACGTAGCTATCTTTTTTATGCTGCACTGATTGCCATTGTTGCGACTATTGGAAGCCAGGTCGACGCGCGTCGTCTAGACAGAATGCTACTTCCATCAGGCTTCTGCGCACGCGTCACCCAATGCCAAACCATCGGTTACGCCTACTCGGACCCCACGGTTCTGAAACAAGAAGGATAATCAGTTTCTACAAGACTTCCCTGCGATGGCAAGCTGCTACGGTCAGACCTGTCGTCGATCGAATGAAAACGTTCATCGATGAAATATTAAAAGACATAGTAATTACTTCACCTCTTGTTTTATCAAAATAAATTGAAATAGATCAATGCTTATATGGTTGCGGAGACAAGGTCACTCGCTTCTGCCGCGTCGCCAAGTCTGGCGGTGGATACATCGACGAGTAGGCCACTTTCTGAGGCAACGACTGGAGGAAGATACTGCCCGTTCCTATATCCTTCTCTGTCGGTCCTCGGGCGTTTCCGAGCCAGACGCCGCTTACCTTCCACCTACACCGACGACGGCGCAAGATTTTTTCCGGGAAGAAGGCGTTCGTTCGGGAACGCTTGAGCAGTCGCATCGCTCAGGCTTCTATTTCGGCTGATGCCATCGCCGACTTCCTTTCTAAAATGACAAGTCTGGATTTCGACGAGTGCGACCAGCTCCTTCTCGTCGATTTACAGAGAAGTTTCTGAGTTCCTAACATGGTTCTGATGAAGCAGCCCAAGGGCGTCTCGCGGCTGCGACTGGCGATGGAAACTTGGTTGATCCGGCCAATAGTCATATGTTTGTCTCAATGATTGAGCCATGCATGTCTTAAGTACACGCCCTAGCAAGGTGAAACCGCGAATGGATCATTAAATCAGTTAAATCCTTCTCGCCGATATCTTCCGCGACCAGATAGTGGCAGCCATTCACTTGCCTGCCAAACGGCCGTGCCTCGGAATAGGATGAATTTGCCTGCGAGTTTGTCAAGGCCTTTGAAGATTTCTTTGCCCAAATTCTTTGGCAAGTCTTCGAAACTTCTCGACCCCGCAGCGCCTTGCCTCCATCTTCAAGGCGCAGCAATATAATCTGGCTGCCGAAGCTGCATGTTGGTTCAGGTCTACAGGCATTTCAGTCAATCAGCCTACCAAGGACCGACTACAGGTTCCTCAAGGATGTGTTCCAGGGCCGTCTGCGTTGTCATCAGCCAGACTTCGCACCCTAATGTCAGACCTACGCGCTTTCAGGACGGTCATTCACCTGGAACCTTGAGCTAGTGTCTGACGAGGCGCCGGAGCAGACACACATGATACGCCGCTGGCTGTGCTCTCTCTGGGCCTGAAGTCGGCATTTCGACCGTCTCAGAAGGAGTTATCTGTTCGCTCGGTTCGAGAATCTGGGGTAACCATCTGCCTTTCTTGAAAGAATTGCTGTCCTCTACGGAGATACAGACGCCGCCATACGGATCGAATATGTCCACACTGGGGCCTTCAACAGGGTGAGGCCGGACTGCCGTCTCAGCGCCGCGCTCTTCAGCATCGGAGTTTGGTCCCTACTACGCCGCCTCGAGAGGATCTTGAACCGCGGGTGCGTGGTCGCCTGTGCGGATGACATCTTACTTTTCATCAGGTATGACGCTCAATTTGAGCTCGTGTTCCAGATAGTTGAAGAGTTCCGCATGCCCTCCGGGGTGGGTTTCAATTTAAGCAAGAGTTGCAGGCCCTGGTGCGGATCCTGGAAGCACTTGACCGATTCTCCTCTGGGAATCTCCTAGACTCCCGAATCTCTGAATGTCATGGGCTGCACGATCTCCGCCAGGAACACCGTTGCCTCCCATGCCTCCCACCTACTGGAGCGAGTCATTGTCTGGTGGTCACCTTCCACCCGCAGCCTGTCGATGGTAGGTCGTGCCTGCGTGGCCAACGGCCTGGTCTTGGGATTCATCCTGCACCACCTCCACGCCTACGTTCTGCGTGAAACCTCCATCCTGACTCGTCCAGTCTTCGAGGGTGGCATCGGCTTGTTTGACATCGCGGACCAGCTTCGGCTCGCCTGCATATAGAAGTTCTAGGCCTCACTGCGCGGCGCCGCTAACGGTCACTTTTGGCTGGTTTGTAACCGGGCGTGGCTGACCTCTCCGACTCCTAATATTTGGCTCTCACCGAGAAAGAGGAGACTGCTGAGCCTCTGAGAGGTCGCCTTAAGCGCCCTTGAGCTGGATCACCGATTTTTGCGCCCCGCCAGCTTGAGGTCCCTCCGCCTTCGAGACGACAACAGGTTCTGCTGCCGCCAGACCTGCTGGCTCTCGAGCGCTGGCTACAGGCGACTGTCGGTGACTTCTCCGAATTAATTTGGCGAAACCGCTGAGAGGGTTCACTACTGATGAGCCAAGCCCTCTCATTCAATAACTCATATCATTGCAGTAAGGTCTGTAGAGATAATATTTGATGATATTTAAAAGAAACGCATTGCCAGTAAATTTATTTGCGTAAAATTTCAACGATAGATGGCAATAAAATTTAATTTACTAATATATATTGGTTATGAAAACATATTCTGCGGAAGAGCTTTGCTCGATGCAATACCTTGAAATTATATGTATGTACTTCTACAGACCTATAAGCTTATGTCCATAGCTCACTAAACACCCCTAAGATGCCTTCCATAGAAAATGCAGGGTATATAACAAAACCAGTCCAATACAATAGTAGAGCGGTCTAGAGATTAATTTGGCGAAACCGCTGAAAGGGTTCACTACTGATGAGCCAAGCCCTCTCATTCAATAACTCATATCATTGCAGTAAGGTCTGTAGAGATAATATTTGATGATATTTAAAAGAAACGCATTGTCAGTAAATTTATTTGTGTAAAATTTTAACGATAGATGGCAATAAAATTTAATTTACTAATACATTGTACTATTATAAAGGTTTTTAAACAAATACAAAATATAGTGAATAAAAAGATAGAAATATGATTGCGAATAAAAAAAACCCTGAGCCTCTGAGAGGTCGCCTTAAGCGCCCTTGAGCTGGATCACCGATTTTTGCGCCCCGCTAGCCTGAGGTCCCTCCGCCTTCGAGACGACAACAGGTTCTGCTGCCGCCAGACCTGCTGGCTCTCGAGCGCTGGCTACAGGCGACTGTCGGTGACTTCTCCGAATTAATTTGGCGAAACCGCTGAGAGGGTTCACTACAGGGCATCACTCAGGTCCCTCCTTAAGAAAGGCTGCATCACCCCTGAACAATTCAAGCTTTTCACCTCCAACATCTCCAGCATTCCTTATATTTATGGGCTCCCTAAGACTCATAAGCCCGATATTCCTCTCAGGCCCATCGTCGCATATCATCTTTCGCCCGCTTTGCATTTGGCTAGATATCTTTCAAACTTCCTTAAGCCCCTTGTCAAAGCCCACAATATTTATTCCATTCAGGACTCCTCTGATTTTATTGCCAAACTAAAAAACTTTTCCCAGTCTGGCAGCCCCACTATGTCCACTTTTGACGTCACATCTCTCTTCCTAAGCCTCCCACATTCTTTGATTTTTGATGGGTTAGGCTCACTCCTCAACTCTCCTTCTGTCTCTAACAAAGATCAAAAAGTAGTTTATGAGCTGTTCAACATCTGCTTGGGCATGAACACCCTAGAGTTCAATGGCCGCTTTTTCTTGCAGATAAGAGGCTCCCCCATGGGCAGCCCTCTCTCTACAACCGCAGCTGAGATCGTAATGTCACATTTGGACCGATGGTTAGTTTCCCAGATCCGCCTAGGAGTAGTAATGTGGGCGATATATGTTGACGACATTTTTTGTCTGCATCAGAGCACTGACCACTCCCATATCCTGACTGTTTTAAACTCCTATCATTCCGATTTACGTTTTACCCACAATTCTTCCCGTTTTAATTGTACCCCGTTCTTAGACGTTTTAGTGGTTAATCTCCAGGGCCGTTTCCATACAACTGTTTTTCGTAAAGCCGGTTTTACCCCTTCTTACTTGCATTTTTCATCACATGCTCCCGTCTCCCATAAAATTACCACCGTGAAAACTCTTTCTAAGCGCGTTTTTACTCATTGCTCCCTTCCTTTATTCAGTAGAATCGAAAAACGGATCGTTTACCTACACCTTTTATCCGCGGGTTACCCACGTAACTTTATCGATCGACATTTTTATACCCCAAATCACGACAGTTCGATTCCTCCCCCGTTTAAAGATGTTTGCGTCCTTCCGTTTTCTACTACGAATTCCGACATCGGTTTTTATCTGCGTAAATTTGGCATCCGCACGTTTTTTAAAAAATCACCTTCCCTAGGCACATCGTTACGCCATCCCCTCACAAAAAGCTCCGTCAGGCCCAGCCCCCAATCTTTCTCCAATGCCATCTACAGAATACCGTGCAACGACTGTCCACAATCATACGTCGGAGAAACTGGCCGCACCATTGCCACCCGTGTCCTAGAACACGAACGAAACATCCGTTCCCACGATCGTAAGTCACTACTATATCAACACAGCCACGAATTTAACCACTCTTTTAATCTACGCAACACGATTCCGGTATACAGTGAAGTTAAGAATAAATATCAACGTTTGGTCCTGGAGGCTCTCGTGTCTAACTCCATCCCTAGTTTTAATAGGAAAATAGATCTCCCCCCTCAATATACTGCTTTTTCTAAACTTGGCCACTGACATCTTATTTCGCTTCCTTCCTTCATTGTGACTAGATGCCTACGCTCTTCTTCCCATCCTTTTTCTCGTGTTTTACCTTTTATCCGCCATACACAGATTTTTAGTCTATTTTTTAGAAATTTCGTATTTTTTAGAAATTTCGTACTTTTATCTTTAGTTCTTATGTAAATTTCTTAATTATTTTAAATAGATGTTAGTTAGCTTTCTCTTATGCTAATTTACTGCATGTATATATTGGTTCACTTTTTCCAACCACCCATTGTACCTGATGAAGGGCAGCTGATGTCCGAAAGCTCGTAGTTCCCAATAAAGAAACTTACCACGCTGTTTACCTACTTGCTGTTTCAAAAAAAAAGTGTAAGTGGACAAAATCAAAGATGTGTGTGTAATATATAAAAATATAATAATGAATTAAAAATGATTTTTCAAAGCAAATAAATATTTTTGCAATACTAAAATAATGTCAAGAAAAATAAAAATAAATTTGATTAAAGTTTTTTTTTTAAATAATGTTGGTTTAAAAATTTGATTATATAATTGAAAGGTAAAAATAAAAATAATTATTCAAGATTTTATACAAAAATTATAATATAATTAAAGGTTATTAATGATTTTATAAATGATGGGTAGTGGAAAATTGAACAAAAATTGTCTCTTTTGAAGAGAAGATGAAACTGTGGTGTGTAACTAGATCATATCCCTTTGGTAAACATCGGTGTTTTTGACTCTATGAAGCTGGGAATAAGTGAAATGACATTTTCATTTGTCCAAAATGGTGATATGTAGATAATGATTTCTCTTTTGAGTCATAAATAGGGCTTCCAATCCCGGTACATATTTTAAATCCCGTGAATCGGGATTGCTTTTTTCTCAATCCCGGGATCTCGGGATATCCCGGGATTGAAAAACATTTCCGTCTTTCTACGCCAAGAGGTATATCGTTTCGTTCGTTATATTTTTAATTTTTTTCTTTTATATAGTGCCAATGACGTGGCATTTACTTCGATGAAAACAACCTGAAAGCCATATATTTTGCGCCTGCTTATGAACTAAATAATTGCTTTTGGGTTACAGTTTGAAATTATCTGTCAATTACTGTACACACATCTGGAAAAAAATCTGTTCTTGGAACTCTTAGACCACATCTCTTAATGCAGTGTTGGGCAGTAATCCATAAAGTACATCCATCACAGCCAGATGGAGACCATGCGCCTAGCAGAGCTGTTGCAGTGGACCAATAATGTGACCCAATTTTACCATCATTGCGCACCCATCAGTTGTAACACACTCAATATCAGTTTCGAAGTCGATTCCAAACTCCAAGAGCTTAGCACCAATGACATATTTGCATTGTTCAGAGGAAAATACTCCAGATATTCGAGTCAAGCCAAGATTCCACACCTTGGTACGACTATGAATATTAATGTTCAGGTAACGCTTGCTTCTGATTGACGTCCATTCATCCAGCGTAAGGTTGAAATGTTTCCCCTTTTCTTTCTCCATCTGAAGCTCTCGAACGACATTCTCACGAAATGTGTCCGCATAACGACACACTTTAATCTTAATGGTCTCTGCGGAGAGAGGAATTTCATGTCCAAGAGCATTGAGGCACTTGCGTAGATCCTTAGATGTGACAAAAACGGAAAATGGCAATCCGTCGAGAGCTATCATTCTAGCTAGCACAGCATCAGTCGAGCGATCGATGGAAACAGACGAAAAATGATCGAGAATTTATATCTTGGGGGTCTTTTTTGCAGGGGTCTGTGTATCAACTTCGTCTTTAACTTTTCTCTTCGAAGTTTCGATTCCGTGGACCGCCTTCTGGTGTACATGCAGCCCTTTTGTAGACCCACCGACGCATTTCAAAATCCTTTTGCACGCTATACACTGTGCATTTTGGCCAGATCCGTCTCGTAGGTAATAGCACCAGATTCCTTCTGATTTAAAAGGAATAAACTTCGCCATCACAATCAAGAAGTGATAAGCTTACCAAAAATGTCCGACGCGTTTTCTATTGAGAAATAACAAGGTCCGATAATATTGTTTTAGAGACTTTGTTTTATGTTCGTATAAGTTGAAAACTACTTTAAGCTGATGCTTGATAGTGACGAAGCATTTAATGAAATTACATTAAATAAATTTAATTTAAATTAAATGACAAAAAAGCTAGCGAGAGTTTCACAAAATGAACAGCAGAGCAGTGCGTTCATGATGCATACAGAGTACAAGGTGGAGAGTATAAACATAGATTTGAAAATATAAATATAAAACAATTTGGAGCCCAGATAAGAGGTTAGTGGCGCGTCCATGTTACACGCAGGTCCGCCACAAAAATAAAGGGATGCCGCTACTAAGAAGCCACTATTTGCATGTCAACAAAAACTGGGGACCCCTCCATGTATACTGCTGCATTCTCTCATTCTAGAGGCTGGCATTTTGGAAATATCTTGCAGAATAACCCTTCGTTATTAGTGCATGAAAATAATTTCAAATCTCTCAGAAAAAAAGACCCGCAATGCAGCTGTATAAACAAAACGCCAAAAGTGTGCTATCTCATCATCTGTTTTATTACCAAAATGCTAGATAAGAAAAATATAATTTTGCGCTGGTTTTCATGTACAAACCAGTAATCCCGGGATTTTTCGAGCAGAATCCCGGGATTTCGGGATCATTATTTGGCTCCGGGATCCCGGGATCCCAGGATTGGAGGCCCTAGTCATAAAGTCTATATAAGACTTGACCAAATTGTTTTAATTGGTGATATCAATTAACATGTAAATAGTTTAATGTATGTTGTGTTGTGATTAAGGTGTTGGTGAGATTTGTAAGAAAACCTAAATGGTTAGTGTGAAACATGTGTTAAAAAAAAATGGTGATCATGAAGATAGCGGTCATGAGGATCTGCCTTGAGCGGGGAGAGAGGACATGTCCAAAGATAGTAGTGACTAGGGGGAGTGACGTCATAAAGGGTTTCCACTTCTTTTTTTCACGGGAATTATAT
Organism: Cordylochernes scorpioides; assembly: GCA_030710605.1. NCBI lineage: Eukaryota > Metazoa > Arthropoda > Arachnida > Pseudoscorpiones > Chernetidae > Cordylochernes > Cordylochernes scorpioides. The sequence goes on along the minus strand of CP092866.1, from coordinate 107,861,935 downwards.
TTCTGGGGTGGTCAATCGTGCGGGGTGTTGAGATTTGTCATTTACTTGGAACTGATTTTCTCTCTCTCTTCTTTTGTTGAAGTTGGCATATTACTGTTATAATTGAAATATATGATTTTCTCGGTGTTAATGTTTTTGTGTTTCGACGTTGGTTTAGACTTGGTAAAAATGTTATTCATTGATGTCAGGTTTAGATGTATGGTGAAAGTGCGACTTTCGACATGGACACGCTTTGGGGTGAGATGTTTCACAGGCGTGAAGGCGTCTTTGGCCTGAAAAGTGAAAAAGTTTTGTGGTATAGCGCTGTGACACGAAGTGAAAAATTGTGAATGAAAAGGTGTCACGTGAAGTCGTTGTTTGGTACAAAATCTAACCTGTTTCACTATGAATAACAAATTTACTAAAGTCATGGGTGGTGGTTGTACGAACATGTAGCGAGATACTTTGGCTGTTAGTGAATGTGACACGTTCAATGTGAAAATTTTAATTACGCGTTTAGTGGGCGATATGGAGCTTGTGTGGCTCGAAATTGGATTTGTGTGTTAAGTCGCGCACTAAAAATTGTTACCAATTGGAGATACTGATGTGTGGGGATGTTGTAACGTTTGTTGAGAGATATTTGTTGATGATTAAATATGCATGTAAAAGGAAAGGATGAGGGAGTGTATTTATCCTTGAATATTAACTTGTTTTGGGGAAGGACAGTTATTTTTCTAGTTGTGAATTTTAAAGATATAGTCTCCTTCCATTTTGAAATTATAAAATGCGTTTTACCTATGCTGATTTATATTTAAAAATTGAATATATTTTTTAAATCGTTGATTATGGTAGTTAAAATGATCCTTGTTGAAAGGGCAATGACGTGATTGTGACAAATAATTTTAATTGGGGCGTCATAAAATGGTTAATATGACAATGATTTTTGTAAAATTTTAAGAATTGATTAAGATATTGGTATTTTGGTATAAAGATGATATCTTAAGAAATACAAAAAATAAGTTTAGAAATATGATGAATGAGATATTTTTAAAAATAATAATAATGATTTTCTAAAGTTGTTGATTTGGATAATGCCATTTTAGGTAAATTTGAGAAAGGCATGCAAGATTAATAAAAAATGTTGGCGATTTTTTAAAAATAAAATTGAAAGTAATGAATTGAAATTTTATATTTTATTAAATTTAAAGTAAATTTGATAAATGAGAGTGAGAAAGGTTTTAAAAATTGAATAAAATTTATATAAAAAAGGTAAAAATTGATTTTAAAATGCTCAAAGTGAAAATATGAATACAAAATTTATGGGGAATCAAGTTTTGAACTTGAGGATAAAGTTAAGGTAGGTTTTTAAAAACTTACAATTGTGTGATGATTGTTCAGTCAGGAAACTTGGTTTTTGTTTGTTTTCCTGCTGACGTGGAAAGCGTTCCATGTAGGGCTTGTAGAAGTTTGTAACTTCTATAAAGTTGATGGCGGCTTGTCACCTTGAGCATTGTCTTGACGATGTCAAGTCGAAGGTGGAGAACTTCTCAACGGGTTTGCGTCCTTCTGCTCCTCGATTTCCATGACTTGCGGGAATTTCGACTCTGTCGTTGGGGTGGTGAGCTTGCTCCTGGCGTTGACGAGCTGCGTTAGCGAGTCTGCGGAGGTCCCTTGGGGCGTCGTGTCTTCCGTAAATATCTCTTGTTGGGTAGAGATTGCTTGGTCGTTTTGTTGGAATGGCGAGCTTGTTCCTCCATCTTCGCTCTTTCTCGCTTCTATCTGGACAGTCTTCTTACCTTCTTCGTTTTGGTCATCCTGTCGACTAACTATGTGATGAGTTCTGGTAGCCTCTTGTAGAATCTTGTCGACTAAATCTGTGATGAGTTATCCAGTCGACTTAAACTATGGTGTAAGTCCCTGTCGACTCTCGCTATAGTGTGTTGACCGAGAGGAACAGTCAGGATGGGGATTTTCCAGTACTTCTCTGCACCTTGGGAGACCTTTAACAGTTCTCACAAAGTACAGGCAGTCGTGGTCGAGGCAGAGTGGAAAGCTTGGGAATGTCCACACAAAAAAAAAAAAACGAAGACACAGTTGCACTAGGAAAGTTCCGTGAACAGATAAAAGTTGAGCTAGGAGCGAAAGATGGAGATTGAAGAGTTCTTACTGGTCTACATGGTGGATGAGATGGACCTTGGTGACAACCAAGGTCTTTAGACCTTGTTGTTTTGGGACAGCTACATCTATCTCGATTTTAGACGTTTTGATTTATATCTCTTGCTTCAGCTCAACTCTTAATCTATTACATAATTTTATTTATTTATCCTCAGTTTGTACAAAGTACATTACATATGAAGATGTAATGGCACATGTCAATAATGCGTATAATCATTTACAGATGTGTTTCAATTATACAACATGAAAATCTTGCTATAAGTTATATACAATATGGGGTTGTTGGCTTAAATTACCCTATATATGTAAAATTGTTGCAAATGTCGATGTATGGGTAAGCTGGCAGTCGTGTACGTGAGTTGAGTTTTGATGTTCTTCCCACACGCGGACAACAAGAAGCAGAGGCAGGGCTAGATGTTAACACCGAGAGTGATCGGGAACAGCCCACGGGAGTGAGGTAGAGGCCATGACACAAACTTGGATGCTTATCACCGAGACATAGAGAGAGAGAGTGCGTGCAAAACAGAAGCCGTCTGTCGATGGCCACCCTCTAGAACATACTGCTGACCCCCTGCGAACATCTGTCCTGTTTTCAGGGGTCGTCTATAAAGAGTCCCTGGGGGCCCCACACGGTCTTTGGCATTTTTCTCCTCTCTCCCCAGCTGTCCCCAGCTGACCGCTCTTTGGATTTTTATTTTGACGTCAACATTTTTAATGTTACATACGAATAGGGGTTTACAGGTATTATCAATAAAGAAATAGCCTGCATACTAAATATTGGGTGGTAGTAAATAGAAAGTGTCATTATTATACAGTTTAAAATATACGATAGAATGTGCCCCCGGTGATGAAGGTTTGTTTGGGGGAAATGAAATAACATGAATGATGACCTAACAAACCTATTATAAAATCAAAAGAAATAATTTGGGCACAAATTAGGCAAAATTATTATAAGTATTGGAAAATAAAATAGGACAATAATGATGACGTCTCAATAAGATATAGAATATGATGAAAGAAAAATACATAAGAATAAATGATAAAATTGAGTAAATATGCAAAATAAAATTAGAAATGCCGTAAAAGTAATTTTCTTATAGAAAAAAAAATTGAGAACCTATTGAATGAAAAAATAACTAAAAGAAAAGCATAAAGCTATTAAGTTGAACTAAGATTATAAGTTGACGCAGAGGGTTGATGAGGGTATATGGGATGTCTAAGTATGTTCCTGCAAAGAAATAGCTTAATGAGTTCTGCAATGCAGTACGAACTTGTGTTAGTGAGGTACTGTTTTCATTAACAGAACGTTCAAGATATTCAGTCTGCATTATTAGTTCAGACAAGTAGGGAGAGGTATGTAGGTTGAAGAATGTGGAAAGGTAAAGGTAAACGCACGAGATGTACTGCTGCCAATAATGATGGTACCCGGGTTGTATGATGAAAAAAAATGATTAAAAAAGATAAAATGATAAAAATAATGAACCGGGTAATAAAAAGAAAAAAAAAAGAATCTAGCTGGGTATCCTGAACTCACTATTGGGAACGATATAGCGAGGAAGGATGTTTCCAGTTGGATTAATAAAAAAAAATTCTGGCGAGCAAGAATCTCTTGAGGGGAATATATGGGATTTAGGAATGAAGAAAGGGAAAATAGTTGCAAGAGTTGTTCTGTTGCCAATGATTATTTTCCCCGACTTGAATGGTAATAAAAAAAAAAGAAAAAATGATGATTGGTAATGATGAGCCGGGTGATAAGAAAAAATAATCTAGCCGGGTATCCTGAACTCACTATTGGGAATGATATAGCGAGGAAGGATTTCTCAGTTGAATTAATCAATAGAAAATGATTGGCGAACTGGAAGCCCTTGGGGCAATGCATGAGAAGGTATGGGCAGGGGAGGTTAGGAAACGTCAACGATGCAATTAGAAAAACGAAATAGATAAAATATATAAATTCAAAAATATCTTAAACTACTAAAAAATATTATTATCGTTGTCAATATATTAAAAGTTTTAAAATGATGAGAAAGATGGTTGAAGTTATAATATGTGTGTAATAAGCCTAGAGATGATGAAAAAAAAAACAATTGAAGAAAAAAGAAGGTATAATTAGTTGTTGTTGGCTGACGTCATTGCTAATGACAAACAAAATAATAATAAAGAATAATAAAATTGATTAAGGTTAAATGTTTCATACACATCTAAAGTTATAATAATTGAAATAGTAATAGGGCAGGTAAAATTATGAACTTGATGGATTTATAATATTAATGTTTTGCTATACTACTGGACCTTCTCCTCGTTTTTGGCGCTGGTCTCTCTTCTAGGTGACATCCAACCTGCCTCGTCCTTTTGACCCATTGACGCCTGATACTACTGTGGCCTCATGACTGCATCAACCTGCCTACCACATCAATAAGCAGACAGGATAAACTCACTACGACATATAAATATATTAAAAATAAAAGAGCGTTTCTTGGCCGTTCACATGAGTATTTTAGATGACAGAGTGCCATCTAGTGGAATAGAAATAAACTAAACGTTGATTTAACGTGTTCCGTGATATTCGGCCAACCCAATTTAAATAAACCAGGTAGGAATTTCGGGCTGTTGGTCCTCGTCAGCGTGGTGCTGACTGTACTTCAACGACCAAAAGGTTTATCCTTCAGGCTTTCCAAAAAATCAAGAAACATGTGAAAAAATTCGAAAGATATATGAAAGGTCAGGTGTTGATATTAAAAGTAAAACGAGAGTCAACAGCCCGAAACGCATAGATGGTTGGCTTTTCTCGATTTATCAAGAAATTGGGCTGGCCTAATATCACGGAACAAGTTGAATAAACAGTTTATTTTTTTCCACTAGATGGCTCTCTTCCATCTGAAATGCGCTCATGTTATAGAGTGCTTATATAGAGAGAGCTTCTTTTAATCCAAATATATATCAATATATGATGGCTGGTTTATTATTAAGTTTTGTACCTCGTGCATATGATGATTGTTTCTGATTCCCTAATAATCGTAGGAGTCTTCTAGTTGCATCATATTTTATATTATAGACGTGACCTGCCCGTAGGGCCGAAGCGCAGCGATGAGTTTGGAATCTTCCACAAGAAGAGCACAATTCTTAGAACCATTTTTCTACTTTTTTCAGAGGGACGGCCAGCAGAGAAGCATCCTCGATGTCGAGAACTTCTTCTATCGGCTTGTGGGTGAGTTGCACAACGAAGAGGCAGACCAGTATATGCTCCTTAATTTTTTTAACTTGACGATCCTTTGCCCAGCTTCGCCTTCAGCGCCAGAAAGTGCAAAATCTAGCTTAAATCTGGGCAGAATTCAAGATAGAAACATTGTTCTATCTTTTCCACCTTCGACCTGGCTTTGAATGCCGCTTTCTTCTGTCGAGTCGTCGAACCTACTTGTAATTTGGACTTGGGCGTTCCGTGAGGGCTGGCATCGAGGCCATTGCCTGGACATGCCTCTCTTGGATTTCTGTCTTGCCGATTCAAGTCCGCCTCTTTTTCTTGTGCTCAGCTCTGTGAAACCTATGTTATCCTCCTCCATGGTTAATTGTTTTCTCTATCGACGATATTGGCCCAACTTCCAGGCTAGGGTTCTTTCAAAGAATACCATTGTGATTTGTGAGAATGTTGGAAATCCCTTATTAAATAAAGTAAAATTAAATTATTGTAATTTTTAGGGTAAAAAAAGAACGTTAAATAACGCCACACAAGGCTGACGGGGCGAGCGCGCTTGTGAGAGACAATTTTTACATTTGAAATAAATTTGTTGACATCTATTTTCGAATTCACATTTTGAAAATATAAAAGAGAATGGCAATATTGAAAATGATTCGTGAGCGAGGAAGGCTATGTTAGGGTCCTCCTCCAGACAAGAAGGAGGAGAGTTAGAGCACTGCGTAGCCGCACGTCCGGGAGAGAGAGAAATGGAGAATAATAAGACTAATATCTTAATAAGATTTCAGGATTTTTCGCTTTTTCTTTCTTCCACCTTTTAATTATTCACCCAGCCCTAAGGACAATTCTGTGGAACTTTGTGGGGATTATGATAAACATTAAGCGGTAGCGTTTTACTATCAATAGGCTTTGATCTGTTTCAATTCAAATATCTGGAATTATTGCATGAAGGACTTGTACACATTAATTATAATATTGTAACATAGAGTTAATTGATAAATCAAATTTTCGCGAAATTTTACCTTATTGAATATTGATTTTAAAAAATGGAGTAGGCCTAATATTTAGAGAATAAAATATGTAATATTTTGGGTCGGGCAAGAATTTATTTACTAATATTTATGTGTTGTCTGAACTCCAGCCTTTGTCAAATAAAAACCACATGAATCTATTTTGTATTTTTAATTAAATATAAAATAAATAAATATGTTGTTATGTATTTTGATAAAGTTTGCAATAAGGAAATCGAAATAATAATAATTAAATATAATTTCTCGTTCTAAAATATGCCCATGGATAAACAGCGCATCATTTTCCCTAGTCACATGGCTTGTCATTCTGATAACCATAAAAATGAAAAGTAACTTCCCTATCAAGATATTGTAAGCAGATTATCCTTATAGAAGTCATTCTGAAGATAAGCACACATTGATAAGTTCAAATTCTCTAGTCATTACTGAGTATATAAGCTAAGGTTGAAATCTTGTCTTTCACCATTCAACATGAAGTCATTGCTGCTGGTACTACTCCTTGGTAAGTGTATCTTCAGCCTTATTTCTCAAATATTTTTGTATAGAATATATACTATTTAAAGCAATAGCGAACCAACTATATATAATGAAGGAAGACATTAAGACGCGAATGTTTCTTTTCACGAATATAACAAACTTCTACTGTCCTTACTGCGACGAAAAACATATTGGGAGAACTTGGTTCATCAATCGTTAACCCTCCTAAGCGGTCACCAATTTAATCTACCAGGCTGCTTCTTTAGAGCTCTAATACTGTATTGGATCATTCTGCTTTTATATTCTGCTATATGCTTTTCTTTGATATAGACAATTGTTTCTTCTATGTCTACAACTTTTCATCCTTTTATTTAATGCGTATAATTTTATAAACCATCATTTTTCACTAACGATTTTGTAAACATTTTTATTATGAAAAAGTACAGAGTTTTCAATTTTTATGAGAACAATTTTTCAACGCTGTATCTCTCTCTCGAAAGAAAGGTGCTATATTAGTTATGTTTTATTCCTTTATTTAAATATTCGAAAAGCCTAAAATTTTCGAGATTTTTTAAAAGGTTAATTTTTAAACCTTCCAAAAATAAATTCTGTTGACACAACTTATTAAATTATAAAAGAAAATATTGCCTTAACGCACTAAATGCACAACCAGCCGAAAAATAAAGAGAAATAAAAATATAATTCCGATATCTATGTAATAAATTGGAAATAATTCACTGAAAGGTTTTCCAAAAAAAAAAAAAACCTTCAAATCCGAATGAAAGCAGTCAAAGGAAATCGTTGCCCGTAAAATCCACACCTTCTGAAAAAAAAATACTTTAGCAATTACCATAATATCATTTTTACTATTTTCCTTATTATTAGGGGGAAATTCAGTAAAATGCGTAAAAAGCCTAAATTCAATGTTCTCAACTAGCTCCATATTAACAAACGCAAACCCTGCAGCAGAACCTTTTATAGAAATGACTAATGTATTTATTTTTAAAAAGGCGTTCATGGATCTGGTAAAAAACACAATTTTTTTAATTTCGAAAGATTTCTTGTTTTTTTTTTCAATCTATTGCACAAAGAAATATAGATATTTACTAATTCTTGAAGAGTACATGGAAGCAACTGAATATGAAATGAAAACATTTTCTTTCAAAAAAAGTGTTCTAGTGTCTAGTGTTCTGAAAAAATATTTTTATGTGATACAAACTACCATGAAACAACACTACTACTAAACTGACCCAAGTCATCTAATGAGGAGTGCCTGACTGAGAATGTCCTGTGATGTCCAGGTGTTGTCGCCATCAACGCCGAAAGCCACGCGGAACTGATCTGCGATGCTTGCCAACATACTAATATTGATGTAAGGTCCCTTTCCTTTACCAAACATTTAACTCCCCCACATTTAAATCAATTTATTTTCTATTAAAGATTATTTCAATTTTCTTCCTTTCATATTATGCAGACAAAATTTTGCATTCCATTTTTTTTGTTGTTTTTATAAAAAAAGGCTAATTATTTTATAGTTTGAAATATTTTCTTTTGATTATATTTTGAACATATTTTTTATTTGAAAGAGCACTTATAGAATAACATATGCATTCATTTCATTAACTCATTTTTTCTTCTTATTAAAACCCATTTCACTAGTTAAAAAGTCCCTCTATCCTTTACTAAATGAGTAAAACAGTGAATCTTTTCAGATCATTGAAAAAGGCACAATACAAGTTTTGGAAAATTGATTTACCGAAACTGGTGATGTGACTTATTTAATGGTCTTAAAAGTAAGGGGTATAGTTTGTATATATATTTCCTATAGCATAAGGTTGAGGCATGGTGGTATTTCATGCACCAAAAGAAGCACCTTTCCATTTAAAAATACTTTGAAACAAGTTTTGTTTATCACCCTAGTACAAAACATAATGATAGATAATGGGTCACAAAATAGGTTTTGGCCAATTCAGATACATTTTATGGTGTTTCATTGCTTGAAAATCGGTTGTGAGGTTTCAACAGCTTCAACATATTTTTGATGAATTTGACCGATTTCATAACTTTTTATATTGGATGAAATCGAAAACACCCTGTACTGATTAGAGCCATATACTGACACTATGGTATGCAGGTTGGATTTTATATGAATTTATAAAATATATTTGTGTTGTGATTATTCTTTATTATCTCCATTAAGTTTTGTGATAGAGGATAAACAAAAATGCATTGTTATAATTATTTACTGAGGTGAGAGGTGGCTTCCTTTGGTAAACATGTATTTAATACACACACTTATATATACTTCATTGATAGAAGCTATTTATCATTTTTCATTTATAAAAACCAGTATTTTCAATTTCTATATAATTGCTCTTCATTTTTTAGAGCCTCTATACAAGGCTGTATTTATGGTATATAAAACATGGCTTATGTAGTGTAGGGTTTATGTTTCAGGTATATAGCATAAATCTAATAACCCATAACGATATAAATAGCACTATCTTGAGATAACTGTGGTATGTAATATAGGTACTTTGTTTTCTTTATCTATATATATATATATATATTCTAAATTTTGAGTTCATTCGAAGTTTATTTCTCAAAGCCAAGGAAATTAGTTCAGAGTGTTTTATAATTATGAATAAAATTAAGAATTTAAATCGATTTATCAATTAATTTATGTACTATTTTTATAAATATTTCAAACACATTTTATATGAGCTACTCCTGATAAAAACAAAAATTTATTTTCTTTATGGCGTTCTATTGTATTTTTAGTCTCTTACGTTCGAAGGTTTATGAAATTGAAAAAAATCGATTCGTCCTTTTTTAAATACAAAATAAGGTTTATTAATTCCCTTCTCTTAAACAACATTGCTGGCTTCCCAGTCAGTTCATAGGATCGGTCAAGAACTCCACTAATGGTTGGTTGCAAATCCCTATTTTCATGAGGACTTGAGTTGTGGGTAAGTGTTGTCCAAGTTGATGTTCTCCTGTTGCATTAAAAGAACAATCTCTTGAAAATGCCGCGTGGATTCTCGTTTTTTATTGACCTTGATTTGTAGAATAAATAAGAGTATGATATACCTAATTGTCCTTTAAACAAAGGTCATCTCGTCTATATAAGCCCTATAGAGTCTTTAACAATCCAAAATAAAGTTTTTCTGATGTGTTGCGCAGAAAAAATTGTGTTATGAAATCTGTACAAGACTTCTCAATGACGTGCGTTGTAAGTATTGGTTTGTATATTACTATTGTAGATGAAATTGTATCCTTTCTTAACTAGAACAATTTAGATTACTGATATACTAAGATCAAATAAGTGACCTAATTGTTATCTCCTATATGATAACAGTAGACCTATGTCTTTGTTAAATTAGAATCATTTCACATGTTTGAAAGGCATCATATACAAGTATGTACTTTAAACCCTCTATATTGTAACCACCATTCTCTGAGAGAAAAGCTGGTTGTCTACCTTAATTTGCTGAATTTGATGCTGAAGCCAAGATTTCACTGACCTTAGTATGGACGATAGAATAGACAGTCAATATATGGAAACTAAGCTTAATGGTGTTATGTTCACCACAAAAATTTATGGAATTCTACTTAAATATGTTCATCATATTTACACTGTAATTTTATACAATCATTCGATTATATATATTTATTTATGTGAAAACATAATGTGTGTGTTTCTCGATGTATAGGAATATAATATGTCTTCAGTTATTATGCTCTCTCAAATGTTTTCCTGACACATTGCAATAAATAGTTAAATATGTTGAAATCTGAAGATAATTGGAAGGTACCTTCACCGAACTATTCCATCTATATGCGGAGTTTTCTTTGTTCTAAATAGTAGTTTTTAACTTTGACTAGCTGATGTTAGATTTTTAAAAGCTATGTGTACTTGGAAGAGATTAAATAATACTATATTACTACAAATAGTGATAATTTGTTTTGTTTTTTATATATTAAGGTGAATTATATGGAATTTCAGCCCATGTATCGATATCCTTTAATGAAACAGCTGATAAAAAGCAAATATTAATATAAAAAAGATTAATAAAATTTCAAAATAATATTTTAAAGAAATATAGTTGTTTATGGAAGGTTCTCTCTATTGTATTTTAGATTCGAAATTCTTCCTTTATCAAAGAGTAAATATTTAAAATGTACCCATCCCTTTTAAAAATTCATTTGAAAAAGGCATTTTTAATATCTTTTCTCACAGATATCAAAGAATGTTAGAACATCAGTTTTGAAATTATCGAACAAAATTCTAATTTTTATACTTTATTTTCATCTATAGTCCACATTTGTATAATATTCTAAGATAAAAGATTTTTCGAATAGGCTGATTTTGTCAGAAAAAAAAAACAGAGTGAAGTAATCTATAGTCCCTGTTTATATGAGATGCTAAGAGAGGAGACCTTTTGAATAGGCTGATTTTATCTGAAACAATCCAGAGTGAAGTAATTAGTAGTTTAATACATTATAAAGAGTGACTCTAACTGGTGTGGCAGATGTTCTTGAAGAAACCGAGGTTGGACATATCTGGCCGTCCTGTGATGAATGCCTGCATGTCGTCGACCCTATCCTGGAATACCTCTCTGAAGAAGAGAATTTGAAGACGCTCCTCAACATCGCCTATAGAATCGTTGACCCTTGTAAGGCGGCTCCTCATCATATACGCGATATGGTGAGTTTAAATAACTTCTGAGAAAATACATTTTTGCAACTCAAAGAGTTCTATTTCAATTCAAGATTATAACTTTGATTTACCAGGATTTCGGCAATATGTGCTGCACACTCAACATGTTTGCATTTAGATTCTAATAAACTTACAAGAGATGTCAATACATATTTTTCTAGATTTATCTTCAAAATGTCGGTAGAGGATCGCCGAAACGTCGCTGAATGAATTTAGAAAAAGTTGATGCCTCCATTTCCTATTTGTTATATCCATTTGTTTTTCACACATATTTGAAAGAAAATGTGTCTTTTACGTTAACTATATGTCATTTTCTGTTGAACTAAAATAAACAATTATTAAATTTTCACACGAGAGAGAAATCTTAATTAATCAATTTGGTATTTTTCCTATAAGATTTTCTCTTAATAAGTTTCAAAGAGAGCATCATAGACTCTTGCAAGATATATTCTATTTAAATACTTATATTTTCTATAATTTCATTAAAATTACACAACTCTATTATAAATAACCAGATGATAACTAACAAATCTTGTTTGTGTGATCTACAGTGCCATCACGTTATTTTGAAAATTGCCGAAGACCTGATCCACAAGTTGAATGCCCACAAAGTGTGCTCATGGGCTAGGATGTGCAAATAGAAGATATTTTACAATATGGTTAATTAAAGTTGATGATATTTAAATATTGATTTATTTTACAACACAAGTTTACAAAAATATAACATGAAGCCCCTATTCAATTTATTATATTACTATTCGATACAATAAACTAGTTTCTAACTGTATATAAATTTATGTAACACTTTCTCCCTATTAAATATTTCAAGCCTTTCAATTGGATAGAGTTGGTAGTACATTTTACTGACAAATACAACCCAGGTTCGAATCCTCTCTGAAACACTTTTGCTGGTTCATTTGCCTCAGATTCTTGCTTATGTTATTCATTTAATGGATGTATATTTTGTTTTATTTAATAAATATATTTCAACTCCACCCACACTTATTAGGTATTTGTGTTGGTTAATTCCATCTTTGGATATAGCTTAGTTCGATATGCTTCGCCATTCAATCTCCAGCCGCTTTACTATTGTATTAGACTGAATTTATTATAACCCTGAATTTGCTATTTAGTGCAGTAAATTATTGTTTCGTATAACCTATGGACATTTTCAACGATAGAAGACGCTGATTTGATGATGATATTTAAATATTGCTTAACAGACTAAATTTGTGGTTTTTCGGAAGTGAATTGCTCCAGGAATTAAATATTCAATTAAGATATACATTCTACACAACAACAAAATAATGTCCATAGGAACCTCAAAACACCAATTTACTTTACCCAATAATAAATGCAAAGTTTATAATAAATTTAGTCTAATATTTTAAGAGACGGTTGATGAACAAATGGTTAAATCCCTCGATTCCCGACAGCCATGAACAATGTCCCGCATTAGACACTTTGTTTTAATATGTGAAAAACCTTCACCTATATTATTTATTGTTGCAAATATCATAAGCTAGGTTGCTCTTTCAGAGAGGTACCTAATAAAGTTATTTTGGAACTGGAACTGGAAGTCTGATAAAATAATAAAACGTCCTGGGGATTGAAATGGTGAAACCGCTGGATTTATCACTGATGATCCATGCTCTCCCTCTTCAAATTCAATCATTGCAGCATAAGAACTGTTAAATTGGTGTATATTTATACATATTCAAAAATAAAAGTATCACTAAAAACTATTTCTGATTATGAATAATTTTCAGCGAGAATATTGAAATGTCCCTAAAATATGTTTTTGCTGGTATTTTTTGACAGAGAACAAATAGAGTTGAATGATGTGAATTTATTATAAAAGAATATATAAATTGAGAACCTCTCATAAACCTTATATAATATATGTTGAAATAATTTTGGCAATGCGTTTCCTATTATATTTCATTGAATATTATCTCTACACACCTATTACAATGATATAAGTTATTAAATGAAAAGGCATGACTCATAAGGAGTGAAGCATCTCAGCGGTTCCATCAACCTAATATCGAGACCGCTCTTCTATTGTTTAGGATTGTTTCTCTTATGTAACGTGCATTTACCCAGGTACTAGCTAAACACCTCATAGCTGCCTCTCTCAGTAAAATTATGAACGGTATATAAGAGAAACGGTGCTGAGAACATGTAAGAAAACATGTACCTATGTTTTCCCACGTGACGCAGCGGAGCGTGGCCTTGGCTGCACGGGTGAGTCAGTTGTTGTTTTGCACTCTGTATCGATGGACATTAAAACATGGTGGCAGCGATAACTGGATAAAATACGAACCCGTATATTGCAAAATATCGATTTTTGCGTACCTTGGAAGATAATTCAACATGGCTCAGATTCAACCTCCAGAAACTTTCGACTTCTCGACTCCCAACGAATGGCCCAAATGGAGGAAGAGATTCGAACGATACCTCGTGGTCAGTGGAATGAAGAAGAAAGAGGAGGCGGACAAGATCGATTTGTTCATGTACTTGATGGGCGACCGCGCGGATGATATATTCAGGACCTTCAAGTTCGAAAAGGAGGAAGAGGCAACGAAAATTGATTCCGTCCTCAAGGCGTTCGACAGCCACTTCTGTGTCAGAAAGAATATTATCTACGAACGTGCGAAATTTAATTCAAGAATCCAAGAGGATCGGGAGCCAGTGGACGAATTCATCACTTCATTGTACAAATTGGCTGATAGTTGCGAATTTGAGGGTCTTCATGAGCAGTTGATCCGTGACCGAATTGTGGTTGGAGTGAGGGACAAAGCTTTATCTGAAAGAATGCAGTTGGACAGCGAACTGACTTTGGAAAAGGCGGTGAAAATGGTTCGACAGCAGGAAGCCGTTCGACAGCAGCAAGTCGACCTGCAGCGTCCCTCAACAAGCCAAAAGGTCAATCAGGTGAAGTTCAACTCGAAGAATTTTTCACCGAAACAACAACAGCATCCTTCGAGGAAGAAGGAGAAGTCAGCCAAAACAAGATCACGATGTCCAAAATGCGGAGGTTTCACCCACAGGGAAGGACAGGCCTGCCGTGCTGAAGGACAAAGATGTAACCTATGTTCAAAAACTGGCCATTTTGCAAATTGCTGCCCAGATAAGCAGGCGAAGACTGCGGAAGTCAAAGCTGTTTCTGAAATTGATGAAGAAATTGGTTTTCTCCTGGAGGTCTCAGCTGTGGAGGATTCATCTAATCTCGATGATGATGAAGGCGAGTGCAGGAGGCGATGGACAGCAGAAATCCAAGTGAACGGGAAACAGCTGAAGTTCAAGCTCGACTCCCAGGCGGATGTTACATGTGTTCCTCTGTGTCTCTTCAAGAAGATAATGGGACAGCAACGACTAGTGGAAAGTGATATCAACCTTAGAGAGCTGCTGAATTCTCCGAACTTCAGACTGTGGGTATGTTTATATCAACGCTGCGAAATGGCAATTATGAAATCAAGGAGAAGATTTATGTCATTCGTCGTTTGAGTGAACCTCTTCTGAGTCGCCGGGCATGTGAGCTCTTGAACCTGGCGAGGCGGATTGAAGTGGTTGCGACGAGAATTAACCCAATCAAGGAATTCCCTGAAGTATTTGAAGGACTGGGACAGATCGGAAACCCTTACGAAATCAAATTGAAACCTGGAGCAAAACCATATGCTGTGCATACTCCTCGACGGGTACCAATACCTTTGATGGAAAAGCTCAAAACAAGATTGGAAGAGCTCGAGAAGGCGGAAATCATAGCACAAGTTAACGTTGCGACTGAATGGTGTGCACCGACTGTGATTGCTGGTAAACCGAATGGCGACATACGACTCTGTGTGGATCTCTCAAGGCTGAACGAACATGTACAGCGCGAAGTGCATCCCATGCCAGTGGTGGAGCACATGCTGGGGCAACTGGGGGAAGCAAGATTCTTTTCGAAACTGGACGCGAACAGTGGCTTTCACCAGATTCCGTTGAGCCCGGACTGCCAGCATTTAACGACCTTCATCACTCCTTTTGGGAGATATAAATACTGCAGAATGCCATTTGGAATCTCACTCGCCCCAGTGTATTTTCAGAAAGTTATGTCAATAATCTTGCAAGGCATGGACGGTGTAATGTGTTACCTGGACGATATCCTGATATTTGCCTCCGACTCCAAGACTCACGATCGAATTCTTCGTTTAGTGCTCCGAAAACTGAAAGAGGCGAAAGTTACACTAAACAAGGCCAAGTGTGTCTTCGGCGTGCCAAGAATTAATTTTCTTGGGCACATACTGGATGAAGACGGTATTCGACCAGATCCAGCGAAAATCGAAGCGATGGCGAGGATGCCTGCTCCGACAGATGTTCATGGCGTAAGAAGATTTCTTGGCATGGTGAACCATCTGGGACGTAAACTCCGAACGACCTTGCCAATTGCACCAGGGAATCTTAATCCAAAGTTGGTGGACTCTCAGACCCTGAAAAGAAAGGAAGGGAGAAGGAGAAAGGATATGAAATCCAGATATGATCGACGCTGCGGAGCTACGGACATGGAGGAGCTATCCGAAGGTGACACGGTTTGGATTACAGATATACGAACCTGGGGGATTGTAAAGAAGAAAGCATCGACACCAAGGTCGTATATGGTTGATACTCCAGTTGGGACTTTACGTCGAAACAGGTTCCATCTACGAAAAGGAGTTACAGTGCAATATCCAGCCGACCCATCGACGCCGACCTTTTCGGGGGAGGAACTGGTTGAAAATGAAAAGACCCCAGTTGTGGATTATCCCTCTAACGACTCAGAAGACGGCCAGATAAGAACCCGGAGTGGAAGAATTGTTAAACCTGTGGATCGCCTTCATTATTAATTATATTATGCATTTAAAGTTTGTAATGTATATATATATTTCAAGTCTTAAAAAGGGGATGTGCTGAGAACATGTAAGAAAACATGTACCTATGTTTTCCCACGTGACGCAGCGGAGCGTGGCCTTGGCTGCACGGGTGAGTCAGTTGTTGTTTTGCACTCTGTATCGATGGACATTAAAACAGAAACAATCCAATACAATAGTAGAGTGTTCTGAAGATTACAATGGTGATGCCGCTGAGAGGGTTCACCACTGATATATATAAGAAAAATTTATCTTATTTAATGATTTTATAATTCCAGAGATAGAACGAGTCTGTAGAAATAATATTTAATAATTATTAATAGAAATACATTGCTGAAACATATTATTACAAATTCTATCGATAGATTGCAATTATTAGTATGGTAATATATAATATATTAAATTTTGATTAGAGAGAGTTGAATATATAATTTACTAGCGGATGTGTACCCGGCTTTGCCCGGGTTTCATCCGAGTGAAAGTTTGCCTAACGAATATTTCTGATAAAAATATTCCAGAACACACAGAATATAATGATAATAATGATAATAATATTCGTTACATTATATATTTATATAATATATAAAATATATTTTTCGAGAAAACATATCCACTCTCTCTACTGAATAGACTTTTAAAAAGATATATGTAAATGAAAATATCTAGAGATATACAACATGATCTCAGCCAAAAGGCCGAGAAACGATATTTTATATAGAGAGATGACCTGTGTCTTCTGCTCTTGTGAATGTTTCGCTAGTAGAATTTCGTTCCTGCCTACTAAAAATTATTATCTGGCTCCGCCCGTGGACTGCTTTAGTGAATATTCCCCTAAAGAATTTTGTTTATGTCAATCAAGCATGATACAGAATATATTATAATCATCATTACTGACTAAAATTTATTGTTGCTCAGTACCTGGTTAATTATATTTTTTCTTGGTTAAAGCGCGATGAAAAACTATCTCAGATTTAACTCTCTGTCCTGTTCAAATTTCAGCAAGATTAGTTACATATTGAGGGCGTGCATAGCCGACAAACATTTATATATATACACTGCGTGACATTGAAAATGGAACACCAAGAAATAGTGGCCAGAAAATTATGCAAATTTCAGGGTAGACGCGCCTAACCGAGTTATGCAAATGATGTAAAATGCGCAGCTCTCGTGCGCACATGGAGTAAGATATAAGGGAAGGAACTTGCAGAAAGGACAGTATTCGTGTCGTTATTTCTTCAAGGAAATTCATTGTAGAAATTTTGTTCTTGTGTCAAAAGACACGTGTAATAACAGAGAATGCCAGGTCATCGTAAACGGAGGCAGTTCAAGCAGACAGACGCTTTTACGAGGGGCATGGTGATCGGACTGAAAGGGCAGGTTGGTCCATACGTCAAATCGCAGCTGATACACACCTTGGTGCGTCCACGGTGCACCGACTGTGGAGAAGATGGTTGGAACAAGGAAATGTGGCAATTTATAGGAATGTCGGTGCAACCAGAGTGACGTCAGCACGTGTGGATCGGCGTATCCTTCGACAAGCAGTGGCGGCCCCACAAGCCACTTGTACCGCCATCCTGCAACATGTGCAAGACACCCTAGATCATTCCATCTCGACCAGAACCATTTCCCGTCGATTGGTTGCTAATGGCTTGCACTCATGCCGTCCGCTAAGAAGACTGCCATTGACCCCACCGAATAGGCGCCAACGTTTGGAATGGTGCCGGGCTAGATCGACGTGGATAACGGAATGGCACAGGGTCGTGTTCTCAGATGAGTCGCGTTTCTGCTTGTCCAGTGATAGTCGCCGTGTACGCGTGTGGCGTCGACGTGGAGAAAGGTCCAATCTGGCAGCAATTGTGGAATTCCCCACCGTGCGACAATGTGGAATCATGGTTTGGGGCGCAATCGCGTATGATTCCAGGTCACCTTTACTTCGTATTCAGGGCACTATGACGGCCCAACGATACGTTGATGATGTGCTGCGACCGGTGACACTTCCCTACCTTCAGGGGGTACCCAATGCCCTTTATCAGCAGGATAGCGCCCGACCGCACACTGCTCGCATTAGCCAACAAACTCTGCAAGATGTACAGATGCTTCCCTGGCCACCGTACTCTCCTGATCTCTCACCAATCGAGCACGTCTGGGACATCATTGGACGCCGTTTGCATGCCTTGCCACAGCCGCGTTCAGAAGACGAACTGTGGCAAATGGTTGAGAGGGAATGGAGAGCCATCCCTCAGGACGCCATCCGTACTCTGATTGACTCTCTACCTAGACGTGTTGCTGCGTGCATCGCCGTCCGCGGTGGTCCTACTTGCTACTAAGCCGACGCCGTTCTCGCTCTGTATTATGACTATCATTTTGAAATAAAGATCACTTATTGTTCGTCCCTGTCTCTCTCTGTCTGCCGAGTTTCATCACTTTCTGGCCACTATTTCTTGGTGTTCCATTTTCAATGTCACGCAGTGTATATATATGTTCCCGGCTTCGCCTGGTTTTATCCTAGTAAACGTTTGCCTAACGAACATTTGTTAAAACGATTCTAGCTAACATCCAATCCCTATACTGTATCTACACTAGTCTATACTCTCGATAATTTGAAAAATTTTCCAGGTACCTTTAAAAATACTCGATACGTTGAATAAAATCAATATTAATTGGTCCATGGTAATTTGAAGTTGAAGGAATAGTATCTTGCCACAAAAGAACATTTGTAAATAACTGTATTTAGCGTATGAACCCAGGTTAGCCCGGTTTTTACCCGAGTAAAAGTTTACCTAATGAACATTTTTTAAAACGATTCTAGAAAACATCCAATACACCTATATATAGATTTATAAACGTATATAAATCCTTTCCTTTATATATATATATATATATATATATATATATATATGAACGAAATCCAAAATTGATGTTGCGTAAAATCTACAGAATCAATCTTTATGAAATTTCGCATGTAGGTAGCTGAAGATTTCGTTCAACATTTAGGCTATTCAAAAAACTAAAAAAGTTAATGTGCCTTTTTTAAAAAATATAAAACCAAAAAGCGTTAGTTCCAGCCTTTTACCGCTTGGGCGCAGCACTGGCCACGACGATAAATGAATTTGATTGGTTAATAATTAACACGTGGTTTGCTTACACGATGAATGTTAGTTTGTTCACACGATGAATGTTTTTAAAATTAAGATTATCCAATCGCCGTGACACTTTAGGAATTTTTTTACTACTAGCCGAATGGCCCGGGCAACGCCCGGGTTTTACCCGAGTGCGTATATATTTTAAAAACGTTTTAATTCAAATACTATTCGTTACAATTATAAATTGGCGCCGTGGATGTCTCTCTTGTGAAACGTCCCGCCCCAAACTGTGTGTGTCTTGAAAATATAAAAATTATATAAAAAAGATTAAATAATTGTGCAAAACGGTATATACGATATATACACACCAAAAGAAATAATGAGCCTATCGTTCAAATATAAAATTCGAATAAATATAAATGAGATACCAAAAATTAAATACCTATTTAATGAATATCATATTTTATAATTTTATAAAGGTACTTATATATAATTAAATACTTATATATAATATAATTTATATAAAAAATATAAATATATAAAATATATAAAATATAGGGATATATACAGTATAGGGATTGGATGTTAGCTAGAATCGTTTTAACAAATGTTCGTTAGGCAAACATTTACTAGGATAAAACCAGGCGAAGCCGGGAACATATCTTCTATATATATAAAAATGGATGTTTGTTGGTCCGTTGGTCCGTCCGTCCGTCCGTTCGTCAGTGATAATCTTCTACATCGCTCAACCAATCGTGATGAAACTTTGGGAAAATGTTTAGTATACTACCGGGATGGTTTCGGCTAATTACTCTTTAGAAATAACCTTTCGTTGCATTTTTATTTACAATAAAACGTAAATTCACTCGCAATCAGCGCCCCCTCGCGGCAGACGTATGGCCTGAAATAGCCTCGCATGAGCTTATTTGTAACGTCAAGCTTAGCCTATAGGTTAGGTACACAGCTTCGTACCCCCGCAACCTAGGTTCGAGGCTCAGCGTGGCTGTTTTTTTTTTTCATTTTTTTATATTATTGTAGCAAATTATTAATATTATTTTATTTAAAATGTAGGCTTTTTAAAATAAAAATTAACATAAACAATTTTTTAATAATATTTGTAACAAACCTAGGTTCGAGGCTCAGCGTGGGCATCTTTTTATTTTCATTTCTTTTATATTATTGTAGCAAGGTCTGTTTTTACAGCATTATTATATTTTGATTGGTTTATTTTAAATATGTTTGTTATGAAGGCTCTATGTAATACTATTTAGAGCACATTTTACATTTTAAACACCTAAGCCCCCCTCTTTTTAATATTGTAGCAAAGTATTAAAAGTATTATTTTATTTTAGATGTTTGCCATGACACTTTGGGAAGTTGTTTAGTATACTATCAGGACGATTTCTGGCGAATTATTTTAGAATAATATTTATAACAATAATTATAGCGAAATTAAGACATAGTGATTATATTCTGTGTTTGTGCATATATAAATATTTTACAGAAAATGTGAGAACGTTCTATTAGAATATCTCGAAAACAAAAAACAATACATATAAACGAGTTCACTGACATTTATTAATGCAGTGATTATAATCAATGCTTACAATGAAGGGCTATATTATCTATATATATAAAAATCACTTTCAAATTTTAACGTAACGTTCCATTCTCAATCCCGTAGGGCTTTAGATCGGCTAAAACATTTTTATCTTTATAAGTGAATATTAACTTTACTGTACTGAATAGTTTAGTATAATATTACAATTTAGCCACAGCAACGCGTGGCCGGGTTCGCTAGTATATATATATAAATGTTTGTCGGCTATGCACGCCCTCAATATGTAACTAATTTCGCTGAAATTTGAACAGGACAGAGAGTTAAATCTGAGATAGTTTTTTATCGCGCTTTAACCAAGAAAAATTATAATTAACCAGGTACTGAGCAACAATATATTTTAGTCAGTAATGATGATGATAATATATTCTGTATCATGCTTGATTGACATAAACAAAATTCTTTAGGGGAATATTCACTAAAGCAGTCCACGGGCGGAGCCAGATAATAATTTTTAGTAGGCAGGAACGAAATTCTACTAGCGAAACATTCACAAGAGCAGAAGACACAGGTCATCTCTCTATAAAATATATAATATATATAATATAAAATATATAATATATAATATATAAAGGTTACCGATTTAAAGGTCTATTTTATAATTTTAGATTGTATAAGAAACATATTTTCATTTAAGTATTGTACTTTATGTTATATTATATTATATATTATATAATATAATATATATGTGCAATATATATGTGCAAAACGGTATAATATATATATAATATAATATAATATATATAATATAACGGTATAATAACGGTATAAAGAAATAATGAGCCTATCGTTCAAATATAAAATATAATATAATATAATATATAATATAATATATAATAAATTTATTTTCCAAAAGGCTACAAGTTTTTCTCTAAAAAGTGTAGCGAATGGTCAGTCTATTTACATATTTTTATTTACAACTTCAATAAATGACAACAGTAAAAGTAAACAAAGATATTTACATTTGCTATCATGACTCCTGGTCAGTGCTGTGGCCCTTGCCGTTATGGTCCCCTGATGTCCTGCAGCTCTCCAGCAGTCTTTCTATGGCCTCTACTAGTGGCTCCTCGATAAGATGGTCCCCTGGCTTTGATCCATTCTTGTCTGTCAGGTCTCCTGTCATCTGCTCTAGGTCGTCCTCCTGGATCTCTTCTATGGTCGTCGTATCCCTGTGCTCCATGTCCGGTTTTCCACCTTCCTCGTCATCACATGCCAGCTCCCTACATCGTTCCAACAATCTATCCATGGCTTCCATTTCTTTATTTCTCTGTAACTTATCGTAAGGTTATTCTTCTTTTCTGTTGAGATAATTTCCATCGTCTTTTTTAGCACCAGGGATTGAATATATGCAAAGTCCCTTTTTCTTATGTTTATTTCCTTCCTGTATTGTTTGTTATATTTGGTTACTATTCCATCCCATGTTAAGACTATCGGCACTACCTTTACGGGCATTTTTTCAGTTTGGGCCATTTCCCTCGCCAGTAGCTGGTATTTTCATTTCTTTGTCAGCTCCGTAGTTTGGATATTGTCTTGGGAGGTAACGCCTATCTCTATGATTGTTATGTCTTTTTTTATTTTGTCATATACTATTATATCAGGTTTGTTAGCTCTGATATTGATATCGCTTATCATTGGCAGATCCGTTATTATCTTGGCGTATGAGTTTTCAATCTTAGTCGTTATTTTGTGGAGCTTTATCTTCTTGTTCTCTGTGAAATTATATTTTCTTGCCAAGTTGAAGTGGACGCATCTCACCACTTCATTATGCCTCTCAGTGTAGTCGTAAGGAAGCAATCTTCCACAGTTTGTAGCAAGGTGGTCCACCGTCCTCTGTACCCTTTCACAGTGAGGGCATTTCAGGTTCTTATCCTTCGGGAACACGTTTCTATCTTGTATGAACATGTAGAATCCTTCATTTTGTGGTGTGTTGTTTCCCGTTTTGAGCCACTGTGAGGATTCTATCATGTCCAATAGCGGTTGGTCTTCATTTTTAAAGAATGTTCTGTGGATTATTTTCCGGCCAATGATTTCTCTTAGATTTTCAATCTGTTTTTCTTTCAGAGTTTTCATTGTGATGTTTTGGGCTTCTATTTTGTACTTGTTTTCTATAATTAGTTGGATGTGCGTGAGCATTGTGTTTTCGCCCTGTTCACACGCTTTAATGGCTTCCTTTCTTTTTGTTGTCTCCCCCCCAAATATATACTTGTAGAGGCTTAGCAGAATTCTTTCGTTTTTTTTTTGGACCAAGTTCACCAATCCTCTTCCCATTTCTTCGCGTTGAAGATATAATCTTTCTTTATTTGCTGGCTTAAGATGGATTTTGAATTTGCTCAGCGTTGTTCTCACCTTTTGGTCCAACATTTCTAGTTCTCGCTCACTAAACTCCACGATTCCAACGTAGTAGTTTATGAGCGAGAGCGAAAATTCGTTGAAAGCAGCGAAGAGGTTTTTAGCGTTCAGCTTGGTTTCCGCTAAAGATTCCATTCTGGATACTATTTCTCTTTTTATTCTCTCTTTATTTTCTGGGACGACTGCGCTGGTGTTATCCTCTAGAACACCTAAATATTTATATGTTTCTTTTTCTGCCAGTGTCCCAAATTCCTGAATTTCTGTGGAGTTTGTCGCTGTTTTTGTCGTGTTGATTTTGAAGCCTATATTATTCAAAAGCTGAGTTGTCTTGTTCGCTAAGAGCTCAAGATCCTTGTCGCTATAGGAAAATATTTTTATGTCGTCTATAAACAATAGGTGATTTATTTTAATTTTGACGTGACAACGTCTTAAATTAGGTTGCGGCTGGGAGTCACTTATGAAAAAGTGTAACGCCCGGTAACGTTACGATGAGTCATCGAACGAGAGTGCTGCGCGCGCAGCTGCGCGCGCAGCGCTAGAGAATTAGGCGCATTGAATCGGCGCATGCTTGTCTCTGTCTTTGTCTTTCTCGAACGTTCTTGGCGTTGGAAAAACAAGAAAGCGTCATAATACAAGTTCACACGTGTGGTTAAAGTATCGTCAGCTGTGTCTGTAGTGAAAATGTGGAGTGCTTAGATTCGTCATTTACAACAACTACAACAATAAAGGTGAATAATTGTACACTGATATTTCATTATCGTAAACTATGATTGATTGATTAATTGTTAGATTGACACAAAAGTTGAGAAACTGAGTTTATAGGTTATGTCATACTATTGATAAATGTTGATAGTGTTAAGTAAATTATTAGTTTAAAATTAATTAATTATTATTTTACAAATTTTAAATAGTTTCAAATTTATTTAGCAAAAATTTGAACCTTCGATCTGAATAAATGTTTTGATTTTCGAATTGATTCTTTAAAATTACAAATATTAAGAGAAAGTGGCAGATATAAGAAAACTTTATTTAAACTGTGTTGAGCAAGAATTTTAACATCTAATTAAAGTAAATGTTTTAATTTTCAACTTCATCATTTACAATTACAAATTTTATTTAATTTCAAATTTATTTAGCAAAAATTTGAACCTTCGATCTGAATAAGTGTTTTGATTTTCAAATACCAACGCGGCTGGTGGAGTGGCGATCTATCGTAAATTATCATCGACATCTACGGCGGAAGTGTTCCAAGTTGCGATTACAGACATAACTCGTGTCATTAAAACCAAGGGTGACATGTGCATGACTGAAGTTACTTGCTTCGCCGCTAATACTAGCTTCAAGTTTATACTCGGTGCTGTATATATTCATCCAGGAGCTAGTATGCAGGATATTGGAATGTTACTATGGCAAGGACTCGGTCCGTACATTCACAACAGCCAGTACGTGCCACCGTTCGTGCAAGTTGATTCTAGTATACCGATTCTTCTGTGTGGTGATTTTAACAAAAACGTAAAGCCTGACAACTCGTTTCTTAAATTCATGAAAAATACTTATAATCTTGATTGCGTATCAACGTTTCTAAGTCAACTACGTTAAAAGGAACAACTATCGACTTGACTTTCGCAAGACACATTACAGCAGAAACACTTCCTTTCATTTCATATTTCTCTTATCATCGTCCTATCCTCAACAAAATCACTCAAATAGGAATTAGTTAAGTTTAAGTTTACATGTACAATGTTTTAGTAAACAAAATATATTTCTATAGTTAAAATTTGTGCAATTCTTATTTTCATTCAATTCCTTGTTCCTATTGTGCAATTTAATTATATTCATATCCATATATATTTTACCGTTGTCACGTAAAATCTTCGCCCGTAAAACCGACTTTTTTTCCTCTCCCACTCCCATCTCCACTTGGGGACTGTCTTCTTTGTTGAGCTCCCTTGTTATCGGCTCGAGGCACATGACGAAGAATAGAGGTGATAGACCATCTCCCTGCAATATTCCTCTTTCTATTCTCACTGTTTTGAGGCACTGCTTGCCATAGTACAACTGTGCTTGCCATTTGTCTAGGGCAATTTTTGCGAATTGTTAAATTTCTTTTGGAACTCTTGATGTTTCCAATATCTTAAGCAAGTATTTGTGGTCGATGCTGTCAAAAGCTTTCGCTATGTCGATCCACATGGTTTTCAGTTTATTTGCGTGTTCTTTGCATATAGCTTTGTTTAATATGACCTGTTCCTTGGCGCCTTGAGTTCGCTGCGTCGTTCCTATCTGATTGATAGACAGATATCGTTCCTTATCTATGTATTTGTTCAGCTTTCTAGATAATATCCGCGTGATTAATTTGTACAGGTTGCTCATGCAACTTATGGGGCAGTAGTTGCTGGGGGTGTTCTCTCCTCCTTTAGGAAACAAGAAGGTTTTTGCAGTAAACATCCAATCTGGAATTGTTTCTGGATTCCTTATAGCTTGAACAACGGCTTTATATAGATATTCGTGTAGCGGGGTCAATTTTTTAATAAAGAAATTATAAATTTTATCTATACCGCCTGCTTTCCAATTTGGCAAATTTTTCAATGTTTCCTCGAATTCTTCTTTTGCTATTTCTATTTGCTCGATAGGTTTGTTTGTTTTCTCAATATTCTGGATGAGGTATTCCGGAATATCGAGGTCTTGATTCTTCGCCCAAGTTTTGGACCAGAAATTTGTTAAATCTTCTTCATTAATGGGGCCTTCATTTGCTTTTTGTGGCTTTAATTTTCTGTAAAATGCTCCCCTATTCAGTTCAAACATATAATTTGTCTTATTAAATTCACTTCTTTTTTCTGATACCTCTATTCTTTTCTGTATTACTTTTATTTCTTGGTTTATTTTTTCTTGAACTATTTTTAAATCTGATATTTTCCTGGGGTCGCTTCTATATTTCTTGGCTACTTGTTTTACCATGTGGTTTTCTTTGCTGTTCATTTTTCCAGATTCTATTCGTTTTTCAATTATTTTCATCATATTTTCTTTCTCTTGGATTGATTTGTTCAATGGATATTTCCAGTCCCCCGCTCTTTGCGGCTTTTTGATTAACTGTTCATATGCCATTTGCGCTGCATAAATAATTTTGCTGATTTTTTCCAAGTTCAGATATTTATTGCGCGTCCAAATCGGCTTTTTCGGTATTCTTCTTGGATTTTAGGCCAAGAATTTCTTCCTGCCCTTCCCTTTCTATCGGCATATTTATAAAATGATTGGATAAGAAAGATATTCTCACTTCTCTCTATATCTTCATCTGACTGGCTGGAGTGACCATTCTGCCTCCAAGTTAATGTAGGATTCAAGTTGATATTTTCTTGAAGGTTGTTTTCAGCCATTCACAATCTGATAAGGAAGAAAAATGGGAATAAAATTTACACACACAAATCCTACCAACAGGAACAAAAAAAATTCTAAATAAAATAAGGCTTAACAATACTATCACGTTTGTAAAAGCACGTGTTTGCAACTTTCTAAGACACTAAAATTGATCAAATTTTCGAAAATTCTTATTTTTTGATACAGATTTTTACCTTGCCCTTTACTATTTCGAAAATGTTTGTTTTTAATATTGGAAAATTATCACTTTGGCGCTATTTTTGATCAATTTTCCAGGTTTTTTTGGGAGAGGGAAAAAAACTTGTTTACACTTACCCACGTCGTGATGTAATATATAAATATAATAATAATAATAATAATAATAATAATAAAATTTATTTTCCAAAAGGTTACAAGTTTTTCTCTAAAAAGTGTAGCGAATGGTCAGTCTATTTACATATTTTTATTTACAACTTCAATAAATGACAACAGTAAAAGTAAACAAAGATATTTACATTTGCTATCATGACTCCTGGTCAGTGCTGTGGCCCTTGCCGTTATGGTCCCCTGATGTCCTGCAGCTCTCCAGCAGTCTTTCTATGGCCTCTACTAGTGGCTCCTCGATAAGATGGTCCCCTGGCATTGATCCATTCTTGTCTGTCAAGTCTCCTGTCATCTGCTCTAGGTCGTTCTCCTGGATCTCTTCTATGGTCGTCGTATCCCTGTGCTCCATGTCCGGTGTTCCACCTTCCTCGTCATCACATGCCAGCTCCCTACATCGTTCCAACAATCTATCCATGGCTTCCATTTCTTTATTTCTCTGTAACTTATCGTAAGGTTCATTCTTCTTTTCTGTTGAGATAATTTCCATCGTCTTTTTTAGCACCAGGGATTGAATATATGCAAAGTCCCTTTTTCTTATGTTTATTTCCTTCCTGTATTGTTTGTTATATTTGGTTACTATTCCATCCCATGTTAAGACTATCGGCACTACTTTTACGGGCATTTTTTCAGTTTGGGCCATTTCCCTCGCCAGTAGCTGGTATTTTCTTTTCTTTGTCAGCTCCGTAGTTTGGATATTGTCTTGGGAGGTAACCCCTATCTCTATGAGTGTTATGTCTTTTTTTATTTTGTCATATACTATTATATCAGGTTTGTTAGCTCTGATATTGATATCGCTTATCATTGGCAGGTCCGTTATTATCTTGGCGTATGAATTTTCAATCTTAGTCGTTATTTTGTGGAGCTTTATCTTCTTGTTCTCTGTGAAATTATATTTTCTTGCCAAGTTGAAGTGGACGCATCTCACCACTTCATTATGCCTCTCAGTGTAGTCGTAAGGAAGCAATCTTCCACAGTTTGTAGCAAGGTGGTCCACCGTCCTCTGTACCTTTTCACAGTGAGGGCATTTCAGGTTCTTATCCTTCGGGAACACGTTTCTATCTTGTATGAACATGTAGAATCCTTCATTTTGTGGTGTGTTGTTTCCCGTTTTGAGCCACTGTGAGGATTCTATCATGTCCAATAGCGGTTGGTCTTCATTTTTAAAGAATGTTCTGTGGATTATTTTCCGGCCAATGATTTCTCTTAGATTTTCAATCTGTTTTTCTTTCAGAGTTTTCATTGTGATGTTTTGGGCTTCTATTTTGTACTTGTTTTCTATAATTAGTTGGATGTGCGTGAGCATTGTGTTTTCGCCCTGTTCACACGCTTTAATGGCTTCCTTTCTTTTTGTTGTCTCCCCCCCAAATATATACTTGTAGAGGCTTAGCAGAATTCTTTCGTTTTTTTTTGGACCAAGTTCACCAATCCTCTTCCCATATTTTCGCGTTGAAGATATAATCTTTCTTTATTTGCTGGCTTAAGATGGATTTTGAATTTGCTCAGCGTTGTTCTCACCTTTTGGTCCAACATTTCTAGTTCTCGCTCACTAAACTCCACGATTCCAACGTAGTAGTTTATGAGCGAGAGCGAAAATTCGTTGAAAGCAGCGAAGAGGTTTTTAGCGTTCAGCTTGGTTTCCGCTAAAGATTCCATTCTGGATACTATTTCTCTTTTTATTCTCTCTTTATTTTCTGGGACGACTGCGCTGGTGTAATCCTCTAGAACACCTAAATATTTATATGTTTCTTTTTCTGCCAGTGTCCCAAATTCCTGAATTTCTGTGGAGTTTGTCGCTGTTTTTGTCGGGTTGATTTTGAAGCCTAAATTATTCAAAAGCTGAGTTGTCTTGTTCGCTAAGAGCTCAAGATCCTTGTCGCTATAGGAAAATATTTTTATGTCGTCTATAAACAATAGGTTTTTTATTTTAATTTTTTCCTCTCCCACTCTCATCTCCACTTGGGGACTGTCTTCTTTGTTGAGCTCCCTTGTTATCGGCTCGAGGCACATGACGAAGAAAAGAGGTGATAGCCCATCTCCCTGCACTATTCCTCTTTCTATTTTCACTGTTTTGAGGCACTGCTTGCCATAGTACAACTGTGCATGCCATTTGTCTAGGGCAATTTTTGCGAATTATTGAATTTCTTTTGGAACTCTTGATGTTTCCAATATCTTAAGCAAGTATATGTGGTCGATGCTGTCGAAAGCTTTCGCTATGTCGAACCACATGGTTTTCAGTTTATTTGCGTGTTCTTTGCATATAGCTTTGTTTAATAAGACCTGTTCCTTGGCGCCTTGAGTTCGCTGCGTCGTTCCTATCTGATTGATAAACAGATATCGTTCCTTATCTATGTATTTGTTCAGCTTTCTAGATAATATCCGCGTGATTAATTTGTACAGGTTGCTCATGCAACTTATGGGGCGGTAGTTGCTGGGGGTGTTCTCTCCTCCTTTAGGAAACAAGAAGGTTTTTGCAGTAAACATCCAATCTGGAATTGTTTCTGGATTCCTTATAGCTTGAACAACGGCTTTATATAGATATTCGTGTAGCGGGGTCAATTTTTTAATAAAGAAATTATAAATTTTATCTATACCGCCTGCTTTCCAATTTGGCAAATTTTTCAATGTTTCCTCGAATTCTTCTTTTGCTATTTCTATTTGCTCGATAGGTTTGTTTGTTTTCTCAATATTCTGGATGAGGTATTCCGGAATATCGAGGTCTTGATTCTTCGCCCAAGTTTTGGACCAGAAATTTGTTAAATCTTCTTCATTAATGGGGCCTTCATTTGCTTTTTGTGGCTTTAATTTTCTGTAAAATGCTCCCCTATTCAGTTCAAACATATAATTTGTCTTATTAAATTCACTTCTTTTTTCTGATACCTCTATTCTTTTCTGTATTACTTTTATTTCTTGGTTTATTTTTTCTTGAACTATTTTTAAATCTGATATTTTCCTGGGGTCGCTTCTATATTTCTTGGCTACTTGTTTTACCATGTGGTTTTCTTTGCTGTTCATTTTTCCAGATTCTATTCGTTTTTCAATTATTTTCATCATATTTTCTTTCTCTTGGATTGATTTGTTCAATGGATATTTCCAGTCCCCCGCTCTTTGCGGCTTTTTGATTAACTGTTCATATGCCATTTGCGCTGCATAAATAATTTTGCTGATTTTCTCCAAGTTCAGATTCCCCATTAGGTTTTCCTCAATGTAATTGTTAATTTCCTCTAGAATATGCTTTTTATATTTTACGTATGGGATTTCGAACGTCGATGTCCACTCATTAATTTTTCTGTTCTAATTTAATTGTTCGAGCATTCTTCTGTCGCTTTCTCCATTGCCCTTGTTACTCTCAGCCGCAATTCTATGTTTACTGGGTTATCGCTGTTTGCCTCTTCATTTGTTTCTTTTTCCTTATCTGGTTGGCTTACTAGTTCTGATGAATCCCTATCTTCCCTTTCGTTTGTTCTCTCACCTTCCTCTTGGCCTATTTGGTTATTGGTGATTTCACTATCGCAAGTTCTACTGTCACTGGTTTGCTCGCCGTTGTCTGGAACATTTGAGGTACTTTCTCTTTCGTCTTCTTCCTGACTCTGGCTTACAACAGGTGCAGATCCGTTGGATGTCCCTCTGTATTCATTGACGATATCTATGTATCTTTCGTCCTTGATAAGCTTGTAAACCTTTATTCTTAGAGTACCAAGATTTATTGCGCGTCCAAATCGGCTTTTTCGGTATTCTTCTTGGATTTTAGGCCAAGAATTTCTTCCTGCCCTTCCCTTTCTATCGGCATATTTATAAAATGATTGGATAAGAAAGATATTCTCACTTCTCTCTATATCTTCATCTGACTGGCTGGAGTGACCATTCTGCCTCCAAGTTAATGTAGGATTCAAGTTGATATTTTCTTGAAGGTTGTTTTCAGCCATTCACAATCTGATAAAGAAGAAAAATGGAAATAAATTTCACACACACAAATCCTACCAACATGAACAAAAAAATCGCAAAATAAAATAAGGCTTAACAATACTATCACGTTTAAAAAAATATAATAATAATAATAATATATATAATAATATAAATAATAATATAAAATATAATATATAATATAATACAATAAAATATAAATGAGATACTAAAAATTAAATTTCTATTTAATGAATTACATATTTTATTCTTATAAAGATTATCGATTAAAGTTACTTATATATATTTAAAGGTTCTCATAAAGGTTACCGATTTGAAAGTTTATTTTATTTTATTTAAAGAAACATATTTTCATTTAAGTTTTGTTATTTATTTTAAAAGATTAAGTAATTGTGCAAAACGATAATTGCCTTAAAAAGAAATTGCCTTAAAAAAAAAAGAAACATTCGCGGTGATTTTGTCTTGCATTCGTTTATACAATTATTATATATATTGGCATCATATATTAACTTTATTTACGGAAAAATATGTCCAGGGTAGCCTAGTGGTCATGGCATCTGCCCGGTAAGCGGAAGGTCGTGGGTTCGATTCCCATCACTTGACACTTTTTTTATTTTATCCATTCTGACCAAAATCTATCCGTGAACTTCACACAGTGAACTTCACACAGACAGAATAAGGCAATTATATAAGTAGATACTAGTGGGAAGATTTCTGGTTTGAATTTGATTTGAAATAAATATTCTTTGCAATTTTATTTGCAAATTTATACTTTACTCACAACGACTCTCGCGGCATCTAGTGAAATTACATTTATAAATTGTAATAATGCTTAAAATGTGTTCCAAGTACACCTATCCCCCGATTTACACGGTACTTGTTTTACACGTTTTCGCTTTTACACGGTTTTCCAAATAAGTTTTTTTTTTTTATCGCAATTTTTGTCGCGGGGAAAAATGCGGGAAATTTTGGAAGGAAATGATGGCAATTTACCAAATAGGTTTGATTAAAATAAAAAATCAGAACATTTTAATTTGAATAAAAATAATAATATAAAATATTTTTTTAAAAATAAAAGTTTTTAATCTTTTCTCCAAAATTTACCGCATTTTTTCCCTCTGAATTTTACTTTAATCACAGCCAAATTAACATAAATTTTAAAAATATTATTGGCTTATAATGAAGAAAGAAGTTAAAAGAAAAGTTATTTCTTTAGAAACTAAAATCGAAATTTCGGATCGCTTACGAAAGGGAGATAGAGTAGTAGATGATGCAAAATCATATAGCATGAACGAAGCTACAATAAGAACTATTAGAACAAATTAAAACACAATTAGAAAGAGTGTTGCAGCTGGCAATACAACGAGTATGGGCACAACATCATACATCAGAAATATCGCAATGGAAAAAATGGAGCAAGCGTTAATGCTTTGGATAGAAGATCAAACACAAAAAAGAGTACCCATTGATACGGGCGCTATAACAAATAAAGCATTACGAATTTACGAAAAAATCGTAGAGCAATTGCCATCTTCTTCAACTGAAAAGAAGCCAAATATTTTGGCAAGTCGTGGCTGGTTTGAAAGATTTAAAATAAGACATTCTTTACACAGCTTAAAATTAAAACGTGAACTGGCTTCTGGCGACGTAGATGCAGCTCAAGAATATCCAGCAAATTTTGCAGAAATTATTAACGACAATTCATACACCCCTGATCAGGTTTTCAATGCTGATAAGTCAGGGTTATTCTGGAAAAAAATGCCTGAAAGGACTTATGTTTCAAAATTTTATAAATCGGCTAGTGGTCATAAAGCAGCAAAAGATCGCATAACAATTCTTTTCTGTAGCAATGCTTCAGGAGATTATATTATGAAACCATTAGTGATTAACAAATCAAATATGCCCCGTGCCTTTAAAGGAGTAAACATCTATAATATTCTCGTTTATTGGAGGGCTAATAAGAAAGCGTGGGTTATTGCTGCAATGTTTACTGAATGGTTTCATGAATGTTTTATCCCAGATACCAAAAAATATTTAAGTTCAAGGGGATTGCCTTTTAAAGTGCTTTGTTAATTGACAATGCGCCGGGTTACCCACAAGATCTAGAATTTGAGAACGTTAAAGTAACATTTTTACCAAAAAATACAACTTCATTATTACAACCATTGGACCAAGGCATAATTTTTACTTTTAAAGATTGGAAATAAAACGAGCCTTTACATATATTTTGGAACAAATAAAGAACAATGAATCTTTAACAGTCTTGTATACTGTCCAGTAAGTCTTCATGCTCTGTTGCCCACAATGGAGCGGCATACATCAGGGCAGCTCTCACTATTGTATCGAAGAGTTTGATTGATAAATTTATTGATTTTTCTTTTGATTTTATTAATATTGGGTGTGTGGCGTTAATTGCTGTAAGTGCTTTTCCTTTAAAGTAATTTACCGGGTGAGTAGTATAAATGGAATACAGCATTCAGTGTTTTTTTTTTTATTTCTTAATCCTTGTTTTCTATTGTGTCTTCATTATTGTTTTCTATTATAACATCACCCATATTTTATTTTTTTCTTCTTATTTTCAAAATATGTTTTCACCCTTGTTTTATATTATGTTTTCACGCTCATTTTATATAATTTTTTATTCTTATTTCTTATTATGTCTTCAGGACTAGTTTTATGCCTCACCTTTGTTTTCTATTTCTATATTTTTTATGTTGTCTTCACTCTTGTTTTTCTTCTATGTCTTCAACCTTATTTTCAATTATTTCTTCACTCTTGTTTCCAATTATGTCTTCATCCATGTTTTCTATTATGTCTTTACCCTTGATTTAAATTATGTCTTAAACAATATTTTCTATTATATTTAACACTTTTTTCTATTATTTCTTCATCTATGTTTTCAATTATGTCTTCTTTTATGTTTTCTATTAGGTCTTCATTCATGATTTCTATTATGAAATCACCCTTGTTTTCAATTATACTCATCCATATTTTTTTATTATGTCTTCATTCTGGTCTTCAATTATGTCTTCAACTGTTTTCTATTGTCTTCACCCTTTTAAAATAAAATATATCCCGCCCTTGTTTTCATAATGTTTTCAACCTTGTTTTCTATCATGTCTTAATCCATGTTTTCTATTATGTCTTAAACTTTGTTTCCAAATATGTTATCACACTTGTTTTCTATTATGCTTAACCCTTGTTTTCTATTTTTATCTTGTATTATATTGTCTTCACTCTTGTTTTCAATTATGCGCATCTATCCATGTTTTCTTATATATCTTCACCCTTGTTTTCTATTATGTTTTCACCCTTGTTTTCTAATATATTTAACCCTTGTTTTCTATAATTTCTCCATCTGTTTTCCATTATGTTTTATTCTGTTTTCTATTAGGACTTCACCCTTATTTTCTATTATTTTTTCATCCATTTTTTTTATTATGTCTCCATTTTTGTTTTCTATTAACTCCATTATTGTGTTCTATTATCCCTACATTATTGTTTTCTATTATGTCTCCAACATTGTTTTTAATTATATCCCTCTTCTTTTTTCATAATGTCTTCAACCTTGTTTTCTATCATGTCCTCGTCCATGTTTTATATTGTGTCTCAATCTTTGTTTTCAATATTGTCTTCACCCTTGTTTTCTATTATGCCTTCATCTTTGTTTTATATTGTCTTCACCCTTGTTTTGTATTGTCCTCACGCTTGTTTTCAATTATCTATATATTCTCAAACTTGTTTTTCATTGTGCCTTCACCTTTGTTTTATATTGCCATCACAGTCGTTTGGTATTT
Source organism: Cordylochernes scorpioides (assembly GCA_030710605.1). Lineage (NCBI taxonomy): Eukaryota > Metazoa > Arthropoda > Arachnida > Pseudoscorpiones > Chernetidae > Cordylochernes > Cordylochernes scorpioides. The sequence goes on along the minus strand of CP092866.1, from coordinate 107,826,968 downwards.
TCCTCACCTTTGTTTTCAATTATGTCTTCACCCTTGTTTTCTATTATGCTTTAACCCTTGTTTTATATTGTTGTCTCCCTTGTTTTATATTGTCTTCACCCTTTTTTACAATTCTTTCTTCACATTTGTTTCCTATTAGGCCTTCACCTTTGTTTTATATTATCTTATTTTAACATTTGTATCCTAGAGAGAGAGAGAGAGAGAGAAAGTGAGAGATAGTGAGAATAATAAACTAATATCTTAATAAGATCTTCTGGATTGTGCGCTTTTCTTTCTTCCACCTTTAAAATCTCCACCCTGTCCCAAGAAGAATCCTGTCAGACTTTGTGGGGTTGTGTATTAAACAATAAACAGTGGGGGTTTCACTCTCAATAGACGTTAGCCTGTTTAATATCCATATCTGGAATTATTGCATAGAACACTTGTGCATATTGCATATCACAACATCAACATATATAGTCACGACCGTCTTTCCTCAATTCCTCATCGCTGTCACGGATGCGCGGGCATCATCATTATGATCATTATCATTATCTAATGATAATAATAATAATAATAATAATTATATTATTATTATTATTTTATTATCAACATATATAGTCACGACCGTCTTTCCTCAATTCCTCATCGCTGTCACGGATGCGCGCGCATCATCATTATGATCATTATCTTCTATAGAAGCTTCTATCTTTATAATTATGTATATTTACAAAAAGTCAATTCGCTCGCGCCTCTAGCGGTGAAAATGAGGGGTAATACCAGCTGACCTAATGTACATGTAAAGTTTGGAGCGGGACGTTTCACAAGAGTGACATCCACGGCTCCAATTTATAATTGTAACAAATAGTATTTGAATAAAAACATTCAATCGGGTAAAACACGGGCGTTGCCCGGGTCATTCGGCTAGTAGTTATATAATTAATATATAATTAATATAATAAAATAAAAAATGAATTATTTTTCAAAATTTTGCTTCCCTTTTTATCAATTAATTGTACAAAAATAAAGGTAATTTACATTTTCTTGTAGATCACATGAAACCACTAAATATCATGTAATAATAAATGCTCTTTTGAAACTCGTACAATGGTCTAGTGTTATAAAGATTATTTCTATGTGATACAAACTACCGTGAAACAATACTACTACTAAACTGACCCAAGTCATCTAATGAGGAGTGCCTGACAGAGAATGTCATGTGATGTCCAGGTGTTGTCGCCATCAACGCCTAAAACCCCGGAAAACTGATCTGTGAGGCTTACCGAAATTTTAATATTGATGTAACGTCCCATCTGAAGATGACTGGTGTAAGTTCTACGATAATGGGTTTTCACGGATGAATTCTTGCAAAGGTGCTAAAAATACATATATATTTTAAAGGTCAGCACCGTCGTCTGTAATACAATCTGAAAAGTGGTTTTACGAGTGTATACCTGTCACCTTTGCTCTTTCGATTGCTAAGATTTAGATCCAACCATCATCTTCTAGAAAGAGTTGTGCCAAACTGAAACTAATGTACGGCTAATGCCTTCAGCTAAATCGAGGATTTCATAATACAGGACAAGATTATTTTAAAAATGTCAAGAGGCCTATAAATTGGGGAAGATAAAATCTTCAGTCGCAAATAAATGGAAAACTGAACAAAGAACTTTTCCAGAAAGGAAGCTGCGGATCCGAAACCTCTGCAGACTGACAAGGACGATTATGTGCTGGATCCTACTATAAGGACAGCGTGGATCAGGTCGGCGCATTCATTAACAAGATCGACGATCTACATCCCCGTCGTAAGAGAAAGCGGCGAAAGTGCAATACGAAAGATCCTAACCCTTTGGACATGTACAATACGGCTAAAGAGTTTTCACAAAGAGAAATCCAAACCTCAGATAAAAGCATCCTAGGCAGTGAAATATGACCGCCATCTTGTGCAGAACCACCGCCTTGTACTGGATAGCAAAAATATTCAATGGCGTAGATAGTGATTGAAAGTAGGAATAAAAGCCGATACAGGATGTAGTTCTACAAACAAGGGTTGTCACCAATCATGTCGTTACGCTTCTTGAAGACTGATGAGCCTCATGTACCAGATGCGTCAGGGAGATCAAAAATTCGCCGTTTAGAGCTACTGGTCAAATAAGTCATTTTCGGATCTAAAAAGATTAATAAAAAGGGGTAATGTAACCCCCTATTTTCTGTATGATAAGCTAAGCGAGATGCCAAGATCCCTGGCTGGAGATGGAGAAAAATGAATGGACTCCAACTGCGGAGGGAAGGCCTACTCGGGAGGGGAATAGGTGCCAAATATTTTATTCCAGTGTGGGGAATAAGGGACAGCCTGGGTCATATTGGCAGTGACAGAATACGCGGCAAGTGGTCTCCGAGCGTGTGGCCATGTGGATTAACCAGGAAGATGATGCCAAGAAGGACGAGGAGGATCCTTCTTACAGCGACCAATAAAGTGAGGTCCATCTAATGTATATAATTATGAATTCCTTCAAAACTCTTGTAATAAAGTTTATAGAACTAAGCTTAATCTTCAGTGAATCCATATTGTTTTTATAGAAACCTTGTTCACAAACAATGACCAGTGAAAATTGTCGTAACGATACAGTCCAACCAAACTCTAACATTATATCTTTGGACAAAGATTTTGTACTCATATTGTGGTTTTAATCGGAGTTTAAACAACCGTAATCTATTTTAGATATTTTATAATCGCGATATTACAACTAAGCTACTGTTATAAAAAAAGTCTATATTAATAAGGCTTGACTGTATTTAAATAAATGAATGTGATTTATACAAGAACATGGCCCTTTCACGATGAACAGGTCATGAGTGGTAGCTTACTCTTGAATATCCCCATTCTAAAGATGATGATAATATAGGTGTTATTTATGAATATTTCATAATATCGAAAGAATTATAGGTTAATTATATGAAGGAAATATAGAAATCTTCCTCTAGCTCTCTCTTAATTTTTATATAATTATTTCAATATCAGCCAGATTTCTTCAGCCATATAGACACCAGTATGGAACTAACCAACACAAATACCTAATTTGTGTGTTATTTATGAAATATATTCATTAAATAAGATGAAATATATATCTATTAAATGATTTCAAATATTACATAAGCAAGAATCGGGGGCAATTGATACAGCAAAAGTATTCCATGGAGGATTCGACCCTGGGTCATAGTTGTCGGGTAGAATGTGCTACGAACATTACCCAATTGAGATGCTTAAAATATTTTATAAGGAGAAAGTGTTATGTTATTATATACAGTTAGAAACTATTCATTGTAATGATGAAAACTATTACAATTTGAATAGCGGCTTCACATTATATACTTAGTATAGCCATAAATATTGTTACAAAACCAAATCTGTGATAGAAATTTTAATTTGACCGCGTGAAGTATTCAAAATACAGTATTTGTTATTTGAATATCTCGTTTACACGTATTTAGAAAAAAAACAGGAATATTTCTGTTTTTTGATAATGGATTGGGGTGATAAAGAAAACCGTATAGCTATAATAGTCTTACACAAGGTAGGCCAAAGTCCTTCATACCTTTTTAAATTTTTACAAAATTTGAATATTACGCGTCAATTTGTTTATCGAACCATTGAAAGGTTCTACAAGGCTGGCACTATTAATGACCTTGAAAGATCTGGTCGACCGCGCGTGCAACGAACGCAAGCAGCTATAAAAGTCATTCGCAAAATAATTCGTCGAAATTCACGCCGCAAACAAAAGATCTTAGCAAAGCAGATGAATTTATCTCCAAGAACCGTTTCCAGGATAATCAACGAAGACCTTGGACAGAGAGCTTTCAAACGACGCACAGGTCATTTGATAACCCCTGCTCTTAGAGATATTATAAAGGTTAGATCAAAAATGTTGTTGGCGCGGCATGATGGTCGGTGGCATGAGAGAATCCTTTTCATAGACGAGAAAATTTTCACTGTCAAGTAAAAGATTAATCGTCAGAATGATAGGATATATGCTCGTAGCTCTCTAGAAGCTTCTTTGAAAGTCAGAATACTTGAAAAAAGCCACCATCCTTCTTCTGTCATGGTTTGTTGGGGAGTTAGCTACCAAGGTGTAACAGATCTCCACTTCTGTGCCAAAGGGGTAAAAACTACAGCTAAAAACTACTAAGAAGATATTTTGGAACAAATAATAAAGCCTCTGAATACAAAAATGTTTAATGGAGAACATTGGATATTTCAAAAATATTCAGCTCCTTTTCACAAAGCTAAGTCAACTCAACAATGGTTGAAGACGAATGTTCCGGAGTTCATAAAGGCCAATGAATGGCCCTCTGGAAGCCCTGATTTAAACCCCCTTGATTACAGTTTGTGGAATATTTAGAGGAGAAGGTGTGCTCTAAAAGATATCATAATTTCGATCAATTGAAATAAGCATTGGTGAGAGCAATGAAATAAATACCCTTAAAAAAGGTGCGTGCCGCCATAGATCAGTGGGCCGAACGTTTGAGATCCTGTGTCAAAAATAAGGGAAGACATTTTAAATGATTGTATATATTTAAAATCTATGTTCTATTGGCTAATAAAATATGTATTTATATATTCCATTAGTTTTTGTTCTTAATCATTTAATTTATATTTTTTTTTTATAACAGAATTTATGGCTAGACTGTGTATATGTATACATGCGTTGTAAAAATAAATCAATATATAAATATAATCAATTTTAATTTACTTTGTAACATCTCTTTTATTTACACATCTTAACCCATGAGCACACCTTGTGGGCATTCAACATGTGAATCAGGTCTTCGACAACTTTCAGAATAGCGTGATGGCACTGTAGATCACACAAACAATATTTGTTAGCTATCATTTGGTTTTCTATAATATAGTCATGAATTTTAATAAAATTTTATTAATATATAAGTATTTAAATAGAATATATCATGCAGGAGGTTTATCTATGACGCTATCTGTTGAGAATATCAAGAGGACCATATAAGAAAAATACCAAAGCTGAATAATTAAACCTTCTCTCTCGAGTGAAAGTTTAATAATTGTTTAATTCATCTAACACAAAATAACATATAGTTAACGTGATATACACATTTTATTCCAAATATATGTGGAAAACAAATGGAAATAACGGATAGTAAATGGAAGCATAAACATTTATTCAGCAACGTTTCACGACCCGATGCCACCATATTTTTCAAGATAAACTCTGAAGGATTTGTTGACATTTTTTGTGGATTTATTAAATCCCAAATGTAAACACGTTGAGTGTGCAGCGTGTCTTGCCAAAATGCCGGTGTTTCAAAATAGTAGTTTTGAATTGAAATAGAACCATTCAAGCTGAAAAAAGGTAGTTTTTACAAGTTATTGGAACTCACCATATCGCGTAGATGATGGGGAGCTAACCTACAAGGGTCAACGATTGTATAGACCTTGTCGAGGATCAGCTTCATATTCTCTTCTTCAGAGAGGTATTCCAGGATAGGGTCGATGACATTCAGGCATTCATCACAGGACGGCCAGATATTTCCAACCTCGGTCTCATCAAGATCATCTGCCACACCAGTTAGAGTCAATTTTTACAATTTATTAATATCCTACTTATTTTCATCTGCATTTTTTTCTGCAAGATTCAGCCCATTCAAGAACTATTCCCATGATATATTATACCAATGTGGAGTATAGATGAAATTAAGGTATACAAATTGGCTTTTTTTCTGATATTGTTAAAACTGATGATTTGAAATTCTCAATGTGTGCCCCCCTCACCCCCTTCCGAAAAATATATTATTAAAATTATTTTATTCAATGAATTTCTTGAAGGGATGTGTAAATTTTGCATATTTACTCCTGGATTAAGAAGGAATTTTGAATCTTCAAAATTGAATTGAGAGAGAGAGATTCTTTAAAAAGAAACTATATTTCTTTATGTATTCACATATGTTTTCTATTATGCCTTCACCTTTGTTCTATATTTTTTTCACCCTTGTTTTATATTGTCTTTAAACTTGTTTTCAAGTATGTCTTCACACTTGTTTTCAATTATGCCTAACCCTTGTTTTCTATTTTTATCTTGTTGTATATTGTCTTTACTCTTGTCTCTTTTCTATGTCTTTACCCTTCATTCAAATTATTTTTATTTATATATATTTATTTTTTATATTATATTTTTTTATTATTAAGCATGGATTTTATCAGTTGTTTCTTAAAAACATGTTACTAACAAGTACACAATCGCTTTTAAGCATTCAATATCTGCTAGTTAAATGTTAAAAACTACCATTTAGAACAAAGCAAACTCCGCATATAGATAAAATCGTTCCGTGAAATTATCTTGCTTTATATATCAGATTTCAATATATTCCACGATTTATAGCGATATGTCAAGAACAACATTTAAAAGAGCAGAATAGCCGAGGACATATTATATTCCTAGACATTGAAAACATGATATTTTCAATAAAAAATATATAATCCAAAAATTGTATAAAATAACAGTGTATTTGAGTATAATATTCCTAAATTTGTGGTGAACATAACACCATAAATCCTAGTCTCCATCTATTGACTGTCTATTCTATCGTCCAGAATCGGTTCAGTGAAATCTCGGCTTCAGCATGTATTTCAGAAAATTGAGGAAGACAAACTGTTTGGCTAACAGAGAATGGGGGTTTCAACATCAAGGGTATATGATATCTTTCAAACATTTGAAATGGTTCTAATTTACTAACGGCATAGTTCTACTGTTTTCATATAGAAGATAACATTTAGGTCACTTATTTGATCTTAGTATATCAGTAATCTGAATAGTTCTAGTTAAGAAAGGAAACACAATTCCATCTACAATAGTAATATACAAACCAATACTTACAATGCTCGTCATTGCCAAGTCTCATACAGATTTCAGTGCACACAATATTCTGCGCAAAACGTCACACAAACTTTATTTTGATTTGTTAAAGAATCTAGAGGACTTATATAGAAGAGATGACTTTGTTAAAAAAATAGGTAGATTATATTATTATTTATTCTACAAATCAAGGTCAATAAAACCCCAGAATTCACATGTCATTTTCAAGTTATTGCTCTCCAAATACAACGCGAGATCCGTCAATTTGAACACAACTTACCCACAACTCAAGGCTTTATGAGAATAGGGATTTGCAACTAATCATTAGTGGAGTTCTTGACCGATTCTATGAACTGACTGGGAAGCCAGTAATGTTGTTTCAGATAATGGAATTAATAAACGCTATTTTGTTCTTAATTAGGCTGACTTGAATTTTTCAATTTATTAAACTCCCGATGGTAAGAGACTCAAAATACAATAAAGCGCTATATAGAAAATATATTTTTGTTTATATTACCAGTAGCACACACATATAACATGTTTTTTAAATATTTGTGAAAAATATTGCCTAAAATTGAAACGACAGAAGATGTTCAAGCCATGATACACCATAAAATGTATCTGAATTGGCCAAAACCGATGTTGTGACTCATTCTTCATCACTATCCTTACGTTTGGTACTAGGGTGATAAACAAAAATGTTTCAAAGCATTTTAAAATGGAAAGGTGCTTCTTTTGGTGTATGAAGCAACCCCATGTCTCAACCTTATGCTATATGAAATATATGTACAATAAGTACCCCTTACTTTTAAAATTATTGAATAAGCCGTCACAGTTTTAGTAAATTGATTTTCCAAAACTTGTATTGTGCCTGATTCAATGATCTGAAAAGATTTACTGTTTTACTGCATCTAATAAAAGGTAGAAGGGAATTTTTACCAATTATATGGGTTTTAATAAGAAGTAAAAATGTTTATGAAATAAATTAATATGCAATTCTATATATTAATTTTAAAAAGGAATATAAATTTTCGAAAAATTATGAAAGGAAGAAAATTGAAATATTCTTCAATAGAAAATGAATGGATTTAAAGGTGGGGAAGTTAAATGTTTGGTGAAGAGAGAGAGAGAGAAAGGACCTTACATCAATATTAGAATTTTTGCAAGCATCACAGATCAGTTGTCCGGGGTTTTCGGCGTTGATGGCGACAACACCTGGACATCACAGGACATTCTCAGTCAGGCACTCCTCATTTGATGACTTGGGTCAGTTTAGTAGCAGTGTTTTACGGCAGTTTGTATCACATAGAAATATATATATTTTTAGAACAGTAGACCAATGTACATGTTTTAAAAGAACGTTTGTTATTACTTAAAATTCAGTGTTTTTCATGTGATCTACAAGAAAATATAAATTAACGTTATTTTATACAATAAATTGATAAAAAGGTAACGCTTTTTCGAAAAATAAAAAAAAAAATTAATTTTATTTCTTGAAGTTCAGGAAAACTTTTTTCTATATAAGTACATTCATACTTTTTTAGGAAAGGCTCTGCTCCAGATTTTGCCTTTTTGATATTTAGCAAGTTTAGAACATGTTTTTTAATCTTTTTATGCATTTTACCCTGATTGATAATACAGTTAACGGTAGAAATGATAATCTGGTTATTTTGGTAATGTTCCTTTGAGAAGGTGAATTCGCGCTCGGCCGATAATTTCCTTTAACTTCTATCGTTTGGAGTTAAACGTTTCTTTAGACAATTTTCAGAAGCATTTTTTGTTTGGATACTTAAATGTCGAAATTATTTTTCTTTTCTTTTATTATGTGATTTAGTGCGTGAAAAAAAAATTTCTTTCATAGATCAATAATATAGATAAACCGTATTTCTTTTTTGAAAGTCTAAGAAGTAATCATTCACAAAATAACGAATGAAGTTAGGCTTTCAAAATATTTTATATTTTTACAAAATGATATATAAATGAATAAAACATGATTCTAATAGCAGCGTCTTTACCGAGATACAGCATTGTAAAATCGTTCTCATAAAAATATACCACACTCTCTGTACATTTTTCATAATAAAAATGTAAACAAAATCGAGAGTAGAAGAGCTGAGGTTTTAATGGTTTTAAACATTAAATCAATTAATTAAATGTTGCAGTTGCATGAAGACATATGAGGCTCTTCATTGGACATGGTAACAACAACAACAAAAGTTAAAGAGAGAAACACAGAAAAAATAATGTCTACAGTATATAATCTAACGAATGAAGACATTTAGACGCGAATGTTTCTTTTCACAAATAAATCAAACTTCTACTGTCCTTACTGCGATGAAAAAAATTGGGAGGGCTCGTATAATAATTTATGAAACCTCTCAGCAGTTTCGACAATTTAATCTACCAGACCGCTTATTTAGAGCTCTAATATTGTATTGGGTCATTCTACTATTATAGGCTACACTGAAAGGTGAACTCTTAGAAATGGAATTTAAGCAAACTATGGAAATAAGCTTTTAGGACAGTAGAATTACATTTTGATATTTGCATCGAGCAATGCTCTTCCGCAACCAATAAGGACAAATTAGGCATAAAAAGATACAAAGCAATAACGCGCCATCTATATATAAATAATGAAGACATCAAGACGCTAATGTTTATATTCAGAAATATATCAAACTTCTACTGTCCTAACTGAGTTTGAAAAATATTCAAATGTAAATCTACTGTCCTAAAAGCTTATTTTCATAGTTTTCTTAAATACCATTTTTAAGATTCCACCCTTGAATGAAGCATATAAGGACAGAATGATCCAATACAGTATCAGAGCTCTAAAAAAGCGGTCTGGTAGATTAAATTGGCGAAACCGCTGGGAGGGTTCACCACTGATGAGCCAAGCCCTCTCAATATTTTTTCATCGCAGTAAGGACAGTAGAAGTTTGATAAATTTGTTAAAATAAACATTCACGTCTTAATATCCTTATTCATTATATAGATATGTTTCATTATTGCTTTGAATAGTATATATTATATATAAAATATCAAAGAAATAAGGCTGAAGATACACTTACCAAGGAGTAGTACTAGCAGCAATGAATTCATGTTGAATGGTGAATGACGAGATTTCAACCTTAGCTTATATACTCAGTAATGACTAGAGAATTTGAACTTATCAATGTGCGCTTATCTTCAGAATGACTTCAATAAGGCCAATCTGCCTACAATATCTTGATTGGACGGTTAGCCTTCAGTAATATGGTTATCAGAATGACAAGCCATGTGACTAAGGGAAACAAATAGAAAACATGGGTGAAGACATAACACGAGTCTGAAAAAAAACCTTTTTAATAGAAAATAGATTTAAAAATATTTATATAAAACGAGGGTGAAGACATAAATGAAAACAAGGTTTAAAAAAACAAGGTTGAACAAGAGTCTTTTCATTGTAACTAAATCGTTGCCCACGCAAAAGATCTTTCTAAATGGTGAAAAAGAAAACTTAGTCTGGTGCAGAATCAAATAAATAATCAGGATATAAATAAATATTTTTTTCTGTAAAAAAAAAAGTATTGTTTTCACCAAGGTATTAGAAGAGAATATCTCGTGAAACAATAAAGATATCTTACACCCAACTTTATTCATGCCATTTACGCCATTTTATATTTATATATATAATAGAGAGGGAGAGACCTTAGTAACACATACAGTTATATATTATTCAGAATTTATAGTCTTTTATTTTCTTGAAATATTGTAGCAACAAGGTAAGATTTTCAGAAAAATGAGGCCATCAATTGTTTCCCAAGAACTTCGAAAAACTTTGGTGGGTTAAGGTATATTGATCATCTCAAAGTAACCATAAGGTGTTTGCTGCTTGGTTATGGAAATATAAATTATTTATTCAACTTTTCATCACAATTTGAGATATTATATTGTGTAAATTCTTTCTATTATTAAAATTTGTATTTATTGTTTTTGGCAATTTGATTCTCTTACTATATTTTAATTATTAAATATTATCTCTTCAGACTCAATATTTTACTGAAATTATGCAAATTATTTAATGAGAGGCTTTTTCTGATCAGTAGCGAACCCTCTTAGCGGCTTCGCCAATTTAATATTCAGAACGCTCTACTATTGTATTAGATTGTTTCTTCTATAAACAGTGCACACATTAACTAAAAAAGGAAGCTTAGGGTTGTCTATAGGAAACCTGGGTAAATGCATATTTTATAGGAGAAACAATCTAAAACAATAATAGAGTGGTCTGGGTATTCTATTAGGGAAACCGCTGAGATATTTCACCACTGATGAGCCAAGCCTTCTTAATAAAAACATCTTATCATTGTAATTGGGTGTCTTTTAGAGATAATATTTATTAAATAAATTAAATTAAGAAACACATATTTTGAAAATTATTTTTACTAATATATTATATATAGTTTATGAGGTTACAGATTTATATTCCTTCATAATAAATTCATACCATTAAACTGGAGGCTTTATTTGCTTCTCTACCAAAGAATATGACACCCAGCGAACATATATATTAGGGACATTCAAATGTTTCCTCGGAATCACATTTAAATCAGAAATAATATTTACCGCTACTTTTGTTTTAAAATATATTGAATTATGAACCTATTTACACATATCTTATACTGCAATGATTAAATTAGAAAGAGGGAGAGCATGGCTCAATAGTGGTGAATCCAGCGGTTTGATCATTTCAATCTCCAGGCCGTTTTACTGTTGTATCAGAATTACAGTTCCGGAATAACTTATTAGGTACCGCTCAGATAAAGCAACCTATCTTATGTTATTTACACTGAATTATATGTAAAGGTTATTCACTTAAAAAGTGTCCAATGCGGGATTCGATCCAGGTTCATGGCTTTCGGAAATTGACGGTTTATACGGCTCGTCCTTTATTTCACTGCTGGTTCCAAAATAATTTCATTAGGTACCGCTCAAAAAGAGCAACCTATCTTATGTTATTTTCAACAATGAATAATATTTGAAGGTCATTCACATTTTAAACCAAAGAGTCCAATGCGGGATTCGATCTTTGTTCATGCCTGTCGGGAATCGATGGATTTAATCACTTCTTCACCGAACTTCTCTTCGAGTATTTGACCAAATCTATTATACAAGGTGGGATCAATAAATAAGGTGAATTATAATTTATTTAAAAAAATAAGAACGATATAAAAAATTAGGACTTGATTTATTCAAAATAATCACCTTGGCTTTCTATACATCGTCTCCATCGTTCTGGCAACTTGTAAATACCCTCTTTATAGGCACTCTCAGGAAGCGTGTGAAAAAAATCTTGCACCACTTTCTGGACATCTTCATCCGAGTCAAATCGCTTTCCCTTTAACTCCTTCTTTAGTAGTCCAAAAATGAAATAGTCAGAGGGGGTTAGAAATGGACTACATGCAGGATGTTCTAAAACCTTAAATCCTAATTTAATGATTGTAGATACAGTTTTGCATGATGTATGCGGCCTTGCATTATCATGAAGGAAGAGAACACCTTTACTAAGCTTCCTTCTTCTTTTGTTTCTTATACCGGGCTTTAGCTCATTTACAAGAAGGTCACAATGAAGGTCGCTGTTCATACGTTGCCTATGCTAAATATGGATATTTTTCTATCCTCCAAAATTAAGTTTTCAACCGCATTTATCGTGCTTAGCGTCGCTGTAACACTTGGTCGTCCAGGTCGTTCAATATCGGTACAAGTAATTCGTTAATATTTGAACTCGATAACTCATTTATAAATGTTTTTTTTTTTGAGACAAACAAGACTCACCATATATATTTTTCATTCTTTGGCATATTTGAGATGTTTGAATACTTCTGCATTCAAGAAACGAATAACTGCACGTTGTTCAAGCGTGGTGCAATCCTTCAAGGGAGTTTCCATTTTAGTTTAATTATAAGTCTCGCGCCGCACGTGGGAAAAAAGAACAGAACACCTTAAATAGTCTCTCGATGTTATATTTTAATATTCTGTGGTTTAAATTATTTTTGCCTTTTGAATTTTTAAGAAATAAGATAATTCACCTTATTTATTGATCCCCCCTTGTATATACTGAATTTACTATTAGGTACAATACATTGGTTAACACAAAGCAATAACGCGCCATCTATACATATAAAATGAAAGGATTTAAAAGCACGAATGTTTCTTTTATACACATTATACAAACTTCTACTGCCCTTACTGCGATGAAAAAATATATTGGGAGGGCTTGGCTCATCAGTGGTGAACCCTTCCAGCGGTTTCGCCAATTTAATCCACCAGACCGCCTCTCAGAGCTCCAATACTGTATTGGACGATTCTGCTTATATACGCAGCATTGAAGGATGGAATTTCAGATACTGTCCTATAAGCTTATGTCCATAGTTTTCTTGAAACCCATTTCTGAGATTCCATCCTTCAATGCTGCGTATATAAGCAGAATCGTCCAATACAGTATTGGAGCTCTGAGAGGCGGTCTGGTGGATTAAATTGGCGAAATCTCTGGTAGGGTTCACCACTGATGAGCCAAGCCCTCCCAATATATTTTTTCATCGCAGTAAGGGCAGTAGAAGTTTGTATAATGTATAAAAGAAACATTCGTGCTTTTAAATACATTGGTGTTTTAAAGAACTATGGACATTTTCTAATTGTACTGTAGAATGTATTTATATATAGAATATTAAATTACTAAAACAATGCTCTTCATCAAAATCAAAAATTAAGTCTGTTAGGAAACATTCAAATATCATTATCAACCTAGCGTCCTTTATCGCTAAAAATATCCATTGTTCCTTCAAAACACCAATTTACTGTACTCGATAGCAAATGCAAAATATAAGAAATTCATTCTGATACAATAATGAAGAGGTCTGTGATTGAATGGCGAAGCATATCTGAGCTATATCCTCAGATAATACATATTAGTTCCTAAAAACCTTATTTACAAACAACCGCTGAACAGCGTCGTAATATTTGTTTTCAGAAACGGGGATACAGCTTAGTTTTAATTCTTGAAGACTATATTTTTGCACAAATTTAGAAACAAAATGGCCAAACTTACTGATATCGAAATTGAAGAATGCAAGAAATTGATAAAAAAATTCACTATTTTCTTTAGAAACTGGGATGGGGAGAATTATATCGACAATTCCAGCATACTAAGATTTCCCTCGAGAAGACAGCTAGATCATGAGTATTAATTCGGAAAGGATACATTATCGTAAAAGAAGGTTAGATTTTCGCGAGATGAAGTAAAAAGAGAAAAGAATTTCATTTTTCTACTGAATTGAGGGAAATGAGGACGAGCCTCCAACAGATACTCGTCCTTTAATAATGAATAATTTTTTTAGAAAATACAATCCAGGAAAACATTAAGATGCATTAATGTCGCAGATTTTCAAAAATCGCAAACTCGCCAATTTTTTTTTTTTTTTTTGGAGTGCCGGAACATATAGAGCGTATCATGCTCTTCAAAAAATGTTTAGACTATAAAATACCAGAATTTTTATTTAACCAAAGATTATTCGGTAAAGGTTAGAGAACAACAGAAATTAATTATTACAAATATTTATGTGAAAGTGTATTGCTACGAAACAACGGGATAATAGGCTTATAGTTGATGGGATAAATTATTACGTTACAGATGGTAGAATATTGACCAAAGGGGGCGATAATGTTTTATAGCTAACGACAATTATCTGTAAATAAAAATACTTCCAAGAGAATTACTGTAAATAGACAAGTTTGTTCTACATTCAAAAATACGACACAAATGGTGGTTTGGAACGTTAATGGCCTAGAGAGGATGATGTTGCTATTTGACCTATTCATACATCTAGAGAATAACAACATTTTTGAACTCACAAAAACATTGAAGGATCACTATCTGAAAAATAAACTAACAGAATTTCATCTGTACGAATTGCTCGATCATAGGAACCACAATAAAGGAAGATACTCGGGAGGAATTTTAGTTGGGATACAGAAAATCATTCAGAATAAAATTGAACGGACCAAAATTGAGAAACTTTGAATCATGAGTTGTCTGAGGTTTGACGATAAAGTGCGAATGTGTATGATTATCGCACACTTGTGCCCAAATGAACGTAATTTAATCAACTGCATTAGCTTTCTCGGACCAATAGAATAAAAAGTAACTGAAGGATATGAAATTCTTCTGGCTGGTGACTTGAATACACGAACGGGTGAAATGGGAATCTTCACAATACATCAGACGTTCCCTTCTTCTTAACTACTAGACGCACTTGCAAAAACTCTGTGAAATCTTTGCATTTTGAGCAATTAATAGATACAAGAGACACTCCAAATGTTTTTGCAATCAATATTAAATAATTGAAATTTCATAGAGGACGTGACTTTGTTTACAGTGGCAGCGGTAATTTCTAAACATTGTTCAAACAAAATGGAATTGACTAGAGAAAGTTTACGCGCCATGATATTTCATCATGATAAAATTAATTTAACCTCTAAAGAATCTCATGAAAGATTGATGAAAACTTGAAGAGATAAAGCTCCTTCTATTAGAATTTTTTATTTGGTTTAATGAATTTAAATTTGGAAAAACCAACCCTGAATATAAACCTCGTTCAGGTCGACCACCAACAGCAGTGAACCAAAATTAATTTGAAGCTGGTAAGAATTTTACTCAGTGAAGATTGAAGAATTACCTATCGGCAGTTAGAGAAAAGTGTGGGAATTGTGTATCGGTAGCAATCAACACTAACATTAATGATAATTTGAAATACAGAAAACTTGTTAGTAGATTGGTACCTCACAGCTTGTCTGAAGACCAAAAACATGGTTGCGTTAAATTGAATTAATTTCATGTTGAAAAAACTTGTTGAAAGCAAATCAAAGGCTGTTTTTAATATTATTCCAGGTAACAAAACTAGGATTTACAATTTTTATCCAGAAACAAAACGGCATTCTAAGCAAGAAATTTAAAAAATACAAGTCAGCCTTTACTAAGAACAAAATTGCGTTGATGTTAGAACACCATTCTCTTTTTGCAAAACTGGTTGTCTTCCTTTATTTGCTGAATTCCATACAGAGGCCGAGATTTCACTGACCTGAATTTGGACGATTGAAAAGGCAGTCAAAAGATGGAGCCTAGGATTCACGGTGTTATGTTCACCACAAATTTAGGGATATTCTACTTAGCTTTATCATTTTATTCAATTGAAATATCATGATTTAGATTACTAGGAATATCATATGTCCTCAGTTATTAAGGCATTTTAAATGTTGTTTTTGATAAATTGCAAAATTCGTGATATACTCGTATACTAACATCAAAAAGTAGCCTCAATGTTATCAACTATATGATAACACTATAACTATGCCGTTGATAAATTAGAACCATTCCACATGTTTGAAAGACATCATATACTTTAACCCTTGATATTGAAACCACCATTCCCTGAGAGCAAAGCTGGTTATCTTCCTTAATTTGCTAAATTTGATGCTTTAGTCGAGATTTCACTGACCTTAGTCTGGACGTTAGAATAGACCAGGCATGTCAAACTCGCGGGCCTCATGCGGCCCACAACGAATATATTTGCGGCCCACCAGACAATATATTTTAATTTAAAAAAATATATAAATAAAAAAAAATAATTAAAATTTGTAGCCTAATTTTTAAAAATTGTAATTATACATAATTTATTTATTAATAACGAACCACTGGTCGCCATACATAAGTCGTAAGTTTTGATAATATTATACCTACATACATAACATATGTACATCGCCATAAGTATTGTGTGCCTTAAAGTTTAAAGAAAATATTCTTTCGGAGTACTAGAACATATTTTTTTCAAAGTTACGTTCAATAATTTGTGCAGTTATTCTGTGTCTGGTAAGTTAAAAAATATTAATTAAAAAAATAATAATTAAATATTAATTAAAACGTTTTATTATTTTGTGTTAGCGATTACTAATTTTTTTCAGACCTTTGTATTCAATATGTCTTCATCAAAACCAAGTGGCAGTAAAACTAAACGAAAAATTGCTGACGAACATAGGAATTTTCAAGAAAAGTGAGAATTAATTTTTGCTCTGAAGTAAAAGATAAAATCATCTGCTTGGTATGTAATAATGCTATTAGTGTACCAAAATTATATAACATTAAACGTCATAATGAACAAAATAAATCAAAATATGATACCTACGAAGGTTTAATGAGACAAGAAAAGTTAAAAGAGTTCAAGTTGGGAATGAAAAAACAACAGTTTATGTTTACTGAAGTATCACAAGAGAGTGAAGCGGCGGTGCATGCAAGCTACGTTTTATCGGAGATGATAGCTAAACACTCAAAACCTTTTACTGAAGGTGATTTCATCAAGGAATGTTTAATTAAAGCTGCAGAAATTGTTTGTCCTGGAAGTGTGAAGACGTTTCAAGCAATATCTTTGTCTCGAAATACCGTTGTGGAAAGAGTTACTGATATGGCCAGAAATTAAAATGATCAGATAAAAGAAAAATCATCTTGTTTCGAAGCATTTTCCATTGCCTGTGATGAGAGTACGGACATTGGGGGCGTAGCTCAGTTAGCTGTTTTTTTTTCGAGCCTGCGACACGAATTTCAACATTTTTGAGGAATTATTGGAACTAGTACCGATGCATGGCACTACTACAGGAGAAGATATATTTAATTGCGTTTATGAACTTCTGCAGAAATACAATTTACCTCAATAAAAATTGACTTCTGTAGCAACAGATGGAGCTCCTTCAATGACTGGAAAAACCAACGGTTTCGTAGCATTACTGCGAAAAAACTAAGTGAAATTTCTGATGGTTCCAATATTCATCATACGCATTGCATTATACATCAGGAAGTATTATGTACGAAGGTAATAAAAATGGAAAATGTGTTGACACCTATAAAAAATTCATCAATTTCATAAGATCTCGAGGTTTAAATCAGCGACAGTTCTCTCTGTTCTTAACTGAATTAGAAAGCGAATATTTAGGTTTTTATCATACTATACCGAGGTACGTTGGCTATCATTCTCCAAGGTTCTCAAACAATTTTGGGACTTGAAAGAAGAAATATGTCAGTTTTTAATAACCAAGAATCAAGACATCACTTTGTTTTCTGATCAAGTATGGTTGCAAGATTTTTCCTTCATGGTTGACATAACAAAACATTTGTCGGATTTAAATTTGAAACTGCAAGGAAAGCATCAGATCATTACCAACATGTGTGACCAAGTTAATGCATTCAAATGTAAGCTAGTTCTTTGGGAAAAGCAGTTGAAAAACGAAGATTTAATGCACTTTCCGACATGCAACATGTACAAATCAAGTTTAGGTGAAACTGCATCGTATCAAAAATATGCGGAAAAGATTTTAAGTCTTCTTCGATTTTCTCGATAAATATAGAATCAGTACCTAATCATATGCAAATGGAGGTAATAGATATCCAGTGCGATTCAGATTTAAAGGCAAAATTCATTGAAGTTGGCGTTTCTGAATTTTACAAATATTTGCCAGCCAGATTTGAAAACACTCGAAAATTAGCATATGAAATTATGTCCATGTTTGGAAGTACTTATCGGTGCGAGCAGTTATTTTCACTCATGAAAGGAAATAAGTCTCCAATCAGATCGAGAATTACTGACGTTCACCTTGGGTCAGTTTTAAAATTGATCACTGCGAACAAGATTTCCCCCGAAGTAGGAAAGATGGTAGCAGAAAAGAGATGCCAAATATCAGGGAGAAAATATTGACTTTACTTTCTTTTTTCTTATTAGTATTTTTTTAAAATAAACCTACAAAAATGTTACTATAAAAATTTAATTACTTGTTTTCTTTTTTTGCGGCCCAAATAATCTGATTACTTTTTTATATCGGCCCGTGTTAGGATTTGAGTTTGACATGCTTGATGTATATACTAATGTTTGCGTTGTCTGAACGCCAGCCTTTCTCAAGTTACAACCACACGAATTTGACCTCGATTGCAAATAAAATGTAAAACAAAATGAATACGTTATTGTCTATATTTTTATAAAGATCTGTTGGTCAATTCGTAATAGTGTTAAATATTTTCTTGATCCAATTTTTCTCATGAAGATAATTGTACTATTTTCCCTAGCCACATGGCTTGCTATTCTGATAACCATTAAATGAATGCTAACCGCCCTATCAAGATATTGTAGACAGATTGGCTTTATAAGATTCATTCTGAAGATAAGCCCACATTGATAAGTTCAAATGTTTTAATCATTTCTAAGTATATAAGCTAAGGTTTGAATCTCGTCTTTCACCATTCAACATGAAGTCATTGCTGCTGGTACTGCTCCTTTGTGAGTGTATCTTCAGCTTTCTTTATTTAATATTTTCTTCGGTATATATATACCAGGGTTCAACAACCTTTTGATTTAGAATAATCAAAATTACAATTTATTCGAAAATCTCAAAGTTTTTGAAGAGCCATAAAATTAATTCTTGTCAAAAAATAAATAGAACTCGTAATAAATACAGTTTTAATGTATGTGACTACTACACAGTTTCACATCCAGAGGGCCAAATATGGTCGAGAGCCGTAGGTTGCCAACACCTGGTAAATACAATTGTTTTTTCTGTGTCTCTAAAATTTTCCATTAATTTTATTGAGTACAATATAATACACTGCGGCATGTAATTGTAAAACGACACTTGCAAGTTTAACCGCATGAGTTTCTTTTCAACGACAAATTAAAATTTTATTTTAAGGTGAAATATCGACAATTTCTAACCTTTTGGATGAGGTATGAAAGGATGAATTATGAAGAGTAATGACGAACGGAAAAATAAAAGTGTCCAGGGATGGGAACTTTTATTTTTCCGTTCGTCATTACTCTTCATAATTCATCCTTTCATACCTCATCCAAAAGGTTAGAAATTGTCGATATTTCACCTTAAAATAAAATTTTAATTTGTTGTTGAAAAGAAACTCATGCGGTTAAACTTGCAAATGTCGTTTTACAATTTTATTGAGTGTTTATAATCTTTACAAACCCACCTCTTATACTCTTGATTTGGTATACATTATTTTCATGAAAAAGGTACAGAGTGTGTTCTATTTTTAAGAAAATGATTTTGCGAAGCATTATTTCGCCAAAAACACGTGCTATTTAATTATATTTTATTCATTTATATATCTCATTTATGTAAAATATAAAATAATGTAAATGGTTACTTTTCAGACTTTCAAAAAGAAATACTGTTAATATTATTTATTAAAATTATGAAATAAAAGAATTTTTATTATGAACTAAATGCACAACCAGTCACATAATAAAGGGACACAAAAAAATCCGATTTCTACGTAATTAAGCGAATATTTTCTTCTAAAGTTGTCTAAAGAAACCTTTAACTGTAACAATGGAAGTTGAAGGAAATTGTCGCCAGAGAGAATCCACCTTCTTAAAGGAACATTTCCACAATAACCAGATTATAATTGTTTACTGTTAAACATATTATCAATCAGGTAAATGCTTAAAAGGCTAAATATCATGTTCAAAACCTGTTCCATATTAACAAACTCAAAACCCGAAGCAGAGCCTTTCATAAAAAGAAAAATGTATTTATATATATAAAAAAAAGATGTTCCTGGACTAAGAAATAAAGCCAATTATTTTCAAAATATTGCATTTATTCCAGGTGTTGTAACCATAAAAGCCGAAAACCCCGGAAAACTGATCTGTGAGGCTTGCCGAAATTCTAACATTGATGTAAGGTCCCAACCGAAGATGGTGTAAGTTCTACGATAATTGGTTTTCACTGATGAATTCTTGCAAAGGTGCTAAAAAACATGTATATTTTAAATGTCAGCACCGCCGTCTGCAATACAAGCTGAAAAGTATTTTTACGAGTGTATTACCCGTCACCTTTGCTCCTTCGATTGCTAAGATTTAGATCCATCTACCATCTTCTAGAAAAAATTGTGCCAAACTGAAACTAATGTGTGGCTGATGCCTTCAGCTAATTCGAGAATTTCATGATACAGGACAAGGTCAGTATAAAAGTGTCTAGGCCTATAAACTGTGGAAGATAAAATCTTCAGTCGCAAATAAATGGGAAACTGAACAAAGAACTTTTCCAGAAAGGCAGCTGCGGATCTGAAACCTCTGCAGACTGACAAGGACGATTATGTGCAACAATATGGACAGCGTGGATCAGGTGGGCGCTTCCATTAACAAGATCGACTATCTACATCCCCGTCGTAAAAGAAAGCAACGACAGTGCAATGCGAAATATCCTAACCATTTGGAAATGTACAATACAGCTAAAGAGTGTTCAAAAAGAGAAATCCAAACCTCTGATGAAAGAATCCTAGGCAGTGAAATATGGCCACCATCAAGTGCAGAACTATCGTCCTGTAATGGATAGCAAAAACATTCAATTGCGTAGATAGTGATTGAGAGTGGGTGAATCGAACTGGCTTTGGCCTCCTGGCACTAAGGAGGAATCACCGCCTAATTCTTATTTTAACGCTGGTTTTAATTATATGCTTCTTGACTCAGCGAGTTAACTATAACTCATTCAAACTTGAATAACTGCTATTGTCTCGTCTCACTAACTCTAATGACTCAACCACGTATACTTTAATAACTCACTTTATTTTCTAAAAATCAAGATTATATACATTTCTAAAATTTACATAATTTAACAATAATTAACAAAAGTAAATTCTAACAATTTTGCATATTTAAGGCTGGGACATACTCCCCCCGGCCGCTGAACCCTGGTTCAGATTTGAAGGGAAGCGGAGCCAACTTCGTAATAGGTCGTAGGTAGACTCCGGTAGCAGCCCGAACTTGGGCAACTCGCACCTTCTGGTCAGAGCCCGGATATACCTTGAGGATCCTGGCCAGACGCCACTGTAGAGGTGGAAGGTTATCTTCTTTTATTAGCACTAACTGATTAGGCTTCAGATTGTCTTGTGACAACCTCCATTTATTTCTCTGTTGCAAAGAGTTGATGTACTCTCTTGTCCATCTTGACCAGAACGAGTTCCTCAGACTTTGTACCAGATTCCATCTTGACCGTAAATCCACTCGCTCATAATTTTGCAATCCTGGGTCCTCAATCAGAGGGGAGCCAATCAAGAAATGTCCCGGAGTCAAAGCTCGAAGATCGTTAGGGTCGGGACTTAACTCTACTAACGGTCTGGAATTAAGGCAAGCCTCAACCTGACAGAGTAGTGTGATGAATTCCTCACTATTTAAAAGTGATGACTTTATTACCTTGCTCAGATGACCCTTTAAGCATTTGATGTTTGCCTCCCAAAGTCCTCCAAAGTGTGGAGCTGATGGAGGAATGAAATGCCACTCTATTAACTCTTCTGCTAAAAAGTCTTTAGTTTCCTTTGAATTCATTATTTTATATTGTTTCTTCATGAAGCTTTCGGCTCCTCTGAAGTTCGTTCCATTGTCTGAGTAAATTTTTGATGGTTTTCCTCTACGAGATATAAACCTCCTGAGAGCTGCAATGAATGAACTGGTCGAGAGACTAGTCACCATTTCCAAATGAATTGCCTTGACCGAAAAACACACAAAGAGAATCACATAGCATTTGATCGTCCCTTTCGATCTAGTCAGACTTGGTTTTAGTTCGTAAGGTCCTGCCAAATCGACTCCAGTCTTGGTAAACGGTCTTGATGGATTTACTCTATCAGCAGGCAAATTCCCCATAATTTGTACTGCAGTTTTTGCCCTGAATCTGAAGCAGGTTATACACTGTTTAATGATTCTTCTTACAATGTCTCTACCCCCCATGATCCAATAACTATTTCGTATGAGAGACAAGACCAGCTGTGGACCAGCATGCAAATATCTCGTGTGAAAATGAAGTATTATTAATTTGGTAAAGTGATGATTTTTCGGTAATAACAGTGGGAATTTTTGATCAGGGTTTACATTCGCGTACTTAATCCTACCCCCTACTCTTAACATCCCAGATGCATCTATAAAAGGATTAAGCTGCAAAATTCTACTTTTTCTTGAAGCATGTCCCGTATTTCTTAGATCCTGCATTTCTTCTCCGAATTCGTCCTCCTGAATCCATCCAATAATCCTAATCACTGCATTTTCTAACTCCTTCTTCGACAATGTTCCAATTTCTCTTTTCTTCAGCGACACCCGACAGTTAGTGATGAATCTCAAACACCAGGCTATGATTCGCCTCGTCTTGATAAAAGTGGAATATTTTGTTACAACTTCTGGACAGACTGAAACTCAGGACTGGCAAGCTAAGGCTACTTTTTCTTCCTCATGGCATTCTCGGCCATAGCAATTATCCCGATTCTGAACAAAGTTGTTATCTTTCAACCAAGTCGGTCCTTGCCACCACAGTGTATGTCCAGATAACGCAGCAGGCATTATTCCCCTAGAGGCACAATCGGCGGGATTATCTTTCCCAGATACGTGACGCCATGAGTTTCTATCAGACAGTTGCTGTATTTTCACAACTCTATTGTGTATAAAGGTCTTCCATCTGTTAGGATCTGATTTGATCCAACTCAATGAGATCTGAGAGTCTGACCACAAATATGCCCTGCCAATATCAATCTTCAATGAATCAACAACAGATCTGTAGAGCTGAGACAGGAGGAGAGCCGCGCACAATTCCAATCTTGGTAGAGTTAGAGACTTACATGGGGCAACTCTGGTTTTTGCTGCAAGCATTGATATATGGACTTGTCCATCCAGAGAGACTGTTCTTAAGTAGCACACAGCCGAATAAGCTACACTCGACGCGTCACAAAATCCGTGGAGTTGAACATCTCGACCCTTTTCACATGCCCATACGTATCTTGGGATACTCAAATCCTCTAATTATAGTAATTCGGCTCTAAAATTATTCCACTTTTCCTTGATGTCGTTCGGAATATGCTCATCCCAGCCTGTCCCACCTCTCCATAACTCCTGCATTATTATTTTCAAAGCCACTGTAGTAGGTGAGAGGAAACCAAGTGGATCGAAAATCCTCGCAATATTGGAGAGAAGATCTCTTTTGGTAACAACTTCTTCTGGAAGAGTTATATTAACTCTAAACGTATCTTGTACATGATCCCATACAATTCCTAAAATCTTGGATATGGCTCCTTTCTCCAAGTTAATTTTCTTCTCTTCGTTCATTTCCTCGACATGAGACACTATCTCGTGGCAATTTGAATTCCACTTTCTTATGTGAAACCCTCCCTTTTTCATTAAGTCCTTTAATTGGTCTATTAGTTCTTTGGTTTCAGCAATCGTTTGAGCTCCTGTTAGCAGATCATCGACATAGAAATCATTCAAGGTCACCCTAGAAGCCTCAGGATAATTATGGCCTTCATCTTCTGCTAACTGTTGTAATGTTCTCATTGCCAAAAATGGAGCCGAAGTTGTACCATAGGTTACAGTCAGTAGTCGATAGTCCACCACAGGCTCTTCTGGCGATGGTCTCCACAATATCCTCTGATAGTCCGCATCTTCTGGATGAATTCTTATCTGGCGTTACATCTTTTCTATATCAGCAGTTATGGCGACAGGATACGTTCTGAATCTGAGGAGAATGAAAAATACATCCTGTTGGATTTTTGGTCCCTTGTGCAAAAATTGATTTAAAGAAACATTATTTTCAGATTTAGCTGATGCATCAAACACAACTCTCATTTTTGTTGTAGTGGATTGCTCTCTAATTACTGGATGATGAGGCATGTAATAGCATCTGCACAATTCTCGCTTCACTTCTGCAATTGGGACCCTTTCCATGTGGTTTAAGTGTTTATATTCCTTCATGAATCCCCGGTATTGGTCATATAATTTCACATTCTTACACAATTTTCTTTCCAACAAAAGGAACCTTCTTAAAGCCTTTTCTCTTGATTCACCCAGAAGCGGTCTATGTTGTCTGAATGGCAATTTTACCCAATACCTTCCATGGCTATCTCTGCCATGGTTATTCGAAAATAAACTTTCACAATCTTCGTCCTGTGTACAAAGATCCGGTGACGGCACAGATTCAGTTTCCCAGAATCTTTTCATTACGAATTCTAGTTCTGGTTCAGATTGTAAACTCAGGTTACAGACTTCTGTATTACTCTCTGATGTTCCCATGAGTTTTCCTAGAAGTACCCAACCTAGTCTTGTATTAATAGCCATTGGCAATCCTTCTCCGAGAGATATAGAGCCATTCAACATAAGTTCAGTGTATATATCTGCTCCCAATATCATATCTATTGGGGCTTGTATGTAGAACTCTGGGTCTGCCAATTTGAGGCTCTTCAAAGTTGGCCAATTAGGGTCTTTTAACCTGAAGTTCGGAATTTCTGAAGTGAGCACTCCCGTGACTACTGCCTCTACCGAGAATTCCTCAGAATTATTCAGTGGACAAAATGTCACACTTACTGTCGATGAAGAATGCTGCACTGGTGTGTTTCCAACCCCTATAATCATCCGATCTGATTTCCTTTGGACAAGTCCCAATCTTTCGCAGCATCCTTTTGTTATCATGGTGACTTGGGAACCGCTGTCCAGTAGGGCTCTGCAGGTGCATAACTTTCCGAGTCCATTTTTTATCTTGATTCTAGCTGTTGCGAGTAGTACGTGGCTATCATTGCAGTTTGCCTGTTGAGTATTAGTTAAATTGATAGCACTTTCATGTTCCTTCGGAGTTGTGTTCTCAACTTGGGCCGAAGCGCCTTCCGTGCTCGGTTTATCATAATGAATCATCGTGTGGTGCTTTCCCTTGCATACTTTGCATCGTTGGTTCAGCCTACAATTCCATGAGAAATGGCCTTTCCTCAAGCAATTGAAGCACAATTTATGACCTTTTACTACGTTTAATTTTTCTTTTAAAGGCATTTTGCAAAATAAGTTGCACATGTATAGTGGATGATGCTTAGATTTGCATAATATGCAAGTGTCCGATTTCTCAATTAGCATCCCGTAGCTTTGGCATTTGGGAAATCTCGATCCGGTGGTTTCTTCCCTTTTTGAACATTCCTTGACAGCACAAGACATGCTTCTCGCATGTCTGGAAATGAACGCTATGAACTTGTCATAAGAAGGAAGAGTGTTGTCCACTGACAGTTCCCAATCCAACCTTAGATTTTCACTCAACTTCTGCTGGAGGAAGTGCACCAGGATCACATCCACAAATTGATTTCTTTTCAATTCCAGAGTTTCTAAGTTTCTTATGGCTTCATTACAAACATCCATGAATTCATGGAGACACTTAGCCGATGGATTCTTAATTGCCCGGAGAGAAAATATTTTTGACACCTGGGCATAAGCTAGCTCTCTCGGGTTATCATATCTTGATAACAGTGTATTCCATGCTTGGCCATAATTTTCACTTAGTAAAGGGAAACCCCTTATTAATCTGGCCGCTTCGCCTTTTACTGCAGAATTCAAATATTGTAACTTCTGTATATTAGTTAACCCTGGATGTGCATCGATGGTGGTGAGGAATAGCTCTTTGAAGTTGATCCAATTGCCCATATCTCCATCATATATCGGTAAGTCAAATTGAGGCAATTTTATATTTGCCTGAGAGCCATTTGGCTTTATGTCCGCCAGTTTGTCTTTGAGTTTTCTCTCATTTTCTATTTTTACCCTCAAGCTTCCAATCTTGTTGATTGAACCATCATATGCCTCACTTTCTTTATCTATATCAACTTCATCCAAAGAAAACAGCTCGTCGTAGAGTTTCTCAATTTTTTCTTTGATCTCCTTTAATTCTTCACCCATTATTTCTAAGCGTATTGTTTCACCTGCCTCAATAATTGAATCCACACTTTCAATAAATCCATCAATTCGCCTTATTTGGCAACTTAACTTTCTTTGGAGAATCCTTTCTTCTCGAGACATTTCGCAATTGTATTCTCGCTGAGTTTTTTTCTTAAATTTCTTCTGTTTCAAATCCTAATCAGGCTCTTGAGGGACCATGAATCGAACTGGCTTTGGCCTCCTGGCACTAAGGAGGAATCACCGCCTAATTCTTATTTTAACGCTGGTTTTAATTATATGCTTCTTGACTCAGCGAGCTAACTATAACTCATTCAAACTTGAATAACTGCTATTGTCTCGTCTCACTAACTCTAATGACTCAACCACGTATACTTTAATAACTCACTTTATTTTCTAAAAATCAAGATTATATACATTTCTAAAATTTACATAATTTAACAATAATTAACAAAAGTAAATTCTAACAATTTTGCATATTTAAGGCTGGAACAGTGGAATAAAACCCGATACAGGATGTGGTTCTACAAACTAAGCTTGGCGCCAATTCTGTTGTTACGCTTGCATAAGGCTGATGAGCTTCATGTAACCAGATGCGTCAGGGAGATCAAAGAGTCGCCGATCAGAGCTGCTGGTCAAATCAGTAATTTTCGGAACTGAAAGATTAATAAAAAGGGGAGTGTAACCCCCTATTTTCTGTATGACAAGTTAAGCAAGATGCCAATATCCCCGGGGTGGAGATGGAGAAAATGGATGGACTCCTACTGCGGAGGGACAGCTTACGTTGGAGGGGAATAGGTGGCAAAAACTTTAGTTCAGTATGGGGAATAAAGGACAGCCTGGGTCATATCACCAGTGACAGAATACGCGGCAAGTAGTCTCTCGGTGTGTGGCCATTTGGATTAACCAGGAAGATGACGCCGAGATAACGAGGAGGATCCTTCTTGCAGCGACCAATAAAGGGAAGTCTATATATTGTATATAATTATGAATCCCCCTAAAACTGTAATAAAGTATATATAACTAAGCTGTATCTCCAACGAATCCTGTTTGTTTTTCTGAAATTCTTGTTCACAAACAATGACCAGTGAAATTTGTCGTAACGATAAAGTCCAACCACAGTTTAACATCATATCTTTGGACAAATATTCATACTCATATTGTGGTTTCAATCGGGATTTAAACAACCGTAATCTATTTTAGATATTTTATAATATCGCGATATTACATCTAAGCTTCTGTTATAAAATAGTCCTTATTAATAAGGATCGACTGTATTTATATAAATGAATGTAATATATACTAGAACATTGGCTCTTTCACGATGAACAGGTCATGAGTGGTAGCTTACTATTGAATATCCCTATTCTGAAGATGAGTCGCCGATCAGAGCTGCTGGTCAAATCAGTCATTTTCGGAACTAAAATGTATTGTATGTATGTATTTCTGTATGACAAGATAAGCAAGATGCCAATATCCCAGGGTGGAGTTGGGGGGAAATGGATGGACTCCAGCTGCGGAAGGATAGCCTACGTGGGAGGGGAACAGGCGCCAAAAACTGTATTGCCGTGTAGGGAACAGTGTAGGGGACAGTCTGGGTCATATCAGAAGTGACAGAATACGCGGCAAGTGGTCCTTGGGCATTTGGCCATGTGAATTAAAAAGGAAGATGATGCCGGGTGGGATGAGGCGGATCCTTCTGGCAGCGACCAATAAAGGGAAGTCCATCCACTGTATATATTTATGAATCCCTTTAAAACTCTTGTAATAAAGTATATTGAACTAAGCTGTATCTCCAGCGAATCCATATTGTTTTTTGTGTCCACCGTGAAAATTGTCGTAACGATACAGTCCAACCACAGTTTAACATCATATCTTTGGACAAAGATTTTAGACTCATATTGTGGTTTTAATCGGGGTTTAAAAAACCGTAATCCATTTTAGAGATTTTATAATCGCGTTACATATAAGCTTCTGTTATAAATAGTCCTTATTAATAAGGCTCGATTGTATTTAAATAAATGAATGTAATATATACTAGAACATTAGCCTTTTCACGATTAACAGGTCTTGAGTGGTAGCTTACTCTTGAATATCCCCATTCTAAAGATGATGATGATATATGTGTTATTTATGCATATTTCATAATATCGAAAAAGATAACAGATTAATCATATGAAAGAAATATATAAATCTACCTGTAGCTCTCTCTTAATTTTTATATAATTATTTCAATATCAGCCAGATTTCTTCAGCCATTTAGACACCAGTATGGAACCAACCAACACAATTACCTAATTTGTATGTGATTTATGAAATATATTAATTAAATAAGACGAAATAAATATCTATTGAATGATTTCAAATATTACATAAACAAGAATCGGGGGACAATTGAAACAGCAAAAGTATTCCATGGAGGATTCGACCCTGGGTCATAGTTGTCGGGGAGAATGTGCTACCAACACTAACTTATCGAGAAGCTTAAAATAATTTATAGGGAGAAAGTGTTATGTTGTTATATACAGTTAGAAACTATTTTATTGTAATAATGAAAAATATTACAATTTGAATAGCGGTTTCACATTATATATGTAGACATGCGTTGTAAAAATAAATAAATATATAAATATAATCAAATTTAATTTACAATGTAACATCTATTTTATTTACACATCCTAACCCATGAGCACACTTTGTGGGCATTCAACATGTGAATCAGGTCTTCGACAACTTTCAGAATAGCGTGATGGCACTGTAGATCACACAAACAATATTTGTTAGCTATCATCTGGTTATTTATAATATAGTCATGTAATTTTGATAAATTTACAGGAATATATATGTATATAAAATAGAATATATCATGCAGGAGGTTTGTCAATAACGTTCTCTATTTATTTATTTATTTGACGTATCGGACGCGATATCCCAGCTCGGGATACTTGCGCCTAAATACATTTTAGTAGATTATATACAATTTATTTTATACAATTTAATAACCGGACTAAAATCTTAATTGAAACTTAAACGATAGCACTCCAAAACAGAAGAGAAAATCCAAAATGGACCATCCCAGCAACCCATACACAATTCATTATATACAACTCAATAACCGACTAAAAACAATTAAAACTGAAACGATGGTTCTCCCAAACAGAAGAGAAAATATAAAATAAATTATTTTAGCAACCTATATACAATTCATTATATACAACTCAATAACCGACTAAAAACACAATTAAAACTGAAACGATGGCCCTCTCAAACAGAAGAGAAAATCCAAAATGAATTTACAAAAATTATTGAATTTTACATAAGTGTCTTTGTTATATACAAATTCGCAAATTTCTTCGATGGGATAAAAATGATTACTTCTGTAGCTGTGAAATATCGGACATTCTATTAATAAATGTATTGAATCTTGGTTGTCTTTTCCACAGAAACAGCTAGGATCATCCGTTGCCCCGATTTTCGACAAAAATTCTCCAAAATTACCATGACCCGTTACGAACTGTGAGTTATAAAAATTCGGACGAAAATAAAAAGGAATTCCAAATGGGAAAAATTTACGGAATGTTTCATTAGTGTTAGCTATTGTTTCAGCCATTCTTGATTCTATGAAGTTATGAATTATAGTTGGGGCATGCGGTTTGAATACATTAATTTCTTCTTTTGATAAATTGGCCAAATCGTATTTTATTATCAACGATTCTATGTGATCTGTGAGAATAGATATTAATGATTAATAACTATGAATACAATTTGATGAGGTCGTTTTATAGGCTCTCACTACCCAAAGAAGAATCTGATATTGCTGAGAGTTTAATCTTTGTTTACTTCTTTTATTAATAAATTTATACCATATTTCAGATCCATAGGTTAGTATTGGCCTGAAAAGAGTTTTATATAAAATTAATCTTTTTTTAGCATCCAATCCCCACATTTTCCCACAGAGTGAAAATAACAGATTTTTCATACGGTTGATTTTACAAAGAATATCATTAATGTGGGGTGTGAAGTTAATTTTTGACTTAATTCTGTGATTCGAAATTTTTATACCTAAAATTTTTACTTCTTTTACTGGTGTTATTATGAAGTTTGGAGTTCCCATTGGAATATTTTGTTTGCCGTGCATATGTATTAAGCCGGTTTTCTCCGGGCTTAGTTTTAGCTTATTTCTTGTACACCATTGTATTACATAATTTAAAGTACTTTCTGTTTCATTTTTTAACCCTTCTAAGGTCTTGTGCCAGCAAACAATGGAAACATCATCCGCATAACAGATTATTTCAGAATTTGAGGATGCGAAGTTGATCAACAAATCATTCAGAACTATATTCCACAATAAAGGTGATAATGGACCGCCTTGAGGACATCCCTTTGATAATTATTTTGAAATTGTTGTATTCGAGAAGGTGAGACTTGTTTTTCTTCTCCGATTTAAAAATGATTGGATGATTTTTATAAGAACTGCTGGGACGTGGTCTTCGTCCATTCTTTTTATTAAGGCAGGCCACCACGCATTATCAAACGCACCACTTATATCAATGGCAATCAATACAACCAATTCGTTTTGTTTGTGTTTCAGTATGGTCTCGGTTATTTTGTCCAATGCCGTTATTGTAGATTTTCTTTTCGTAATTCCATGCTGTCTATGGCTCAGTAAGTTATTATGATTATAATAATTGAGTATTTTATTTTTAATGATCGTTTCAAAAATTTTTGAGAAATTTGATGTTAGTGAAATTGGGCGATAGCTATTAATTGCTTCGTAGTCAGCTTTTTGCGGTTTCGTAATAATTTTTAATACCGAATGTTTCCAGCTTTCAGGATAGTAACCCAGCACCATGTAATATATCACGAGGAAATCTTATAGAAAAAATACTAAAGCTGAATAATTGAGTCTTCTCTCTCGTGTGAAGGTTTAGTAATTGTTTAATTCATTCTAACACAAAATAACATATAGTTTACTTGAAATAAACATTTTATTCCAAATATGCGCGATAAACAAATGGAAAAAACAGATAGTAAATGGAAGCATAAACTTTTCCACATTTATTCAGCAACGTTTCACGACCCGATGCCACCATATTTTTCAAGATAAATTCTGAAGGATTTGTTGACATTTTTTGTGGGTTTATTAAATCCCAAATGTAAACACGTTGAGTGTGCAGCGTGTCTTGCCAAAATGCCGGTGTTTCAAAATAGTAGTTTTGAATTGAAATAGAACCATTCAAGCTGAAAAAAGGTAGATTTTACAAGTTATTGGAACTCACCATATCGCGTAGATGATGGGGAGCTAACCTACAAGGGTCAACGATTGTATAGACCTTGTCGAGGATCAGCTTCATATTCTCTTCTTCAGAGAGGTATTCCAGGATAGGGTCGATGACATTCAGGCATTCATCACAGGACGGCCAGATATTTCCAACCTCGGTCTCATCAAGATCATCTGCCACACCAGTTAGAGTCATTCTTTACAATGTATTAATATCCTACTTATTTTCATCTGGATTTTTTCTGCAAGATTCAGCCTATTCAAGAACTATTCCCATGATATATTATACCAATGTGGAGTATAGATGAAATTAAGGTATACAAATTGGCTTTTTTTCTGATATTGTTAAAACTGATGATTTGAAATTCTCAATGTGTGCCCCCCTCACCCCCTTCCGAAAAAGATATTATTAAAATTATTTTATTCAATGAATTTCTTGAAGGGATGTGTAAATTTTGCATATTTACTCCTGGATTAAGAAGGAATTTTGAATCTTCAAAATTGAATTGAGAGAGAGAGATTCTTTAAAAAGAAACTATATTTCTTTATGTATTCACCCATGTTTTCTATTATGCCTTCACCTTGGTTCAATATTTTTTTCACCCTTGTTTATATTGTCTTTAAACTTGTTTTCAAGTATGTCTTCACACTTGTTTTCTATTATGCCTAACCCTTGTTTTCTATTTTTATCTTGTTGTATATTGTCTTTACTCTTGTCTCTTTTCTATGTCTTCACCCTTCATTCAAATTATTTTTATTTATATATATTTCTTTTTGATATTATATATTTTTATTATTAAGCATGGATTTTATCAGTTGTTTCTTAAAAACATGTTACTAACAAGTACACAATCGCTTTTAAGCATTTAATATCTGCTAGTCAAATGTTAAAAACTACCATTTAGAACAAAGAAAACTCCGCATATAGATAAAATCGTTCCGTAAAATTATCTTGCTTTATATATCAGATTTCAATATATTTCACGATTTATTGCGATATGTCAAGAACAACATTTAAAAGAGCAGAATAGCTGAGGACATATTATATTCCTAGACATTGAAAACATGATATTTTCAATAAAAAATATATAATCCAATAATTGTATAAAATAACAGTGTAAATATGATGAAAATATTTGAATATAATAATTCTAAATTTGTGGTGAACATAACACCATAAATCCTAGTCTCCATCTATTGACTGTCTATTCTATCGTCCAGAATCGGTTCAGTGAAATCTCGGCTTGAGCATGTATTTCAGCAAATTGAGGAAGACAAACTGTTTGGCTAACAGAGAATGGGGGTTTCAACATCAAGGGTATATGATATCTTTCAAACATTTGAAATGGTTCTAATTTACTAACGGCATAGTTCTACTGTTTTCATATAGAAGATAACATTTAGGTCACTTATTTGATCTTAGTATATTAGTAATCTGAATAGTTCTAGTTA
Source organism: Cordylochernes scorpioides (assembly GCA_030710605.1). Taxonomy (NCBI): domain Eukaryota; kingdom Metazoa; phylum Arthropoda; class Arachnida; order Pseudoscorpiones; family Chernetidae; genus Cordylochernes; species Cordylochernes scorpioides. The sequence goes on along the minus strand of CP092866.1, from coordinate 107,793,609 downwards.
AGAAAGGAAACACAATTCCATCTACAATAGTAATATACAAACCAATACTTACAATGCTCGTCATTGCCAAGTCTCATACAGATTTCAGTGCACACAATATTCTGCGCAAAACGTCACACAAACTTTATTTCGATTTGTTAAAGAATCTAGAGGACTTATATAGAAGAGATGACTTTGTTAAAAAAATTAGGTAGATTATATTATTATTTATTCTACAAATCAAGGTCAATAAAACCCCAGAATTCATGCCTCATTTTCAAGTTATTGCTCTCCAAATACAACGCGAGATCCGTCAATTTGGACATAACTTACTCACAACTCAAGGCCTTATGAGAATAAGCATTTGCAACTAATCATCAGTGGAGTTATTGACCGATTCTATGAACTGACTGGGAACCCAGTAATGTTGTTTCAGATAATGGAATTAATAAACGCTATTTTGTTCTTAATTAGGCTGACTTGAATTTTTCAATTTAATAAACCCCCGAGGTTAGACTCAAAATACAATAAAGCGCTATATAGAAAATATATTTTTGTTTATATTACCAGTAGCACTTATAACATGTTTTTCAAATATTTGTGAAAAATAGACTCTCTATGAATTGACTAATCGAATTAATCTTGATTTTATTTATAATTGAAAAACATTCAGAACTACTTTCCTTGGCTTTGGGAAATAATCTTGAAATGAATAATCTAAAATATATATAGATTAAGAAAACAAATTTTCTATAATATACACCACAGTTATCTCAAAAAAGTGCTACTAATATCGTTTTGGGTGATTAGTATGATCCTATATACCTGAAACATAAACCCTACACTACATAACGCTATGTAAAACATGAAACAAATACAGCCTTGTATTGAGGCTCTAATAAATAAAGAGTGAGCTTATAGATATTGGAAATACATGATTTTTTAAAATAAAAGTTGAAGGGCTTCTATAAATGAAGTATGTATAAGTGTGTGTAT